>JAJQXZ010000048.1:0-71030 GCA_021613375.1 Megaleporinus macrocephalus | reverse complement strand
TACATTAATTATACAGTAAGTCTATGGCCCAGACATTAACAGATATTATAAAAACAATGAGATGAGTTTAAATGTTATGGATGATATTATTTAAAACAAGTCCACAATCGACGGATTTTGTGCCCTCGGACTCCACGTGCTTGGGCAGCCCACCGGGAAGGAGCATGCGCACAGCGGTGCTGTGACGTCACAGTCGGTCTTTAAAAGCGTGCCCTCTCTGCTTCGGTGGGAGTCTCGTCATTGTATTTACAATTCAGAGTGCCCTGTATTATCATTACTTCTGTGTTTGACCGGTGTATTTCGACTTGAAGTCTATGGTTAATTTGGAGGTGCGGTTTCATGTTAACATGAGCATAAGGCGTAGGCCTATACCTTCTAGTTTTTTTTAATACAACATTTTCATGAGCCTACATTAATTATACATTAAGCCTATAGCCCAGACATTAACAGATATTCTAATAACAATGAGGAGAGTTTAAATGTTATGGATGATATTATTTAAAACGTGTCCACTATGGACAGCTTTTGTGCCATTGGTCTAGTTCACGTGCTTGGGCAGCCCACCAGGAAGGAGCATGCGCACAGCGGTGCTGTGACGTCACAGTCGGTCTTTAAAAGCGTGCCCTCTCTGCTTCAGCAGAAGTCTCGTTATTGTATTTACACTTTAGAGCGCCCTGTATCATCATTACTTCTGTGGAGCCTAAGCTTCACCCTCGACGTGCAATATATGTTTTTTATGCTTCCTGGTATTCATGTGTTCTCTCTCTCTCTCTCTCTCTCTCTCTCTCTCAGAAGTTTCTGTATTCAATTCACAACGTCATAAGCTAAACACACAGCTACTCGTTTCAACCCCTACTCTAATGTTAACATGAGCATAAAGCCTAGGCCTATACCTTCTAGTTTTTTTTAATACAACATTTTCATGAGCCTACATTAACTATACAGTAAGCCTATGGCCCAGACATTAACAGATATTATAATAACAATGAGGAGAGTTTAAATGTTATGGATGATATTATTTAAAACGTGTCCACTATGGACAGCTTTTTGTGCCATCAATCTAGTCCACGTGCTTGGGCAGCCCACCGGGAAGGAGCATGCGCACAGCAGGTGCTGTGACGTCACAGTCGGTCTTTAAAAGCGTGCCCTCTCTGCTTCGGTGGAAGTCTCGTTATTGTATTTACACTTTAGAGCGCCCTGTATCATCATTACTTCTGTGTTTGACCGGTGTATTGCGGTGTATTTCGACTTGAAGTCTATGGGTTTTTTGGAGGTGCGGTTTCAAGGCTTGAGCACAGGGTGGAGCCTAAACTTCACCCCCAACGTGCAATATATATATATATTGTTTATGCTTCCTGATATTCCTATGTTGTCTCTCTCTCTCTCTATCTCTCTCAGAAGTTTCTGTATTCAATTCACAACGTCATAAGCTAAACACACAGCTACTCGTTTCAACCCCTACTCTAATGTTAACATGAGCATAAGGCCTAGGCCTATACCTTCTAGTTTTTTTTAATACAGCATTTTCATGAGCCTACATTAACTATACAGTAAGCCTATGGCCCAGACATTAACAGATATTATAATAACAATGAGGAGAGTTTAAATGTTATGGATGATATTATTTAAAACAAGTTCACTATGGACAGCTTTTGTCCAATCGGGATTTTGTGCCCTCGGACTCCACGTGCTTGGGCAGCCCACCGGGAAGGAGCATGCGCACAGCGGTGCTGTGACGTCACAGTCGGTCTTTAAAAGCGTGCCCTCTCTGCTTCGGTGGGAGTCTCGTCGTTGTATTTACAATTCAGAGTGCCCTGTATTATCATTACTTCTGTGTTTGACGGGTGTATTTCGACTTGAAGTCTATGGTTTATTTGGAGGTGCGGTTTCAAGGCTTGAGCACAGGGTGGAGCCTAAGCTTCACCCCCAATGTGCAATATATATATTTTTTAATGCTTCCTGATATTCCTATGTTGTCTCTCTCTATCTCTCTCAGAAGTTTCTGTATTCAATTCACAACGTCATAAGCTAAACACACAGCTACTCGTTTCAATCCCTACTCTAATGTTAACATGAGCATAAGGCCTAGGCCTATACCTTCTAGTTTTTTTTAATACAACATTTTCATGAGCCTACATTAATTATACAGTAAACCTATGCCCAGACATTAACAGATATTCTAATAACAGTGAGGAGAGTTTAAATGTTATGGATGATATTATTTAAAACGTGTCCACTATGGACAGCTTTTGTGCCATCGGTCTAGTTCACGTGCTTGGGCAGCCCACCGGGAAGGAGCATGCGCACAGCGGTGCTGTGACGTCACAGTCGGTCTTTAAAAGCGTGCCCTCTCTGCTTCAGCGGAAGTCTCGTTATTGTATTTACACTTTAGAGCGCCCTGTATCATCATTACTTCTGTGGAGCCTACGCTTCACCCCCGACGTGCAATATATGTTTTTTATGCTTCCTGATATTCATGTGTTGTCTCTCTCTCTCTCTCTCTCTCAGAAGTTTCTGTATTCAATTCACAACGTCATAAGCTAAACACACAGCTACTCGTTTCAACCCCTACTCTAATGTTAACATGAGCATAAGGCCTAGGCCTATACCTTCTAGTTTTTTTAATACAACATTTTCATGAGCCTTACATTAATTATACAGTAAGCCTATGGCCCAGACATTAACAGATATTATAATAACAATGAGGTGAGTTTAAATGTTATGGATGATATTATTTAAAACGTGTCCACTATGGACAGCTTTTGTGCCATCGGTCTCACGTGCTTGGGCATCCCACCGGGAAGGAGCATGCGCACAGCGGTGCTGTGACGTCACAGTCGGTCTTTGAAAGCGTGTCCTCTCTCTGCTTCGGTGGGAAGTCTCGTCATTGTATTTACACTTTAGAGCGCCCTGTATTATCATTACTTCTGTGTTTGACCGGTGTATTTCGACTTGAAGTCTATGGTTTATTTGGAGGTGCGGTTTCAAGGCTTGAGCACAGGGTGGAGCCTAAACTTCACCCCCAACGTGCAATATATATATTTTTTATGCTTCCTGATATTCCTATGTTGTCTCTCTCTCTCTATCTCTCTCAGAAGTTTCTGTATTCAATTCACAACGTCATAAGCTAAACACACAGCTACTCATTTCAATCCCTCCTCTAATGTTAACATGAGCATAAGGCGTAGGCCTATACCTTCTAGTTTTTTTAATACAACATTTTCATGAGCCTACATTAATTATACAGTAAGTCTATGGCCCAGACATTAACAAATATTATAATAACAGTGATGTGAGTTTAAATGTTATGGATGATATTATTTAAAACAAGTCCACTATCGACGGATTTTGTGCCCTCGGACTCCACGTGCTTGGGCAGCCCACCGGGAAGGAGCATGCGCACAGCGGTGCTGTGACGTCACAGTCGGTCTTTAAAAGAGTGCCCTCTCTGCTTCGGTGGGAGTCTCGTCATTGTATTTACAATTCAGAGTGCCCTGTATTATCATTACTTCTGTGTTTGACCGGTGTATTTCGACTTGAAGTCTATGGTTTATTTGGAGGTGCGGTTTCAAGGCTTGAGCACAGGGTGGAGCCTAAGCTTCACCCCCAATGTGCAATATATATATTTTTAATGCTTCCTGATATTCCTATGTTGTCTCTCTCTATCTCTCTCAGAAGTTTCTGTATCCAATTCACAACGTCATAAGCTAAACACACAGCTACTCGTTTCAACCCCTACTCTAATGTTAACATGAGCATAAGGCCTAGGCCTATACCTTCTAGTTTTTTTTAATACAACATTTTCATGAGCCTACATTAATTATACAGTAAGCCTATGGCCCAGACATTAACAGATATTATAATAACAATGAGGTGAGTTTAAATGTTATGGATGATATTATTTAAAACAAGTCCACTATCGACGGATTTTGTGCCCTCGGACTCCACGTGCTTGGGCAGCCCACCGGGAAGGAGCATGCGCACAGCGGTGCTGTGACGTCACAGTCGGTCTTTAAAGCGTGCCTCTCTCTGCTTCGGTGGGAGTCTCGTCATTGTATTTACAATTCAGAGTGCCCTGTATTATCATTACTTCTGTGTTTGACCGGTGTATTTCGACTTGAAGTCTATGGTTTATTTGGAGGTGCGGTTTCAAGGCTTGAGCACAGGGTGGAGCCTAAACTTCACCCCCAACGTGCAATATATATATTTTTTATGCTTCCTGATATTCCTATGTTGTCTCTCTCAGAAGTTTCTGTATTCAATTCACAACGTCATAAGCTAAACACACAGCTACTCGTTTCAATCCCTACTCTAATGTTAACATGAGCATAAGGCGTAGGCCTATACCTTCTAGTTTTTTTTAATACAACATTTTCATGAGCCTACATTAATTATACATTAAGCCTATAGCCCAGACATTAACAGATATTCTAATAACAATGAGGAGAGTTTAAATGTTATGGATGATATTATTTAAAACGTGTCCACTATGGACAGCTTTTGTGCCATCGGTCTAGTTCACGTGCTTGGGCAGCCCACCGGGAAGGAGCATGCGCACAGCGGTGCTGTGACGTCACAGTCGGTCTTTAAAAGCGTGCCCTCTCTGCTTCAGCGGAAGTCTCGTTATTGTATTTACACTTTAGAGCGCCCTGTATCATCATTACTTCTGTGGAGCCTACGCTTCACCCCCGACGTACAATATATGTTTTTTATGCTTCCTGATATTCATGTGTTGTCTCTCTCTCTCTCTCTCTCTCTCTCAGAAGTTTCTGTAATCAATTCACAACGTCATAAGCTAAACACACAGCTACTCGTTTCAACCCCTACTCTAATGTTAACATGAGCATAAGGCCTAGGCCTATACCTTCTAGTTTTTTTTAGTACAACATTTTCATAAGCTTACATTAATTATACAGTAAGCCTATGGCCAAGACATTAACAGATATTATAATAACAATGAGGTGAGTTTAAATGTTATGGATGATATTATTTAAAACGTGTCCACTATGGACAGCTTTTGTGCCATCGGTCTAGTGCTTGGGCATCCCACCGAGAAGGAGCATGCGCACAGCGGCCTACGCTTCACCTCCGACGTGCAATATATGTTTTTTATGCTTCCTGATATTCATGTGTTGTCTCTCTCTCTCTCTCTCTCTCTTTCTCTCTCAGAAGTTTCTGTATTCAATTCACAACGTCATAAGCTAAACACACAGCTACTCGTTTCAACCCCTACTCTAATGTTAACATGAGCATAAGGCCTAGGCCTATACCTTCTAGTTTTTTTTAATACAACATTTTCATAAGCTTACATTAATTATACAGTAAGCCTATGGCCCAGACATTAACAGATATTATAATAACAATGAGGTGAGTTTAAATGTTATGGATGATATTATTTAAAACGTGTCCACTATGGACAGCTTTTGTGCCATCGGTCTAGTGCTTGGGCATCCCACCGAGAAGGAGCATGCGCACAGCGGTGCTGTGACGTCACAGTCGGTCTTTGAAAGCGTGTCTTCCCTCTGCTTCGGTGGGAATCTCGTCATTGTATTTACAATTTAGAGCGCCCTGTATCATCATTACTTCTGTGTTTGACCGGTGTATTGCGACTTGAAGTCTATGGTTTATTTGGAGGTGCAGTTTCAAGGCTTGAGCACAGGGTGGAGCCTAAACTGCACCCCCAACGTGCAATATATATATTTTTTATGCTTCCTGATATTCCTATGTTGTCTCTCTCTATCTCTCCCAGAAGTGTCTGTATTCAATTCACAACGTCATAAGCTAAACACACAGCTACTCGTTTCAATCCCTACTCTAATGTTAACATGAGCATAAGGCGTAGGCCTATACCTTCTAGTTTTTTTTAATACAACATTTTCATGAGCCTACATTAATTATACATTAAGCCTATAGCCCAGACATTAACAGATATTCTAATAACAATGAGGAGAGTTTAAATGTTATGGATGATATTATTTAAAACGTGTCCACTATGGACAGCTTTTGTGCCATCGGTCTAGTTCACGTGCTTGGGCAGCCCACCGGGAAGGAGCATGCGCACAGCGGTGCTGTGACGTCACAGTCGGTTTTTAAAAGCGTGCCCTCTCTGCTTCAGCGGAAGTCTCGTTATTGTATTTACACTTTAGAGCGCCCTGTATCATCATTACTTCTGTGGAGCCTACGCTTCACCCCGACGTGCAATATATGTTTTTTATGCTTCCTGATATTCATGTGTTGTCTCTCTCTCTCTCTCTCTCTCTCAGAAGTTTCTGTATTCAATTCACAACGTCATAAGCTAAACACACAGCTACTCGTTTCAACCCCTACTCTAATGTTAACATGAGCATAAGGCCTAGGCCTATACCTTCTAGTTTTTTTTAATACAACATTTTCATAAGCTTACATTAATTATACAGTAAGCCTATGGCCCAGACATTAACAGATATTATAATAACAATGAGGTGAGTTTAAATGTTATGGATGATATTATTTAAAACGTGTCCACTATGGACAGCTTTTGTGCCATCGGTCTAGTGCTTGGGCATCCCACCGAGAAGGAGCATGCGCACAGCGGTGCTGTGACGTCACAGTCGGTCTTTGAAAGCGTGTCTTCTCTCTGCTTCGGTGGGAATCTCGTCATTGTATTTACAATTTAGAGCGCCCTGTATCGTCATTACTTCTCTGTTTGACCGGTGTATTGCGACTTGAAGTCTATGGTTTATTTGGAGGTGCAGTTTCAAGGCTTGAGCACAGGGTGGAGCCTAAACTGCACCCCCAACGTGCAATATATATATTTTTTATGCATCCTGATATTCCTATGTTGTCTCTCTCTATCTCTCCCAGAAGTTTCTGTATTCAATTCACAACGTCATAAGCTAAACACACAGCTACTCGTTTCAATCCCTACTCTAATGTTAACATGAGCATAAGGCCTAGGCCTATACCTTCTAGTTTTTTTTAATACAACATTTTCATGAGCCTACATTAATTATACAGTAAAACTATGGCCCAGACATTAACAGATATTATAATAACAGTGATGTGAGTTAAAATGTTAAGGATGATATTATTTAAAACAAGTCCACTATCGACGGATTTTGTGCCCTCGGACTCCACGTGCTTGGGCAGCCCACCGGGAAGGAGCATGCGCCCAGCGGTGCTTTGACGTCACAGTCGGTCTTTAAAAGCGTGCCCTCTCTGCTTCGGTGGGAGTCTCGTCATTGTATTTACAATTCAGAGCGCCCTGTATCATCATTACTTCTGTGGAGCCTACGCTTCAACCCCGACGTGCAATATATGTTTTTTATGCTTCCTGGTATTCATGTGTTGTCTCTCTCTCTCTCTCTCTCTCTCAGAAGTTTCTGTATTCAATTCACAACGTCATAAGCTAAACACACAGCTACTCGTTTCAACCCCTACTCTAATGTTAACATGAGCATAAGGCCTAGGCCTATACATTCTATTATTTTTTAATACAACATTTTCATGAGCCTACATTAACTATACAGTAAGCCTATGGCCCAGACATAAACAGATATTATAATAACAATGAGGAGAGTTTAAATGTTATGGATGATATTATTTAAAACGTGTCCACTATGGACAGCTTTTGTGCCATCAATCTAGTCCACGTGCTTGGGCAGCCCACCGGGAAGGAGCATGCGCACAGCGGTGCTGTGACGTCACAGTCGGTCTTTAAAAGCGTGCCCTCTCTGCTTCGGTGGAAGTCTCGTTATTGTATTTACACTTTAGAGCGCCCTGTATCATTATTACTTCTGTGTTTGACCGGTGTATTGCGGTGTATTTCGACTTGAAGTCTATGGGTTTTTTGGAGGTGCGGTTTCCAGGCTTGAGCACAGGGTGGAGCCTAAACTTCACCCCCAACGTGCAATATATATATATTGTTTATGCTTCCTGATATTCCTATGTTGTCTCTCTCTCTCTATCTCTCTCAGAAATTTCTGTATTCAATTCACAACGTCATAAGCTAAACACACAGCTACTCGTTTCAACCCCTGCTCTAATGTTAACATGAGCATAAGGCCTAGGCCTATACCTTCTAGTTTTTTTTAATACAACATTTTCATGAGTCTACATTAATTATACAGTAAGTCTATGGCCCAGACATTAACAGATATTATAAAAACAATGAGATGAGTTTAAATGTTATGGATGATATTATTTAAAACAAGTCCACAATCGACGGATTTTGTGCCCTCGGACTCCACGTGCTTGGGCAGCCCACCGGGAAGGAGCATGCGCACAGCGGTGCTGTGACGTCACAGTCGGTCTTTAAAAGCGTGCCCTCTCTGCTTCGGTGGGAGTCTCGTCATTGTATTTACAATTCAGAGTGCCCTGTATTATCATTACTTCTGTGTTTGACCGGTGTATTTCGACTTGAAGTCTATGGTTAATTTGGAGGTGCGGTTTCATGTTAACATGAGCATAAGGCGTAGGCCTATACCTTCTAGTTTTTTTTAATACAACATTTTCATGAGCCTACATTAATTATACATTAAGCCTATAGCCCAGACATTAACAGATATTCTAATAACAATGAGGAGAGTTTAAATGTTATGGATGATATTATTTAAAACGTGTCCACTATGGACAGCTTTTGTGCCATTGGTCTAGTTCACGTGCTTGGGCAGCCCACCAGGAAGGAGCATGCGCACAGCGGTGCTGTGACGTCACAGTCGGTCTTTAAAAGCGTGCCCTCTCTGCTTCAGTGGAAGTCTCGTTATTGTATTTACACTTTAGAGCGCCCTGTATCATCATTACTTCTGTGGAGCCTAAGCTTCACCCTCGACGTGCAATATATGTTTTTTATGCTTCCTGGTATTCATGTGTTCTCTCTCTCTCTCTCTCTCTCTCAGAAGTTTCTGTATTCAATTCACAACGTCATAAGCTAAACACACAGCTACTCGTTTCAACCCCTACTCTAATGTTAACATGAGCATAAGCCTAGGCCTATACCTTCTAGTTTTTTTTAATACAACATTTTCATGAGCCTACATTAACTATACAGTAAGCCTATGGCCCAGACATTAACAGATATTATAATAACAATGAGGAGAGTTTAAATGTTATGGATGATATTATTTAAAACGTGTCCACTATGGACAGCTTTTGTGCCATCGGTCTAGTCCACGTGCTTGGGCAGCCCACCGAGAAGGAGCATGCGCACAGCGGTGCTGTGACGTCACAGTCGGTCTTTAAAAAGCGTGCCCCTCTTTGCTTCGGTGGGAGTCTCGTATTGTATTTACACTTAGAGCGCCCTGTATCATCATTACTTCTGTGTTTGACCCGGTGATTGCGGTGTATTTCGACTTGAAGTCTATGGGTTTTTTGGAGGTGCGGTTTCAAGGCTTGAGCACAGGGTGGAGCCTAAACTTCACCCCCAACGTGCAATATATTATATTGTTTATGCTTCTGATATTCCTATGTTGTCTCTCTCTTCTCTATCTCTCACAGAAGTTCTGTATTCAATTCACAACGTCATAAGCTAAACACACAGCTACTCGTTCAACCCCTACTCTAATGTTAACATGAGCATAAAGGCCTAGGCCTATACCTTCTAGTTTTTTTTTAATACAACATTTTCATGAGCCTTACATTAATTATACAGTAAGACCTATGGCCCAGACATTAACAGCATATTATAATTAAAACGTGTCACTATGGACAGCTTTTGTGACATCGGTCTAATCCTTGGGCATCCCACATCGACGGATTTTGTGCCCTCGGACTCCACGTGCTTGGGCAGCCCACCGGGAAGGAGCATGCGCACAGCGGTGCTGTGACGTCACAGTCGGTCTTTAAAAGCGTGCCCTCTCTGCTTCGGTGGGAGTCTCGTCGTTGTATTTACAATTCAGAGTGCCCTGTATTATCATTACTTCTGTGTTTGACGGGTGTATTTCGACTTGAAGTCTATGGTTTATTTGGAGGTGCGGTTTCAAGGCTTGAGCACAGGGTGGAGCCTAAGCTTCACCCCCAATATGCAATATATATATTTTTAATGCTTCCTGATATTCCTATGTTGTCTCTCTCCATCTCTCTCAGAAGTTTCTGTATTCAATTCACAACGTCATAAGCTAAACACACAGCTACTCGTTTCAATCCCTACTCTAATGTTAACATGAGCATAAGGCCTAGGCCTATACCTTCTAGTTTTTTTTAATACAACATTTTCATGAGCCTACATTAATTATACAGTAAGTCTATAGCCCAGACATTAACAGATATTATAATAACAGTGATGTGAGTTTAAATGTTATGGATGATATTATTTAAAACGTGTCCACTATGGACAGCTTTTGTGCCATCGGTCTAGTCCACGTGCTTGGGCAGCCCACCGGGAAGGAGCATGCGCACAGCGGTGCTGTGACGTCACAGTCGGTCTTTAAAAGCGTGCCCTCTCTGCTTCAGCGGAAGTCTCGTTATTGTATTTACACTTTAGAGCGCCCTGTATCATCATTACTTCTGTGGAGCCTACGCTTCACCCCCGACGTGCAATATATGTTTTTTATGCTTCCTGATATTCATGTGTTGTCTCTCTCTCTCTCTCTCTCTCAGAAGTTTCTGTATTCAATTCACAACGTCATAAGCTAAACACACAGCTACTCGTTTCAACCCCTACTCTAATGTTAACATGAGCATAAGGCCTAGGCCTATACCTTCTAGTTTTTTTTAATACAACATTTTCATGAGCCTTCATTAATTATACAGTAAGCCTATGGCCCAGACATTAACAGATATTATAATAACAATGAGGTGAGTTTAAATGTTATGGATGATATTATTTAAAACGTGTCCACTATGGACAGCTTTTGTGCCATCGGTCTAGTGCTTGGGCATCCCACCGAGAAGGAGCATGCGCACAGCGGTGCTGTGACGTCACAGTCGGTCTTTGAAAGCGTGTCTTCTCTCTGCTTCGGTGGGAATCTCGTCATTGTATTTACAATTTAGAGCGCCCTGTATCATCATTACTTCTGTGTTTGACCGGTGTATTGCGACTTGAAGTCTATGGTTTATTTGGAGGTGCAGTTTCAAGGCTTGAGCACAGGGTGGAGCCTAAACTGCACCCCCAACGTGCAATATATATATTTTTTATGCTTCCTGATATTCCTATGTTGTCTCTCTCTATCTCTCTCAGAAGTTTCTGTATTCAATTCACAACGTCATAAGCTAAACACACAGCTACTCGTTTCAACCCCTACTCTAATGTTAACATGAGCATACGGCCTAGGCCTATACCTTCTAGTTTTTTTAATACAACATTTTCATGAGCCTACATTAATTATACAGTAAGTCTATGGCCCAGACATTAACAGATATTATAATAACAGTGATGTGAGTTTAAATGTTATGGATGATATTATTTAAAACAAGTCCACTATCGACGGATTTTGTGCCCTCGGACTCCACGTGCTTGGGCAGCCCACCGGGAAGGAGCATGCGCACAGCGGTGCTGTGACGTCACAGTCGGTCTTTAAAAGAGTGCCCTCTCTGCTTCGGTGGGAGTCTCGTCATTGTATTTACAATTCAGAGTGCCCTGTATTATCATTACTTCTGTGTTTGACCGGTGTATTTCGACTTGAAGTCTATGGTTTATTTGGAGGTGCGGTTTCAAGGCTTGAGCACAGGGTGGAGCCTAAGCTTCACCCCCAACGTGCAATATATATATTTTTTATGCTTCCTGATATTCCTATGTTGTCTCTCTCTCTATCTCTCTCAGAAGTTTCTGTATTCAATTCACAACGTCATAAGCTAAACACACAGCTACTCGTTTCAACCCCTACTCTAATGTTAACATGAGCATAAGGCCTAGGCCTATACCTTCTAGTTTTTTTTAATACAACATTTTCATGAGCCTACATTAATTATACAGTAAACCTATGGCCCAGACATTAACAGATATTATAATAACAATGAGGTGAGTTTAAATGTTATGGATGATATTATTTAAAACGTGTCCACTATCGACAGCTTTTGTGCCATCGGTCTCACGTGCTTGGGCAGCCCACCGAGAAGGAGCATGCGCACAGCGGTGCTGTGACGTCACAGTCGGTCTTTGAAAGCATGTCTTCTCTCTGCTTCGGTGGGAGTCTCGTCATTGTATTTACAATTCAGAGTGCCCTGTATTATCATTACTTCTGTGTTTGACCGGTGTATTGCGACTTGAAGTCTATGGTTTATTTGGAGGTGCGGTTTCAAGGCTTGAGCACAGGGTGGAGCCTAAACTTCACCCCCAACGTGCAATATATATATTTTTAATGCTTCCTGATATTCCTATGTTGTCTCTCTCTATCTCTCTCAGAAGTTTCTGTATTCAATTCACAACGTCATAAGCTAAACACACAGCTACTCGTTTCAATCCCTACTCTAATGTTAACATGAGCATAAGGCGTAGGCCTATACCTTCTAGTTTTTTTTAATACAACATTTTCATGAGCCTACATTAATTATACATTAAGCCTATAGCCCAGACATTAACAGATATTCTAATAACAATGAGGAGAGTTTAAATGTTATGGATGATATTATTTAAAACGTGTCCACTATGGACAGCTTTTGTGCCATCGGTCTAGTTCACGTGCTTGGGCAGCCCACCGGGAAGGAGCATGCGCACAGCGGTGCTGTGACGTCACAGTCGGTCTTTAAAAGCGTGCCCTCTCTGCTTCAGTGGAAGTCTCGTTATTGTATTTACACTTTAGAGCGCCCTGTATCATCATTACTTCTGTGGAGCCTACGCTTCACCCCCGACGTGCAATATATGTTTTTTATGCTTCCTGGTATTCATGTGTTGTCTCTCTCTCTCTCTCTCTCTCTCTCTCAGAAGTTTCTGTATTCAATTCACAACGTCATAAGCTAAACACACAGCTACTCGTTTCAACCCCTACTCTAATGTTAACATGAGCATAAAGCCTAGGCCTATACCTTCTAGTTTTTTTTAATACAACATTTTCATAAGCCTACATTAACTATACAGTAAGCCTATGGCCCAGACATTAACAGATATTATAATAACAATGAGGAGAGTTTAAATGTTATGGATGATATTATTTAAAACGTGTCCACTATGGACAGCTTTTGTGCCATCAATCTAGTCTACGTGCTTGGGCAGCCCACCGGGAAGGAGCATGCGCACAGCGGTGCTGTGACGTCACAGTCGGTCTTTAAAGCGTGCCTCTCTCTGCTTCGGTGGAAGTCTCGTTATTGTATTTACACTTTAGAGCGCCCTGTATCATCATTACTTCTGTGTTTGACCGGTGTATTGCGGTGTATTTCGACTTGAAGTCTATGGTTTTTTTGGAGGTGCGGTTTCAAGGCTTGAGCACAGGGTGGAGCCTAAACTTCACCCCCAACGTGCAATATATATATTTTTTATGCTTCCTGATATTCCTATGTTGTCTCTCTCTCTCTATCTCTCTCAGAAGTTTCTGTATTCAATTCACAACGTCATAAGCTAAACACACAGCTACTCGTTTCAACCCCTACTCTAATGTTAACATGAGCATAAGGCCTAGGCCTATACCTTCTAGTTTTTTTTAATACAACATTTTCATGAGCCTACATTAATTATACAGTAAGTCTATAGCCCAGACATTAACAGATATTATAATAACAATGAGGTGAGTTTAAATGTTATGGATGATATTATTTAAAACAAGTCCACTATCGACGGATTTTGTGCCCTCGGACTCCACGTGCTTGGGCAGCCCACCGGGAAGGAGCATGCGCACAGCGGTGCTGTGACGTCACAGTCGGTCTTTAAAAGCGTGCCCTCTCTGCTTCGGTGGGAGTCTCGTCATTGTATTTACAATTCAGAGTGCCCTGTATTATCATTACTTCTGTGTTTGACCGGTGTATTTCGACTTGAAGTCTATGGTTTATTTGGAGGTGCGGTTTCAAGGCTTGAGCACAGGGTGGAGCCTAAGCTTCACCCCCAATGTGCAATATATATATTTTTAATGCTTCCTGATATTCCTATGTTGTCTCTCTCTATCTCTCTCAGAAGTTTCTGTATTCAATTCACAACGTCATAAGCTAAACACACAGCTACTCGTTTCAATCCCTACTCTAATGTTAACATGAGCATAAGGCCTAGGCCTATACCTTCTAGTTTTTTTTAATACAACATTTTCATGAGCCTACATTAATTATACAGTAAACCTATGGCCCAGACATTAACAGATATTATAATAACAGTGATGTGAGTTTAAATGTTATGGATGATATTATTTAAAACAAGTCCACTATCGACGGATTTTGTGCCCTCGGACTCCACGTGTTTGGGCAGCCCACCGGGAAGGAGCATGCGCACAGCGGTGCTGTGACGTCACAGTCGGTCTTTAAAAGCGTGCCCTCTCTGCTTCGGTGGAAGTCTCGTTATTGTATTTACACTTTAGAGCGCCCTGTATCATCATTACTTCTGTGTTTGACCGGTGTATTGCGGTGTATTTCGACTTGAAGTCTATGGTTTTTTTGGAGGTGCGGTTTCAAGGCTTGAGCACAGGGTGGAGCCAAAACTTCATCCCCAACGTGCAATATATATATTTTTATGCTTCCTGATATTCCTATGTTGTCTCTCTCTCTCTATCTCTCTCAGAAGTTTCTGTATTCAATTCACAACGTCATAAGCTAAACACACAGCTACTCGTTTCAACCCCTACTCTAATGTTAACATGAGCATACGGCCTAGGACTATACCTTCTAGTTTTTTAATACAACATTTTCATGAGCCTACATTAATTATACAGTAAGTCTATGGTCCAGACATTAACAGATATTATAATAACAATGAGGTGAGTTTAAATGTTATGGATGATATTATTTAAAACAAGTTCACTATCGACGGATTTTGTGCCCTCGGACTCCACGTGCTTGGGCAGCCCACCGGGAAGGAGCATGCGCACAGCGGTGCTGTGACGTCACAGTCGGTCTTTAAAAGAGTGCGCTCTCTGCTTCGGTGGGAGTCTCGTCATTGTATTTACAATTCAGAGTGCCCTGTATTATCATTACTTCTGTGTTTGACGGGTGTATTTCGACTTGAAGTCTATGGTTTATTTGGAGGTGCGGTTTCAAGGCTTGAGCACAGGGTGGAGCCTAAGCTTCACCCCCAATGTGCAATATATATATTTTTAATGCTTCCTGATATTCCTATGTTGTCTCTCTATCTCTCTCAGAAGTTTCTGTATTCAAGTCACGTCATAAGCTAAACACACAGCTACTCGTTTCAACCCCTACTCTAATGTTAACATGAGCATAAGGCCTAAAACGTGTCCACTATGGACAGATTTTGTGCCCTCGGACTCCACGTGCTTGGGCAGCCCACCGAGAAGGAGCATGCGCACAGCGGTGCTGTGACGTCACAGTCGGTCTTTGAAAGCGTGTCTTCTCTCTGCTTCGGTGGGAATCTCGTCATTGTATTTACAATTTAGAGCGCCCTGTATCATCATTACTTCTGTGTTTGACCGGTGTATTGCGACTTGAAGTCTATGGTTTATTTGGAGGTGCAGTTTCAAGGCTTGAGCACAGGGTGGAGCCTAAACTTCACCCCCAACGTGCAATATATATATTTTTTATGCTTCCTGATATTCCTATGTTGTCTCTCTCTATCTCTCCCAGAAGTTTCTGTATTCAATTCACAACGTCATAAGCTAAACACACAGCTACTCGTTTCAATCCCTACTCTAATGTTAACATGAGCATAAGGCGTAGGCCTATACCTTCTAGTTTTTTTTAATACAACATTTTCATGAGCCTACATTAATTATACAGTAAACCTATGGCCCAGATATTAACAGATATTATAATAACAGTGATGTGAGTTTAAATGTTATGGATGATATTATTTAAAACAAGTCCACTATCGACGGATTTTGTGCCCTCGGACTCCACGTGCTTGGGCAGCCCACCGGGAAGGAGCATGCGCACAGCGGTGCTGTGACGTCACAGTCGGTCTTTAAAAGCGTGCCCTCTCTGCTTCGGTGGAAGTCTCGTTATTGTATTTACACTTTAGAGCGCCCTGTATCATCATTACTTCTGTGTTTGACCGGTGTATTGCGGTGTATTTCGACTTGAAGTCTATGGTTTTTTTGGATGTGCGGTTTCAAGGCTTGAGCACAGGGTGGAGCCTAAGCTTCACCCCCAATGTGCAATATATATATTTTTAATGCTTCCTGATATTCCTATGTTGTCTCTCTCTCTCTATCTCTCTCAGAAGTTTCTGTATTCAATTCACAACGTCATAAGCTAAACACACAGCTACTCGTTTCAACCCCTACTCTAATGTTAACATGAGCATACGGCCTAGGCCTATACCTTCTAGTTTTTTTAATACAACATTTTCATGAGCCTACATTAATTATACAGTAAGTCTATGGTCCAGACATTAACAGATATTATAATAACAATGAGGTGAGTTTAAATGTTATGGATGATATTATTTAAAACAAGTTCACTATCGACGGATTTTGTGCCCTCGGACTCCACGTGCTTGGGCAGCCCACCGGGAAGGAGCATGCGCACAGCGGTGCTGTGACGTCACAGTCGGTCTTTAAAAGAGTGCCCTCTCTGCTTCGGTGGGAGTCTCGTCATTGTATTTACAATTCAGAGTGCCCTGTATTATCATTACTTCTGTGTTTGACGGGTGTATTTCGACTTGAAGTCTATGGTTTATTTGGAGGTGCGGTTTCAAGGCTTGAGCACAGGGTGGAGCCTAAGCTTCACCCCCAATGTGCAATATATATATTTTTAATGCTTCCTGATATTCCTATGTTGTCTCTCTCTATCTCTCTCAGAAGTTTCTGTATTCAATTCACAACGTCATAAGCTAAACACACAGCTACTCGTTTCAACCCCTACTCTAATGTTAACATGAGCATAAGGCCTAGGCCACCATCGACTGATTTTGTGCCCTCGGACTCCACGTGCTTGGGCAGCCCACCGGGAAGGAGCATGCGCACAGCGGTGCTGTGACGTCACAGTCGGTCTTTAAAAGCGTGCCCTCTTTGCTTCGGTGGGAGTCTCGTCATTGTATTTACAATTCAGAGTGCCCTGTATTATCATTACTTCTGTGTTTGACCGGTGTATTTCGACTTGAAGTCTATGGTTTATTTGGAGGTGCGGTTTCAAGGCTTGAGCACAGGGTGGAGCCTAAGCTTCACCCCCAATGTGCAATATATATATTTTTAATGCTTCCTGATATTCCTATGTTGTCTCTCTCTATCTCTCTCAGAAGTTTCTGTATTCAATTCACAACGTCATAAGCTAAACACACAGCTACTCGTTTCAACCCCTACTCTAATGTTAACATGAGCATAAGGCCTAGGCCTATACCTTCTAGTTTTTTTTAATACAACATTTTCATAAGCTTACATTAATTATACAGTAAGCCTATGGCCCAGACATTAACAGATATTATAATAACAATGAGGTGAGTTTAAATGTTATGGATGATATTATTTAAAACGTGTCCACTATGGACAGCTTTTGTGCCATCGGTCTAGTGCTTGGGCATCCCACCGAGAAGGAGCATGCGCACAGCGGTGCTGTGACGTCACAGTCGGTCTTTGAAAGCGTGTCTTCCTCTGCTTCGGTGGGAATCTCGTCATTGTATTTACAATTTAGAGCGCCCTGTATCATCATTACTTCTGTGTTTGACCGGTGTATTGCGACTTGAAGTCTATGGTTTATTTGGAGGTGCAGTTTCAAGGCTTGAGCACAGGGTGGAGCCTAAACTGCACCCCCAACGTGCAATATATATATTTTTTATGCTTCCTGATATTCCTATGTTGTCTCTCTCTCTCTATCTCTCTCAGAAGTTTCTGTATTCAATTCACAACGTCATAAGCTAAACACACAGCTACTCATTTCAATCCCTCCTCTAATGTTAACATGAGCATAAGGCGTAGGCCTATGCCTTCTAGTTTTTTTAATACAACATTTTCATGAGCCTACATTAATTATACATTAAGCCTATAGCCCAGACATTAACAGATATTCTAATAACAATGAGGAGAGTTTAAATGTTATGGATGATATTATTTAAAACGTGTCCACTATGGACAGCTTTTGTGCCATCGGTCTAGTTCACGTGCTTGGGCAGCCCACCGGGAAGGAGCATGCGCACAGCGGTGCTGTGACGTCACAGTCGGTCTTTAAAAGCGTGCCCTCTCTGCTTCAGCGGAAGTCTCGTTATTGTATTTACACTTTAGAGCGCCCTGTATCATCATTACTTCTGTGGAGCCTACGCTTCACCCCCGACGTGCAATATATGTTTTTTATGCTTCCTGATATTCATGTGTTGTCTCTCTCTCTCTCTCTCTCTCAGAAGTTTCTGTATTCAATTCACAACGTCATAAGCTAAACACACAGCTACTCGTTTCAACCCCTACTCTAATGTTAACATGAGCATAAGGCCTAGGCCTATACCTTCTAGTTTTTTTTAATACAACATTTTCATAAGCTTACATTAATTATACAGTAAGCCTATGGCCCAGACATTAACAGATATTATAATAACAATGAGGTGAGTTTAAATGTTATGGATGATATTATTTAAAACGTGTCCACTATGGACAGCTTTTGTGCCATCGGTCTAGTGCTTGGGCATCCCACCGAGAAGGAGCATGCGCACAGCGGTGCTGTGACGTCACAGTCGGTCTTTGAAAGCGTGTCTTCTCTCTGCTTCGGTGGGAATCTCGTCATTGTATTTACAATTTAGAGCGCCCTGTATCATCATTACTTCTGTGTTTGACCGGTGTATTGCGACTTGAAGTCTATGGTTTATTTGGAGGTGCAGTTTCAAGGCTTGAGCACAGGGTGGAGCCTAAACTGCACCCCCAACGTGCAATATATATATTTTTTATGCTTCCTGATATTCCTATGTTGTCTCTCTCTATCTCTCCCAGAAGTTTCTGTATTCAATTCACAACGTCATAAGCTAAACACACAGCTACTCGTTTCAATCCCTACTCTAATGTTAACATGAGCATAAGGCCTAGGCCTATACCTTCTAGTTTTTTTTAATACAACATTTTCATGAGCCTACATTAATTATACAGTAAGCCTATAGCCCAGACATTAACAGATATTCTAATAACAGTGATGTGAGTTAAATGTTATGGATGATATTATTTAAAACGTGTCCACTATGGACAGGCTTTTGTGCCATCGGTCTAGTCACGTGCTTGGGCAGCCCACCGGGAAGGAGCATGCGCACAGCGGTGCTGTGACGTCACAGTCGGTCTTTAAAAGCGTGCCCTCTCTGCTTCAGCGGAAGTCTCGTTATTGTATTTACACTTTAGAGCGCCCTGTATCATCATTACTTCTGTGGAGCCTACGCTTCACCCCCGACGTGCAATATATGTTTTTTATGCTTCCTGATATTCATGTGTTGTCTCTCTCTCTCTCTCTCTCTCAGAAGTTTCTGTATTCAATTCACAACGTCATAAGCTAAACACACAGCTACTCGTTTCAACCCCTACTCTAATGTTAACATGAGCATAAGGCCTAGGCCTATACCTTCTAGTTTTTTTTAATACAACATTTTCATAAGCTTACATTAATTATACAGTAAGCCTATGGCCCAGACATTAACAGATATTATAATAACAATGAGGTGAGTTTAAATGTTATGGATGATATTATTTAAAACGTGTCCACTATGGACAGCTTTTGTGCCATCGGTCTAGTGCTTGGGCATCCCACCGAGAAGGAGCATGCGCACAGCGGTGCTGTGACGTCACAGTCGGTCTTTGAAAGCGTGTCTTCTCTCTGCTTCGGTGGGAATCTCGTCATTGTATTTACAATTTAGAGCGCCCTGTATCATCATTACTTCTGTGTTTGACCGGTGTATTGCGACTTGAAGTCTATGGTTTATTTGGAGGTGCAGTTTCAAGGCTTGAGCACAGGGTGGAGCCTAAACTGCACCCCCAACGTGCAATATATATATTTTTTATGCTTCCTGATATTCCTATGTTGTCTCTCTCTATCTCTCCCAGAAGTTTCTGTATTCAATTCACAACGTCATAAGCTAAACACACAGCTACTCGTTTCAATCCCTACTCTAATGTTAACATGAGCATAAGGCGTAGGCCTATACCTTCTAGTTTTTTTTAATACAACATTTTCATGAGCCTACATTAATTATACATTAAGCCTATAGCCCAGACATTAACAGATATTCTAATAACAATGAGGAGAGTTTAAATGTTATGGATGATATTATTTAAAACGTGTCCACTATGGACAGCTTTTGTGCCATCGGTCTAGTTCACGTGCTTGGGCAGCCCACCGGGAAGGAGCATGCGCACAGCGGTGCTGTGACGTCACAGTCGGTCTTTAAAAGCGTGCCCTCTCTGCTTCAGCGGAAGTCTCGTTATTGTATTTACACTTTAGAGCGCCCTGTATCATCATTACTTCTGTGGAGCCTACGCTTCACCCCCGACGTACAATATATGTTTTTTATGCTTCCTGATATTCATGTGTGTTCTCTCTCTCTCTCTCTCTCTCAGAAGTTTCTGTAATCAATTCACAACGTCATAAGCTAAACACACAGCTACTCGTTTCAACCCCTACTCTAATGTTAACATGAGCATAAGGCCTAGGCCTATACCTTCTAGTTTTTTTTAGTACAACATTTTCATAAGCTTACATTAATTATACAGTAAGCCTATGGCCCAGACATTAACAGATATTATAATAACAATGAGGTGAGTTTAAATGTTATGGATGATATTATTTAAAACGTGTCCACTATGGACAGCTTTTGTGCCATCGATCTAGTGCTTGGGCATCCCACCGAGAAGGAGCATGCGCACAGCGGCCTACGCTTCACCTCCGACGTGCAATATATGTTTTTTATGCTTCCTGATATTCATGTGTTGTCTCTCTCTCTCTCTCTCTCTCTCTCTCTCTCTCTCTCTCTCAGAAGTTTCTGTATTCAATTCACAACGTCATAAGCTAAACACACAGCTACTCGTTTCAACCCCTACTCTAATGTTAACATGAGCATAAGGCCTAGGCCTATACCTTCTAGTTTTTTTTAATACAACATTTTCATAAGCTTACATTAATTATACAGTAAGCCTATGGCCCAGACATTAACAGATATTATAATAACAATGAGGTGAGTTTAAATGTTATGGATGATATTATTTAAAACGTGTCCACTATGGACAGCTTTTGTGCCATCGGTCTAGTGCTTGGGCATCCCACCGAGAAGGAGCATGCGCACAGCGGTGCTGTGACGTCACAGTCGGTCTTTGAAAGCGTGTCTTCTCTCTGCTTCGGTGGGAATCTCGTCATTGTATTTACAATTTAGAGCGCCCTGTATCATCATTACTTCTGTGTTTGACCGGTGTATTGCGACTTGAAGTCTATGGTTTATTTGGAGGTGCAGTTTCAAGGCTTGAGCACAGGGTGGAGCCTAAACTGCACCCCCAACGTGCAATATATATATTTTTTATGCTTCCTGATATTCCTATGTTGTCTCTCTCTATCTCTCCCAGAAGTTTCTGTATTCAATTCACAACGTCATAAGCTAAACACACAGCTACTCGTTTCAATCCCTACTCTAATGTTAACATGAGCATAAGGCGTAGGCCTATACCTTCTAGTTTTTTTTAATACAACATTTTCATGAGCCTACATTAATTATACATTAAGCCTATAGCCCAGACATTAACAGATATTCTAATAACAATGAGGAGAGTTTAAATGTTATGGATGATATTATTTAAAACGTGTCCACTATGGACAGCTTTTGTGCCATCGGTCTAGTTCACGTGCTTGGGCAGCCCACCGGGAAGGAGCATGCGCACAGCGGTGCTGTGACGTCACAGTCGGTCTTTAAAAGCGTGCCCTCTCTGCTTCAGCGGAAGTCTCGTTATTGTATTTACACTTTAGAGCGCCCTGTATCATCATTACTTCTGTGGAGCCTACGCTTCACCCCCGACGTACAATATATGTTTTTTATGCTTCCTGATATTCATGTGTTGTCTCTCTCTCTCTCTCTCTCTCTCTCAGAAGTTTCTGTAATCAATTCACAACGTCATAAGCTAAACACACAGCTACTCGTTTCAACCCCTACTCTAATGTTAACATGAGCATAAGGCCTAGGCCTATACCTTCTAGTTTTTTTTAGTACAACATTTTCATAAGCTTACATTAATTATACAGTAAGCCTATGGCCCAGACATTAACAGATATTATAATAACAATGAGGTGAGTTTAAATGTTATGGATGATATTATTTAAAACGTGTCCACTATGGACAGCTTTTGTGCCATCGGTCTAGTGCTTGGGCATCCCACCGAGAAGGAGCATGCGCACAGCGGCCTACGCTTCACCTCCGACGTGCAATATATGTTTTTTATGCTTCCTGATATTCATGTGTTGTCTCTCTCTCTCTCTCTCTCTCTCTTTCTCTCTCAGAAGTTTCTGTATTCAATTCACAACGTCATAAGCTAAACACACAGCTACTCGTTTCAACCCCTACTCTAATGTTAACATGAGCATAAGGCCTAGGCCTATACCTTCTAGTTTTTTTTAATACAACATTTTCATAAGCTTACATTAATTATACAGTAAGCCTATGGCCCAGACATTAACAGATATTATAATAACAATGAGGTGAGTTTAAATGTTATGGATGATATTATTTAAAACGTGTCCACTATGGACAGCTTTTGTGCCATCGGTCTAGTGCTTGGGCATCCCACCGAGAAGGAGCATGCGCACAGCGGTGCTGTGACGTCACAGTCGGTCTTTGAAAGCGTGTCTTCCCTCTGCTTCGGTGGGAATCTCGTCATTGTATTTACAATTTAGAGCGCCCTGTATCATCATTACTTCTGTGTTTGACCGGTGTATTGCGACTTGAAGTCTATGGTTTATTTGGAGGTGCAGTTTCAAGGCTTGAGCACAGGGTGGAGCCTAAACTGCACCCCCAACGTGCAATATATATATTTTTTATGCTTCCTGATATTCCTATGTTGTCTCTCTCTATCTCTCCCAGAAGTTTCTGTATTCAATTCACAACGTCATAAGCTAAACACACAGCTACTCGTTTCAATCCCTACTCTAATGTTAACATGAGCATAAGGCGTAGGCCTATACCTTCTAGTTTTTTTTAATACAACATTTTCATGAGCCTACATTAATTATACATTAAGCCTATAGCCCAGACATTAACAGATATTCTAATAACAATGAGGAGAGTTTAAATGTTATGGATGATATTATTTAAAACGTGTCCACTATGGACAGCTTTTGTGCCATCGGTCTAGTTCACGTGCTTGGGCAGCCCACCGGGAAGGAGCATGCGCACAGCGGTGCTGTGACGTCACAGTCGGTCTTTTAAAAGCGTGCCCTCTCTGCTTCAGCGGAAGTCTCGTTATTGTATTTACACTTTAGAGCGCCCTGTATCATCATTACTTCTGTGGAGCCTACGCTTCACCCCGACGTGCAATATATGTTTTTTATGCTTCCTGATATTCATGTGTTGTCTCTCTCTCTCTCTCTCTCTCTCAGAAGTTTCTGTATTCAATTCACAACGTCATAAGCTAAACACACAGCTACTCGTTTCAACCCCTACTCTAATGTTAACATGAGCATAAGGCCTAGGCCTATACCTTCTAGTTTTTTTTAATACAACATTTTCATAAGCTTACATTAATTATACAGTAAGCCTATGGCCCAGACATTAACAGATATTATAATAACAATGAGGTGAGTTTAAATGTTATGGATGATATTATTTAAAACGTGTCCACTATGGACAGCTTTTGTGCCATCGGTCTAGTGCTTGGGCATCCCACCGAGAAGGAGCATGCGCACAGCGGTGCTGTGACGTCACAGTCGGTCTTTGAAAGCGTGTCTTCTCTCTGCTTCGGTGGGAATCTCGTCATTGTATTTACAATTTAGAGCGCCCTGTATCGTCATTACTTCTCTGTTTGACCGGTGTATTGCGACTTGAAGTCTATGGTTTATTTGGAGGTGCAGTTTCAAGGCTTGAGCACAGGGTGGAGCCTAAACTGCACCCCCAACGTGCAATATATATATTTTTTATGCTTCCTGATATTCCTATGTTGTCTCTCTCTATCTCTCCCAGAAGTTTCTGTATTCAATTCACAACGTCATAAGCTAAACACACAGCTACTCGTTTCAATCCCTACTCTAATGTTAACATGAGCATAAGGCGTAGGCCTATACCTTCTAGTTTTTTTTAATACAACATTTTCATGAGCCTACATTAATTATACATTAAGCCTATAGCCCAGACATTAACAGATATTCTAATAACAATGAGGAGAGTTTAAATGTTATGGATGATATTATTTAAAACGTGTCCACTATGGACAGCTTTTGTGCCATCGGTCTAGTTCACGTGCTTGGGCAGCCCACCGGGAAGGAGCATGCGCACAGCGGTGCTGTGACGTCACAGTCGGTCTTTAAAAGCGTGCCCTCTCTGCTTCAGCGGAAGTCTCGTTATTGTATTTACACTTTAGAGCGCCCTGTATCATCATTACTTCTGTGGAGCCTACGCTTCACCCCCGACATACAATATATGTTTTTTATGCTTCCTGATATTCATGTGTTGTCTCTCTCTCTCTCTCTCTCTCAGAAGTTTCTGTAATCAATTCACAACGTCATAAGCTAAACACACAGCTACTCGTTTCAACCCCTACTCTAATGTTAACATGAGCATAAGGCCTAGGCCTATACCTTCTAGTTTTTTTTAATACAACATTTTCATAAGCTTACATTAATTATACAGTAAGCCTATGGCCCAGACATTAACAGATATTATAATAACAATGAGGTGAGTTTAAATGTTATGGATGATATTATTTAAAACGTGTCCACTATGGACAGCTTTTGTGCCATCGGTCTAGTGCTTGGGCATCCCACCGAGAAGGAGCATGCGCACAGCGGTGCTGTGACGTCACAGTCGGTCTTTGAAAGCGTGTCTTCTCTCTGCTTCGGTGGGAATCTCGTCATTGTATTTACAATTTAGAGCGCCCTGTATCATCATTACTTCTGTGTTTGACCGGTGTATTGCGACTTGAAGTCTATGGTTTATTTGGAGGTGCAGTTTCAAGGCTTGAGCACAGGGTGGAGCCTAAACTGCACCCCCAACGTGCAATATATATATTTTTTATGCTTCCTGATATTCCTATGTTGTCTCTCTCTATCTCTCTCAGAAGTTTCTGTATTCAATTCACAACGTCATAAGCTAAACACACAGCTACTCGTTTCAATCCCTACTCTAATGTTAACATGAGCATAAGGCGTAGGCCTATACCTTCTAGTTTTTTTTAATACAACATTTTCATGAGCCTACATTAATTATACATTAAGCCTATAGCCCAGACATTAACAGATATTCTAATAACAATGAGGAGAGTTTAAATGTTATGGATGATATTATTTAAAACGTGTCCACTATGGACAGCTTTTGTGCCATCGGTCTAGTTCACGTGCTTGGGCAGCCCACCGGGAAGGAGCATGCGCACAGCGGTGCTGTGACGTCACAGTCGGTCTTTAAAAGCGTGCCCTCTCTGCTTCAGCGGAAGTCTCGTTATTGTATTTACACTTTAGAGCGCCCTGTATCATCATTACTTCTGTGGAGCCTACGCTTCACCCCCGACGTACAATATATGTTTTTTATGCTTCCTGATATTCATGTGTTGTCTCTCTCTCTCTCTCTCTCTCTCAGAAGTTTCTGTAATCAATTCACAACGTCATAAGCTAAACACACAGCTACTCGTTTCAACCCCTACTCTAATGTTAACATGAGCATAAGGCCTAGGCCTATACCTTCTAGTTTTTTTTAGTACAACATTTTCATAAGCTTACATTAATTATACAGTAAGCCTATGGCCCAGACATTAACAGATATTATAATAACAATGAGGTGAGTTTAAATGTTATGGATGATATTATTTAAAACGTGTCCACTATGGACAGCTTTTGTGCCATCGGTCTAGTGCTTGGGCATCCCACCGAGAAGGAGCATGCGCACAGCGGCCTACGCTTCACCTCCGACGTGCAATATATGTTTTTTATGCTTCCTGATATTCATGTGTTGTCTCTCTCTCTCTCTCTCTCTCTCTCTTTCTCTCTCAGAAGTTTCTGTATTCAATTCACAACGTCATAAGCTAAACACACAGCTACTCGTTTCAACCCCTACTCTAATGTTAACATGAGCATAAGGCCTAGGCCTATACCTTCTAGTTTTTTTTAATACAACATTTTCATAAGCTTACATTAATTATACAGTAAGCCTATGGCCCAGACATTAACAGATATTATAATAACAATGAGGTGAGTTTAAATGTTATGGATGATATTATTTAAAACGTGTCCACTATGGACAGCTTTTGTGCCATCGGTCTAGTGCTTGGGCATCCCACCGAGAAGGAGCATGCGCACAGCGGTGCTGTGACGTCACAGTCGGTCTTTGAAAGCGTGTCTTCCCTCTGCTTCGGTGGGAATCTCGTCATTGTATTTACAATTTAGAGCGCCCTGTATCATCATTACTTCTGTGTTTGACCGGTGTATTGCGACTTGAAGTCTATGGTTTATTTGGAGGTGCAGTTTCAAGGCTTGAGCACAGGGTGGAGCCTAAACTGCACCCCCAACGTGCAATATATATATTTTTTATGCTTCCTGATATTCCTATGTTGTCTCTCTCTATCTCTCCCAGAAGTTTCTGTATTCAATTCACAACGTCATAAGCTAAACACACAGCTACTCGTTTCAATCCCTACTCTAATGTTAACATGAGCATAAGGCGTAGGCCTATACCTTCTAGTTTTTTTTAATACAACATTTTCATGAGCCTACATTAATTATACATTAAGCCTATAGCCCAGACATTAACAGATATTCTAATAACAATGAGGAGAGTTTAAATGTTATGGATGATATTATTTAAAACGTGTCCACTATGGACAGCTTTTGTGCCATCGGTCTAGTTCACGTGCTTGGGCAGCCCACCGGGAAGGAGCATGCGCACAGCGGTGCTGTGACGTCACAGTCGGTTTTTAAAAGCGTGCCCTCTCTGCTTCAGCGGAAGTCTCGTTATTGTATTTACACTTTAGAGCGCCCTGTATCATCATTACTTCTGTGGAGCCTACGCTTCACCCCCGACGTGCAATATATGTTTTTTATGCTTCCTGATATTCATGTGTTGTCTCTCTCTCTCTCTCTCTCTCTCAGAAGTTTCTGTATTCAATTCACAACGTCATAAGCTAAACACACAGCTACTCGTTTCAACCCCTACTCTAATGTTAACATGAGCATAAGGCCTAGGCCTATACCTTCTAGTTTTTTTTAATACAACATTTTCATAAGCTTACATTAATTATACAGTAAGCCTATGGCCCAGACATTAACAGATATTATAATAACAATGAGGTGAGTTTAAATGTTATGGATGATATTATTTAAAACGTGTCCACTATGGACAGCTTTTGTGCCATCGGTCTAGTGCTTGGGCATCCCACCGAGAAGGAGCATGCGCACAGCGGTGCTGTGACGTCACAGTCGGTCTTTGAAAGCGTGTCTTCTCTCTGCTTCGGTGGGAATCTCGTCATTGTATTTACAATTTAGAGCGCCCTGTATCGTCATTACTTCTCTGTTTGACCGGTGTATTGCGACTTGAAGTCTATGGTTTATTTGGAGGTGCAGTTTCAAGGCTTGAGCACAGGGTGGAGCCTAAACTGCACCCCCAACGTGCAATATATATATTTTTTATGCTTCCTGATATTCCTATGTTGTCTCTCTCTATCTCTCCCAGAAGTTTCTGTATTCAATTCACAACGTCATAAGCTAAACACACAGCTACTCGTTTCAATCCCTACTCTAATGTTAACATGAGCATAAGGCGTAGGCCTATACCTTCTAGTTTTTTTTAATACAACATTTTCATGAGCCTACATTAATTATACATTAAGCCTATAGCCCAGACATTAACAGATATTCTAATAACAATGAGGAGAGTTTAAATGTTATGGATGATATTATTTAAAACGTGTCCACTATGGACAGCTTTTGTGCCATCGGTCTAGTTCACGTGCTTGGGCAGCCCACCGGGAAGGAGCATGCGCACAGCGGTGCTGTGACGTCACAGTCGGTCTTTAAAAGCGTGCCCTCTCTGCTTCAGCGGAAGTCTCGTTATTGTATTTACACTTTAGAGCGCCCTGTATCATCATTACTTCTGTGGAGCCTACGCTTCACCCCCGACATACAATATATGTTTTTTATGCTTCCTGATATTCATGTGTTGTCTCTCTCTCTCTCTCTCTCAGAAGTTTCTGTAATCAATTCACAACGTCATAAGCTAAACACACAGCTACTCGTTTCAACCCCTACTCTAATGTTAACATGAGCATAAGGCCTAGGCCTATACCTTCTAGTTTTTTTTAATACAACATTTTCATAAGCTTACATTAATTATACAGTAAGCCTATGGCCCAGACATTAACAGATATTATAATAACAATGAGGTGAGTTTAAATGTTATGGATGATATTATTTAAAACGTGTCCACTATGGACAGCTTTTGTGCCATCGGTCTAGTGCTTGGGCATCCCACCGAGAAGGAGCATGCGCACAGCGGTGCTGTGACGTCACAGTCGGTCTTTGAAAGCGTGTCTTCTCTCTGCTTCGGTGGGAATCTCGTCATTGTATTTACAATTTAGAGCGCCCTGTATCATCATTACTTCTGTGTTTGACCGGTGTATTGCGACTTGAAGTCTATGGTTTATTTGGAGGTGCAGTTTCAAGGCTTGAGCACAGGGTGGAGCCTAAACTGCACCCCCAACGTGCAATATATATATTTTTTATGCTTCCTGATATTCCTATGTTGTCTCTCTCTATCTCTCCCAGAAGTTTCTGTATTCAATTCACAACGTCATAAGCTAAACACACAGCTACTCGTTTCAATCCCTACTCTAATGTTAACATGAGCATAAGGCGTAGGCCTATACCTTCTAGTTTTTTTTAATACAACATTTTCATGAGCCTACATTAATTATACATTAAGCCTATAGCCCAGACATTAACAGATATTCTAATAACAATGAGGAGAGTTTAAATGTTATGGATGATATTATTTAAAACGTGTCCACTATGGACAGCTTTTGTGCCATCGGTCTAGTTCACGTGCTTGGGCAGCCCACCGGGAAGGAGCATGCGCACAGCGGTGCTGTGACGTCACAGTCGGTCTTTAAAAGCGTGCCCTCTCTGCTTCAGCGGAAGTCTCGTTATTGTATTTACACTTTAGAGCGCCCTGTATCATCATTACTTCTGTGGAGCCTACGCTTCACCCCCGACATACAATATATGTTTTTTATGCTTCCTGATATTCATGTGTTGTCTCTCTCTCTCTCTCTCTCTCAGAAGTTTCTGTAATCAATTCACAACGTCATAAGCTAAACACACAGCTACTCGTTTCAACCCCTACTCTAATGTTAACATGAGCATAAGGCCTAGGCCTATACCTTCTAGTTTTTTTTAATACAACATTTTCATAAGCTTACATTAATTATACAGTAAGCCTATGGCCCAGACATTAACAGATATTATAATAACAATGAGGTGAGTTTAAATGTTATGGATGATATTATTTAAAACGTGTCCACTATGGACAGCTTTTGTGCCATCGATCTAGTGCTTGGGCATCCCACCGAGAAGGAGCATGCGCACAGCGGTGCTGTGACGTCACAGTCGGTCTTTGAAAGCGTGTCTTCTCTCTGCTTCGGTGGGAATCTCGTCATTGTATTTACAATTTAGAGCGCCCTGTATCATCATTACTTCTGTGTTTGACCGGTGTATTGCGACTTGAAGTCTATGGTTTATTTGGAGGTGCAGTTTCAAGGCTTGAGCACAGGGTGGAGCCTAAACTGCACCCCCAACGTGCAATATATATATTTTTTATGCTTCCTGATATTCCTATGTTGTCTCTCTCTATCTCTCCCAGAAGTTTCTGTATTCAATTCACAACGTCATAAGCTAAACACACAGCTACTCGTTTCAATCCCTACTCTAATGTTAACATGAGCATAAGGCGTAGGCCTATACCTTCTAGTTTTTTTTAATACAACATTTTCATGAGCCTACATTAATTATACATTAAGCCTATAGCCCAGACATTAACAGATATTCTAATAACAATGAGGAGAGTTTAAATGTTATGGATGATATTATTTAAAACGTGTCCACTATGGACAGCTTTTGTGCCATCGGTCTAGTTCACGTGCTTGGGCAGCCCACCGGGAAGGAGCATGCGCACAGCGGTGCTGTGACGTCACAGTCGGTCTTTAAAAGCGTGCCCTCTCTGCTTCAGCGGAAGTCTCGTTATTGTATTTACACTTTAGAGCGCCCTATATCATTATTACTTCTGTGTTTGACCGGTGTATTGCGGTGTATTTCGACTTGACGTCTATGGGTTTTTTGGAGGTGCGGTTTCCAGGCTTGAGCACAGGGTGGAGCCTAAACTTCACCCCCAACGTGCAATATATATATATTGTTTATGCTTCCTGATATTCCTATGTTGTCTCTCTCTCTCTATCTCTCTCAGAAATTTCTGTATTCAATTCACAACGTCATAAGCTAAACACACAGCTACTCGTTTCAACCCCTGCTCTAATGTTAACATGAGCATAAGGCCTAGGCCTATACCTTCTAGTTTTTTTTAATACAACATTTTCATGAGTCTACATTAATTATACAGTAAGTCTATGGCCCAGACATTAACAGATATTATAAAAACAATGAGATGAGTTTAAATGTTATGGATGATATTATTTAAAACAAGTCCACAATCGACGGATTTTGTGCCCTCGGACTCCACGTGCTTGGGCAGCCCACCGGGAAGGAGCATGCGCACAGCGGTGCTGTGACGTCACAGTCGGTCTTTAAAAGCGTGCCCTCTCTGCTTCGGTGGGAGTCTCGTCATTGTATTTACAATTCAGAGTGCCCTGTATTATCATTACTTCTGTGTTTGACCGGTGTATTTCGACTTGAAGTCTATGGTTAATTTGGAGGTGCGTTTTCATGTTAACATGAGCATAAGGCGTAGGCCTATACCTTCTAGTTTTTTTTAATACAACATTTTCATGAGCCTACATTAATTATACATTAAGCCTATAGCCCAGACATTAACAGATATTCTAATAACAATGAGGAGAGTTTAAATGTTATGGATGATATTATTTAAAACGTGTCCACTATGGACAGCTTTTGTGCCATTGGTCTAGTTCACGTGCTTGGGCAGCCCACCAGGAAGGAGCATGCGCACAGCGGTGCTGTGACGTCACAGTCGGTCTTCAAAAGCGTGCCCTCTCTGCTTCAGCGGAAGTCTCGTTATTGTATTTACACTTTAGAGCGCCCTGTATCATCATTACTTCTGTGGAGCCTAAGCTTCACCCTCGACGTGCAATATATGTTTTTTATGCTTCCTGGTATTCATGTGTTCTCTCTCTCTCTCTCTCTCTCTCTCTCTCAGAAGTTTCTGTATTCAATTCACAACGTCATAAGCTAAACACACAGCTACTCGTTTCAACCCCTACTCTAATGTTAACATGAGCATAAAGCCTAGGCCTATACCTTCTAGTTTTTTTTAATACAACATTTTCATGAGCCTACATTAACTATACAGTAAGCCTATGGCCCAGACATTAACAGATATTATAATAACAATGAGGAGAGTTTAAATGTTATGGATGATATTATTTAAAACGTGTCCACTATGGACAGCTTTTGTGCCATCAATCTAGTCCACGTGCTTGGGCAGCACACCGGGAAGGAGCATGCGCACAGCAGTGCTGTGACGTCACAGTCGGTCTTTAAAAGCGTGCCCTCTCTGCTTCGGTGGAAGTCTCGTTATTGTATTTACACTTTAGAGCGCCCTGTATCATCATTACTTCTGTGTTTGACCGGTGTATTGCGGTGTATTTCGACTTGAAGTCTATGGGTTTTTTGGAGGTGCGGTTTCAAGGCTTGAGCACAGGGTGGAGCCTAAACTTCACCCCCAACGTGCAATATATATATATATATTGTTTATGCTTCCTGATATTCCTATGTTGTCTCTCTCTCTCTATCTCTCTCAGAAGTTTCTGTATTCAATTCACAACGTCATAAGCTAAACACACAGCTACTCGTTTCAACCCCTGCTCTAATGTTAACATGAGCATAAAGCCTAGGCCTATACCTTCTAGTTTTTTTTAATACAGCATTTTCATGAGCCTACATTAACTATACAGTAAGCCTATGGCCCAGACATTAACAGATATTATAATAACAATGAGGAGAGTTTAAATGTTATGGATGATATTATTTAAAACGTGTCCACTATGGACAGCTTTTGTGACATCGGTCTATTCCTTGGGCATCCCACCATCGACGGATTTTGTGCCCTCGGACTCCACGTGCTTGGGCAGCCCACCGGGAAGGAGCATGCGCACAGCGGTGCTGTGACGTCACAGTCGGTCTTTAAAAGCGTGCCCTCTCTGCTTCGGTGGGAGTCTCGTCGTTGTATTTACAATTCAGAGTGCCCTGTATTATCATTACTTCTGTGTTTGACGGGTGTATTTCGACTTGAAGTCTATGGTTTATTTGGAGGTGCGGTTTCAAGGCTTGAGCACAGGGTGGAGCCTAAGCTTCACCCCCAATATGCAATATATATATTTTTAATGCTTCCTGATATTCCTATGTTGTCTCTCTCCATCTCTCTCAGAAGTTTCTGTATTCAATTCACAACGTCATAAGCTAAACACACAGCTACTCGTTTCAATCCCTACTCTAATGTTAACATGAGCATAAGGCCTAGGCCTATACCTTCTAGTTTTTTTTAATACAACATTTTCATGAGCCTACATTAATTATACAGTAAACCTATGGCCCAGACATTAACAGATATTATAATAACAGTGATGTGAGTTTAAATGTTATGGATGATATTATTTAAATCAAGTCCACTATCGACGGACTCCACGTGCTTGGGCAGCCCACCGGGAAGGAGCATGCGCACAGCGGTGCTGTGACGTCACAGTCGGTCTTTAAAAGCGTGCCCTCTCTGCTTCAGCGGAAGTCTGGTTATTGTATTTACACTTTAGAGCGCCCTGTATCATCATTACTTCTGTGGAGCCTACGCTTCACCCCCGACGTGCAATATATGTTTTTTATGCTTCCTGATATTCATGTGTTGTCTCTCTCTCTCTCTCTCTCTCTCTCTCTCTCTCAGAAGTTTCTGTATTCAATTCACAACGTCATAAGCTAAACACACAGCTACTCGTTTCAACCCCTACTCTAATGTTAACATGAGCATAAGGCCTAGGCCTATACCTTCTAGTTTTTTTTAATACAACATTTTCATGAGCCTACATTAATTATACAGTAAAACTATGGCCCAGACGTTAACAGATATTATAATAACAGTGATGTGAGTTAAAATGTTAAGGATGATATTATTTAAAACAAGTCCACTATCGACGGATTTTGTGCCCTCGGACTCCACGTGCTTGGGCAGCCCACCGGGAAGGAGCATGCGCCCAGCGGTACTTTGACGTCACAGTCGGTCTTTAAAAGCGTGCCTTCTCTGCTTCGGTGGGAGTCTCGTCATTGTATTTACAATTCAGAGCGCCCTGTATCATCATTACTTCTGTGGAGCCTACGCTTCAACCCCGACGTGCAATATATGTTTTTTTATGCTTCCTGGTATTCATGTGTTGTCTCTCTCTCTCTCCCTCTCTCAGAAGTTTCTGTATTCAATTCACAACGTCATAAGCTAAACACACAGCTACTCGTTTCAACCCCTACTCTAATGTTAACATGAGCATAAAGCCTAGGCCTATACATTCTATTTTTTTTTAATACAACATTTTCATGAGCCTACATTAACTATACAGTAAGCCTATGGCCCAGACATAAACAGATATTATAATAACAATGAGGAGAGTTTAAATGTTATGGATGATATTATTTAAAACGTGTCCACTATGGACAGCTTTTGTGCCATCAATCTAGTCCACGTGCTTGGGCAGCCCACCGGGAAGGAGCATGCGCACAGCGGTGCTGTGACGTCACAGTCGGTCTTTAAAAGCGTGCCCTCTCTGCTTCGGTGGAAGTCTCGTTATTGTATTTACACTTTAGAGCGCCCTGTATCATTATAACTTCTGTGTTTGACCGGTGTATTGCGGTGTATTTCGACTTGAAGTCTATGGGTTTTTTGGAGGTGCGTTTTCCAGGCTTGAGCACAGGGTGGAGCCTAAACTTCACCCCCAACGTGCAATATATATATATTGTTTATGCTTCCTGATATTCATGTGTTGTCTCTCTCTCTCTCTCTCTCTCTCTAAGAAGTTTCTGTATTCAATTCACAACGTCATAAGCTAAACACACAGCTACTCGTTTCAACCCCTGCTCTAATGTTAACATGAGCATAAGGCCTACGCCTATACCTTCTAGTTTTTTTTAATACAACATTTTCATAAGCTTACATTAATTATACAGTAATCCTATGGCCCAGACATTAACAGATATTATAATAACAATGAGGTGAGTTTAAATGTTATGGATGATATTATTTAAAACGTGTCCACTATGGACAGCTTTTGTGCCATCGGTGTAGTGCTTGGGCATCCCACCGAGAAGGAGCATGCGCACAGCGGTGCTGTGACGTCACAGTCGGTCTTTGAAGGCGTGTCTTCTCTCTGCTTCGGTGGGAATCTCGTCATTGTATTTACAATTTAGAGCGCCCTGTATCATCATTACTTCTGTGTTTGACCGGTGTATTTCGACTTGAAGTCTATGGTTTATTTGGAGGTGCAGTTTCAAGGCTTGAGCACAGGGTGGAGCCTAAACTGCACCCCCAACGTGCAATATATATATTTTTTATGCATCCTGATATTCCTATGTTGTCTCTCTCTATCTTTCCCAGAAGTTTCTGTATTCAATTCACAACGTCATAAGCTAAACACACAGCTACTCGTTTCAATCCCTACTCTAATGTTAACATGAGCATAAGGCGTAGGCCTATACCTTCTAGTTTTTTTTAATACAACATTTTCATGAGCCTACATTAATTATACATTAAGCCTATAGCCCAGACATTAACAGATATTCTAATAACAATGAGGAGAGTTTAAATGTTATGGATGATATTATTTAAAACGTGTCCACTATGGACAGCTTTTGTGCCATCGGTCTAGTTCACGTGCTTGGGCAGCCCACCGGGAAGGAGCATGCGCACAGCGGTGCTGTGACGTCACAGTCGGTCTTTAAAAGCGTGCCCTCTCTGCTTAAGCGGAAGTCTTGTTATTGTATTTACACTTTAGAGCGCCCTGTATCATCATTACTTCTGTGGAGCGTACACTTCACCCCCGACGTGCAATATATGTTTTTTATGCTTCCTGATATTCATGTGTTGTCTCTCTCTCTCTCTCTCTCTCTCTCTCTCTCAGAAGTTTCTGTATTCAATTCACAACGTCATAAGCTAAACACACAGCTACTCGTTTCAACCCCTACTCTAATGTTAATATGAGCATAAGGCCTAGGCCTATACCTTCTAGTTTTTTTTAATACAACATTTTCATAAGCTTACATTTATTATACAGTAAGCCTATGGCCCAGACATTAACAGATATTATAATAACAATGAGGAGAGTTTAAATGTTATGGATGATATTATTTAAAACGTGTCCACTATGGACAGCTATGGTGCCATCGGTCTAGTGCTTGGGCATCCCACCGAGAAGGAGCATGCGCACAGCGGTGCTGTGACGTCACAGTCGGTCTTTGAAAGCCTGTCTTCTCTCTGCTTCGGTGGGAATCTCGTCATTGTTTTTACAATTTAGAGCGCCCTGTATCATCATTACTTCTGTGTTTGACCGGTGTATTGCGACTTGAAGTCTATGGTTTATTTGGAGGTGCAGTTTCAAGGATTGAGCACAGGGTGGAGCCTAAACTGCACCCCCAACGTGCAATATATATATTTTTTATGCTTCCTGATATTCCTATGTTGTCTCTCTCCCTCTATCTCTCTCAGAAGTTTCTGTATTCAATTCACAACGTCATAAGCTAAACACACAGCTACTCGTTTCAATCCCTACTCTAATGTTAACATGAGCATAAGGCCTAGGACTATACCTTCTAGTTTTTTTAATACAACATTTTCATGAGTCTACATTAATTATACAGTAAGTCTATGGCCCAGACATTAACAGATATTATAAAAACAATGAGGTGAGTTTAAATGTTTTGGATGATATTATTTAAAACAAGTCCACTATCGACGGATTTTGTGCCCTCGGACTCCACGTGCTTGGGCAGCCCACCGGGAAGGAGCATGCGCACAGCGGTGCTGTGACGTCACAGTCGGTCTTTAAAAGCGCGCCCTCTCTGCTTCGGTGGGAGTCTCGTCATTGTATTTACAATTCAGAGTGCCCTGTATTATCATTACTTCTGTGTTTGACCGGTGTATTTCGACTTGAAGTCTATGGTTAATTTGGAGGTGCGGTTTCAAGGCTTGAGCACAGGGTGGAGCCTAAGCTTCACCCCCAATGTGCAATATATATATATATTTTTAATGCTTCCTGATATTCCTATGTTGTCTCTCTCTATCTCTCTCAGAAGTTTCTGTATTCAATTCACAACGTCATAAGCTAAACACACAGCTACTCGTTTCAATCCCTACTCTAATGTTAACATGAGCATAAGGCCTAGGTCTATACCTTCTAGTTTTTTTTAATACAACATTTTCATGAGCCTACATTAATTATACAGTAAAACTCTCTCAGAAGTTTCTGTATTCAATTCACAACGTCATAAGCTAAACACACAGCTACTCGTTTCAACCCCTACTCTAATGTTAATATGAGCATAAGGCCTAGGCCTATACCTTCTAGTTTTTTTTAATACAACATTTTCATAAGCTTACATTAATTATACAGTAAGCCTATGGCCCAGACATTAACAGATATTATAATAACAATGAGGTGAGTTTAAATGTTATGGATGATATTATTTAAAACGTGTCCACTATGGACAGCTTTTGTGCCATCGGTCTAGTGCTTGGGCATCCCACCGAGAAGGAGCATGCGCACAGCGGTGCTGTGACGTCACAGTCAGTCTTTGAAAGCGTGTCTTCTCTCTGCTTCGGTGGGAATCTCGTCATTGTTTTTACAATTTAGAGCGCCCTGTATCATCATTACTTCTGTGTTTGACCGGTGTATTTCGACTTGAAGTCTATGGTTTATTTGGAGGTGCGGTTTCAAGGCTTGAGCACAGGGTGGAGCCTAAGCTTCACCCCCAATGTGCAATATATATATATTTTTAATGCTTCCTGATATTCCTATGTTGTCTCTCTCTATCTCTCTCAGAAGTTTCTGTATTCAATTCACAACGTCATAAGCTAAACACACAACTACTCGTTTCAATCCCTACTCTAATGTTAACATGAGCATAAGGCCTAGGCCTATACCTTCTAGTTTTTTTAATACAACATTTTCATGAGCCTACATTAATTATACAGTAAAACTATGGCCCAGACATTAACAGATATTATAATAACAATGAGGTGAGTTCAAATGTTATGGATGATATTATTTAAAACAAGTTCACTATCGACGGACTTTGTGCCCTCGGACTCGTCGTTCTTGGGCAGCCCACCGAGAAGGAGCATGCGCACAGCGGTGCTGTGACGTCACAGTCGGTCTTTGAAAGCGTGTCTTCTCTCTGCTTCGGTGGGAGTCTCGTCATTGTATTTACAATGTAGAGCGACCTGTATCATCATTACTTCTGTGGTTGACCGGTGTATTGCGGTGTATTTCGACTTGAAGTCTATGGGTTTTTTGGAGGTGCGGTTTCAAGGCTTGAGCACAGGGTGGAGCCTAAACTTCACCCCCAACGTGCAATATATATATATATATTGTTTATGCTTCCTGATATTCCTATGTTGTCTCTCTCTCTCTATCTCTCTCAGAAATTTCTGTATTCCATTCACAACGTCATAAGCTAAACACACAGCTACTCGTTTCAACCCCTACTCTAATGTTAACATGAGCATAAGGCCTAGGCCTATACCTTCTAGTTGTTTTTTTTTTTTTCATTATCTTTTTATTGTATTTTTTCAGGGATACATATATAAAATGTATAAAATAGAATTGAAAGGAAAAAATTAAGTATATATACTAAAATAATAATTAAAACAAATTAAAACAAACAACAACAACAACAACAAAATAAATAATAAAATAAATTTGTTTTGTTTTTAAATAAACAATACATATCAGGCCACACCGTATAGTTCACAATATATACAACAACTGGACAGGGCATATGGAATTACAAACAAGGGATCATAGAGGCAAATAAATAATTAATGTGATAAGTAGGCTCAAATTTCCAAATACACGTACAGAGGAGACCAGATCTTCCAGAATTTTCCCGTGTTATGGTGCAAATCAAATTTTAGTTTCTCCAAAGGTAACAACTTAGTTATCTGTGTAAACCACATCCTGACTGATGGCACCTCAGATTTAGACCACAGCAATAGAATGCATTTTTTAGCCAAGTACAGAAGTGTGTTCAATGCATAAACAGTATCAGTATTCAAGGTGTCAGGGTACAAGTTCAACAGGTAGATAAAAGGTGACAATTCAAGACTGTCTTAATTGCAAAAATTTATAAATCTCTTTATTTGGTATTTCAAAACGTTTTTTTATTTCTTCAAATGGGCTAAATATGTCTTTTGTGACTAGCTGTGAGAAGTTTATTATTCCTCTTGATCTCCAACCAAGAGAGCCAATGTTTCTAATCTGTGGAGGAAGATCAGGGTTAAGGGCTAATGGGGACCACAAAGATACATCAGATGGGATGTTATTTTCTAATGTCTTTCCAGACCATAAGCGTGTTAAGAACTAAATAATTATCTATGGTAGGTTGAATCTTGTAAAAGTCATAGATAAATGGTAATGAGCCAAGTTGTCTTGGTCGACACGAAAAGGATTCTATAGCTAGCCAGCGTGAGTCACTTCTGTCCATAAACCAGCTCATCATTTGTTTTAGTTGGGCAGACCAATAGTAATGTTGCAAATTAGGTAACGATGCCCCTCCCAATTCTTTGGGTTTGAAAAGTGTCAATAAATTAATTTGAGGCCTTTTACTATTCCAAACATATTTTGAGAATAAATTGTTAATTCTCTTAAAAAAAACAGAGGGCAGTTAACACAGAAGGTTCTGGAACAGGTAGTTCAGACTGGGAAGTAAAGTCATTTTAATAGCATTGATTCTCCCAAAAAGGGAAATAGGTAATGCAGACCAATTAGCCAAATCTTGTTTAATTCTTGTGATTTGTGGGGGATAGTTTCTTTCAAACAGTTGCTGGAGATCAGATGTGATAATAATTCCTAAATATTTAAAGGATTCTACTGCCTAAAATTGGTAATTTAGCATAATTGTAGGTGCAATATTAAAGTACATTGCCATAGATGTTTTAAAATGAATTTTGTATCCTAAAAAAAGTACTATATTGAGATACTATATTAAAGATTGCTGACATTGAGGTCTGTGGATCAGATAGATATAGTAATACATCGTCTGCATAAAAGGATATGCGATGGTCTTCTTTGTCTATTGTTATGCCTGATATGTCAGACCTTGATCTAATTAACTGGGCCAAAGGTTCTATCGCTAACGTAAACAATAAAGGGGAGAGAGGGCACCCTTGACGACAACCTCTACAAATTGAGAACTTGTCAGATAGCAAATTATTTGTATTAACTGAAGCCATGGGATTTGAATATAGAAGTTTAATAAAATTAGAGCCAAAGTTGAACTTTTCTAAAACTGTAAATAAAAACCTCCATTCCACCCTGTCGAATGCTTTTTCGGCATCTAGCGATACAATAACTGCAGGGATTTTGGTTTTATTTATGTGATCAATAATATTTAGTAATCGCCGTACATTATCTGATCCATATCTCTTTTTAACAAATCCGGTCTGATCTGGAAAAATTAGCTTTGGGAGCAGAGATTCCAGTCTACGTGCCAATGTTTTTGCAATAATCTTAAAGTCTACATTAAGTAAGCTAATTGGCCGATATGATGAACATTCTAGCGGATCTTTGTCTGTTTTTAACAACAAGCTGATGGTAGCCAGGCTCCATGTCTCAGGTATTATGTTTTTTTCCAGCATCTCATCAAGAACAGGCATAAGAATGGGATTTATCTCAGGCCAAAATGCCTTGTAAAATTCTAAGGGATAGCCATCTTGACCTGGGGATTTTCCAGAAGGCATGGACTGGATAGCTTCCCACACTTCCTCTGGAGCAAACGGGGCACCCAAAGATTCCTTATCTGACTCCGATACACTAGTGAGTGAAATTTTATCTAAATAGGATTTTATTTCATCTTCTCAACCTAAATACTCAGAAGAGTAAAGTATTTTGTAAAAATCACGGAATGAGTTATTTATCAAGCAGGGATCATGAGTAACAATACCAGATGATGTCCTGGTCGCCTTTATAATTCTGTCACTCTGAAGCTTTTTCAATTGGTATGCTAATAGATGGCTAGGCTTATTTCCGGATTTAACATATTTTTGCTTGGTAATAAATAGAAGTTTTTTAACCTGTTCAGTGTATTCCGTATTCAGTTTTAACTTGGTGCTAATAAGTCGATTCCAAATGGATTGAGTTGGATTGTTTTTATGTTGTTGTTCCAAGTAAATGACCTCTGCCTCCAATTCTTCCTTTTTTAATGCTCGCTTTTTGGACTGAAAAGATGTGTATGCGATTAAATGTCCTCTCAAAGTGGCTTTAAAAGCATCCCATTTGATTGCAAAAGAAGTGGGAGAATCTTGATTTTCCCTCCAGTATTGTAATATTTTCACACGAATGTCAGAACAGAAACATTCATTTTTCAAAAGGGATGAATTGAACCTCCAGTTTGAGGTCCTAGGGATTGATAAGTTAAGATCAACCTTTAAGTACACTGGACTATGGTCTGACAACACAATAGGACCTATCCGACATTCTCTTACTTTGTGTATGAAAGTAAATGGCATGAAGTAATAGTCTGGAATAAGATTTGTGTGGATTAGAATAAAATGTGTAGTCTCTATCCGCAGGATGTAGTTCTCGCCATACATCTGCTAAGCCTGAGTTCTGACATAAGAACCTGAGTGTATGAGACGACTTTGGATTGGACATAGGGGCGGAAGAGGATTTATCTAGGATGGGATTTAAAGTGCAATTAAAATCACCCGCTATAAGTCCAAAACCTTTGCAATGCTGGTTAAATAACAGAACCTGTCTCATAAACCTGGGACAGTCTTCATTGGGGGCATATATATTTAAAATGGTGAGATGCGGATCATATTCTTCTTTCTCAAGAATAAGTGGAACATTCTTATGTACAAGAATAGCAGTTCCTCTTCTACTGGGACCGAATGAGGTCAACTTCATGTGTTCTGTATTAGACAAATGTGTTTCCTGTAATAAAGCGATAGATACCTTTTCTTTCTTTAAAAATGTCAAGATCTTTTTCCTTTTAACCACATGTCCTATGCCCTTAACATTCCAGGATTCAAAATTAAGTGAACTCATTACGCATCAATGGTTGTTGTAAATAATAGCAGAGTTTAGAAGCCTGATAATTTTACAGAGGTACAGAGATCATGCTCATGAACTGAAACCGAGAGGGGAAAAAGAAAAAAAAAAAGGTTAAAGTCGATTTCAACAAAGTGGATTTTGTGCCCTCGGTCTAGTGCTTGGGCATCCTACCGAGAAGGAGCATGTGCACGGCGGTGCTGTGACGTCACAGTCGGTCTTTGAAAGCGTATCTTCTCTCCGCTTCGGTGGGAGTCTCGTTATTGTATTTACACTTTAGAGCGCCCTGTATCATCGTTACTTCTGTGTTTGACCGGTGCATTGCGACTTGAAGACTATGGTTTATTTGGAGGTGCGGTTTCAAGGCTTGAGCACAAGGTGGAGCCTAAGCTCACACTGAAAAAAAGGAAGAAGCAGGGTTGTTAAATCTGTAAATATGTGGCTTATATGAACTACATAATTGATTTATATTTCTGTTCTGAACATGTTTCAATCTTGTAAAATCGTTTTAATTTTGAGAGATGTAGATTCTGTAAGTCTCAGTCATGTTAAGTGGAATGAAAAAAGTTATGTTTTTATTTTCCGGAAATGGTAAATCCCGCCGCTAGGGGCAGTCTCCAGGAGAGAAAAGTGTTGAGGTTCGCCATCTTTTCCCGCGTTTTTAAACATTTGCTGTGAATTTGGACAGCACTCTACAAGGTGAAGGTAAATAAAACTTGCACAATTTCAGAGTTTATAGTTGTTTACATGTACTGTTTTACATAGTTGTGGATCAATTTTTTTCATTTGGATTTTAAAGTAAATTTTAGTGATAGTATTAACGAGACCTGTTCTAGTAATGCTAATGTGTACAGTCCTTAAATATCTTATTTTTTCTATTTTAACATACTATGTGCATGGAACATGTTTTGCAGTTTGAAGAATTATGGAACATACATCATAAGTCCACTCTCTTTCCAAGTCCACATTTAAAAGTAGTGGCTTTAAACCTGGTATCAGACGAGCTAACAAGTCTTGGGTAAGGGCTAAGTTAAAACTATCCTGACTTCACTTTTGCATTGTTGAAATATGTGGCTAGGGTTGGGCGTTGTAAGTTCGTGAAGAAAATTAAGTCTCTTCACTCGGCGGCCACTCTGTGTTTTACTTATGTGGAGTTTGGAAATTGCCAAACTGCTAGCTAGATCATGACCTTTCCAAACAGTGAAGACAGCGCGTCCCAAGCCACATACTACCGCCATAAAATAAATTATGCAAAGTGATTCTGTTTGCCAATAAAACCGATACAAAAATAAATAATTAAATATAAAATGAAATGGGTAGCCCAACCCTGCGCTCACAAGGGGTTGCATCACATGACCGCGGTGCTGGGATTATGCGGTTTTACTGACTACCCTATCTGTAGCAACAACTTGAGGGGAAACTCGTCTAAGGTTTATTCGAGCTTGTTTTGTCGAAAGTGGCCCGGTAATATAGTCTGTGCTGATTTAACTGGCCGATTCGTGCCCGGATCAGATAAATGGCAAGGCACTCAATGAAGACCCAAAAAACCTTTTAAGAGAGTATGTGGTGAGTATGTGTTTGTCCAGCTTTTCTGTCTTGTTTTGTACACTTTAAAACATCTACTTACTGAAATTACATGTAACAGTCAGCCAACGAGTCAAAATGGATCAGTGTGTGAATAACTAATTTCTATTTACTTTTAGTGATGGCAGTCCATGTCAGCGATGAACATTTTGACATGGTGTAATGCTTGTTTCTAGGGGTGGCATTTAAACCATAACTCTTTATTTGGCATTGATTGACATTCCATCTCGACAAGGGATTAAGCTGAGAATTTCTCTTTTCAGAGTATTGATAAAAACTGGACCGATAATATTACCGATAAAATACTTGGTTAATGGCTACACCCTGACTATAAGAAGATGATTTTTATGGGAAGATCAGTTGTGTGTGTCTTTTTAAATGTGGCTCTGTGTGGTCGCCCATGAAATTGTGTTGGTTTGCTTCAGGATATAGTGCATACTTCAATAATTAGTGGATTTTTATTACCTTTCTTCTTACAAATGTGTACGGTGAAGTGATATAACTTGTGATTTTTACAAATTGATCAGGACTGATCAGGGCCATAATGATATGGTCATTTATGTGAAAATGCATTTTTTTTATTCAGCAACTAAACCATCTAGAAACCTACGGAAAACATTACAATCCTAGCAATATGGTGTAGCATGTTGATCTGCTCTCACATGGCACTTGTTGGCTTAATCTTGACCTATGAACTGTCAGTATTTCAACGAGTCAGATATTAATAGGGTAGTATTTTAATAGGGTAGCGCTCATTCAGTAGATTATGTTGTTGGGAAGTGATTGTGAGCGATTCGCGGTCAGTATTTTAACAGCTTTCTAACTTCAGCTCACACTGCTGCATGGGTGAGTAATACACCAGACCGGGTTGATAATAAATATGAGACTACGTTAATTAGAGATGTACAGCTAGTTGCATTGAATGGCTCGTTCATTCAGGTACTATTGCTAGCGTGCTATGCTAGTTTAACTAGCCCGGTTGACGATGCGTAGAGCTATTTTTGACGTTTAAAACTTGAACTTACTCTCACACACGATTGCAGCCTATTACTGACCTCCTTCTTTCTATACATTGAAAACGCGGGCCGGTTGGAGTTATTGGCATTTAAAGACTGGGGATTTAGTTAGATTTCGATAACGTATATATCTACACATGTAAATTATACGTGAATAAAACAGAATGTAATCATATATCGAGCTTTTCTGGGCTGATTTTTCAAAGTCACGGTACTCTGTAGCTTTTATTTGTGGATGACCTCTCTGTGCAGCTAATAGCTTTCCTGGCTTTACTGTATTAATTCATCCAGCGCCTCGGCCTACCGTTACTCTAATAAACACGCTGTAGGTCAAAATGCAGCACTTAGCAGCGCGGTCATTCGTCTGGCCCCAGTTATCAAATTTAGTAGCCTGCTAGCGCACATGTAGCCCACTGCAACCTCTAGGTAGAAACCACACAGCCATATGCGCCAGATGCCTCTGCACGGTAAACTCTCAGAGGACAGTTTTCAGACTGACGTATTGTGATAATTCTTACACCTTTAACAACATATCTCGCTCTTTTCCATGTTTGTCGTGTTTGCAGAGGAAATATACTACAAGGCTGGTTACATTTTATTCCTTACAGTGAGGGAAGCCGGAGCAGGCTGTGCAGTGTTCGGTGCGTATATTAGCACAGGCTCAGTGCGGGTTGCTTTGTAATCTAAACACGAACACGCTAATAAGCTGCTTAAGATGCTTTTTGTACTCGAAGCGTTCGGCGAGTTTATGGAGTGAATCCGGTGACCCCGCCGTTATCTCGCCACCAAGGTCGTACAGCGGCGCACTGTGATTCCTGACTCGGCGTGTGCACTAAAGCGCCCAGGCCCGTGATAACGGCCGAGCCTGCCCTCGACGTCTGTTTTGCGATCGTTAACCTCATCGCAGGTGAACATCCGGCAAACATACGAACTGTCGTTTTTGACTTTGAGTTGTGGCAGCCATAGAGGCTACAGTACAGGGGGTCCATTGTCATTGGGTGTCAATCATGCAGTTTTGGTTATTAGTATGAAATTAGAAAAAACATTTTTTATATTTTTGGTTTGATTTAGTGTATTGCCAGTAGTGAAGGGTGGGGTTGATAATTTAATTTATACATATTTACAGGTATAGCACATTATCAGATTATATGAAAGTTAGCTTTAATAAACTAGTTGAAGCTGTGCATCCTGAGTACCGGTACTAAAAGAGTCTTACTAACCATATATGGTTTTGAAATGACACTGAAATGAACCTTATGCACTATTGTAACTAAATGAAAAGTTACTGTTTATTTTGTTGGTATTAAATTCAAAGCAACCTGGAGCATGCAGTAAACAGCATGTATTTAACAGCAAGTTGTTAACAATCCTAAGTAAAGTCCCGAATAAGTAAGTATTCGGGATATCAGAAATGGGACATCCCATCCAGTTAAGGCCTCCTCCTGCCTATTCACAGGTCTATAGTAGCCATGCACAGAATCAACAAACTCTACAGACTTTCCAGTGCCTGGGCCTTCTGGGATATCCTGTCACTTACTCATTTTCTTAAAAATATAACATAATATCTTTGTAAAAGTTTCTCAGTCCTTAGCTTTTCTTTAAGGAGGGTCTAATGGATAACACCATTTGGGTGCTTCTCTTAATCCACCGTCATTCATAGCTGAGCCTCTTATAAGTGTAATCTCAGTAAAAGATCCCTCGTCCATGTTGTGAGATGTTGTCCATTGAGAAGAAAAAGTTGTGGGCATTTTGATTTTGAAGTTTCAGTGATTGTTTTTGTAGTGTTACTTTTTAAATGCCATAGGAACAATGATATCTACTGTATGAAAAACCTGTGTTTGTCTCCAATGTTTCCATTATTGCAGAATGGCTAATCACTCTCCATGTGTAATTGATTATTATTACACATGAAGAACACATTATGCCTTTGGTTCATAACACTAATACCATGCAGCACATAGTGTTTGTCCTTCCCTTTACCAGGGTATTGGCACTCCCCATTTCAGTCCATCTCTGTGGGGTCAAAGTCCAAGTTCAAAGTGAGTTAGCACAATGTCTGTTTTATGTAGTGCAATATGGAAAAGGGAGGCATGTCGCCCCCTGCAATGCATTCCTTGCTTTCCACAAGGCGGGCTTCTCTGACTCAGTTAAGGAAAGGCATGCTTGTGTATTCTTTTTTTTAACATGTAGCGGCTGCTGGCCAATGAGCACAGGAGGGACCTCCACACATAGTCCTGTCAGCCTGTAAGCTTAAACTGTAGCTGTGTAATACCGTCTTCACTACTCTAGTGTAGTACACAGTATCCTCTCCTTTTTAACAGGCCAGCCATTCCTAACGTTCCCTATATGTGGGTATAGCCATGCCAGCTAGTAGGAAAAGTATCTGTTTTACAGCAGCTCAGTCTTAATGTAGCTGTCTTACAAAGTTAATTGTTCGTTAGAGTGCCACTGCTGATTTTCTAAGAATAACACAGGTACTTTGTGTATTTAGCTATGCCTCAGACGCAAACACTTAGGTTCAGCAAATTTGTGTCCCAAGGAGTGAGTCGTGTATTTGGACATTCTCCATTGTGACACTATACCTAAAACTAGAAAACAAAATGCAGTGTTATATATCTAAAGTGTTTGAATGTCAGCATTAAATAATTCTTTGCTTGGTATAGTAGTCAGACCTTAAACTTTATAAACATTGCTTGTGTAGTTTTACAAAAAACATTTTTTGCACCATAATTGGAGAATGAATAGTGTACCTGGAGCATCTATCTCAGTATAGATGGAGTCAGAAGATTTAAATAAATTGCGTCATCCACCTTTAATGTTACAGAGGGACCTAGTTTAATAATGGAGCCTGATTTCATGCTTGTTTAAGGATTAGGTGTTTTTTTTTCTCTCTTTGAACAGTAGGTATTAACAGTAGTTTAGTTTCAGTTGTTTGTCACTGTAGTTGAATATTTTTGTTCCAAAAGCCTACATGTCTAATTGTAAACATTGTGGATATTAAGGGTTCTTAAAGAATTGCAGCTAAGTATAGTGCAAAACCCTTTTTTCCTTTAGGTAGTGTTAATTGTAAGCATTGATTACGTAAGAAAACTTTTAAACATTATCAAAAGTAATATATTTTGGTAAAATAATAACTTGTTAAGAGCTGAAAGATGTGTAATTAAAAATCTTCCTGAATTAGAAAAACAGCAATGAAATAATGAATTACATAGGGTAACCAGACAGCAGAGACACTTTAAAAACAATAGCATCTTTTATTTTATTTTGACTGTTACTGTGAAGACTGGTTTATCAAGTCTTCAACCTGTTTTTTGTGTTTTTCCTATACAAGGGAATCGATGTTTTATCATTGTTAAGATTATTGTTTTTTTTTATTCATTTTATTTTCAAATGTATTTCAAATGTTACATTTTTGGCCATTAGTTTGCTAGCTAGCTAAACATAGCTGCTGTTTTTTTGTTGTTGTTGTTTCTTTTTAGTTTTACCCAGAGGCATAAGCCAGGAAGAAAACACTGATGACAGTGCTATTAATAGTTTACAACATATATTAATAGGCTGTGTACCCCACATTGAGGTCTACAAGTCTTGGTATTCTCTGCGGATTCTTTGCAAATGAAAATGAGTTCTAACGCTGGCCTTTTTTTTCCCTTTTTTTTAGGAGTCGTAGCTAGGGTCCACAGGAGATGCCGCTGAGGTTTCGTTCCTTTGTCCCATACATAATTCCTGGAGTTGTAGCGGTCATAGGCTGGTGGTGGTACACATCACGCAAGAAAGAGTGGATCACCAGCCACAGTGAGGAGGGACAAGCCATGGGCTTGTTGGCTTCTCCTGGTGAGGGCAGCAACAGGATAGTGGATAAGGGCTGTCCGTCCATCAGTGTTCCGCAAGGCAGAACTGGTCAAGATAAACCTAAGGCCAAAGAGCAGAGGCTTGCTGGGCAGGAGGTTGTAGTGCAGGTTCATGCACCTGCAACAAAGTCCTCAGCAGGAGAACCTCCAAGCACACCTATGGTAGTTGTAGCATCTGGAAAGCTTGTCACAACCTCTCACAGCAAAGCAGCCACAAACTCCCTATAGATCAGGCCTGAGACTGTCAGGCTAAAGCCCTCAGCTTCATCAAATGTAGTGGAGAAAAGCTGTCATAAGAGACCTGTGGCAGCTGTTTTAAGTGACGAGTCAAGCAAGTTGCCTGCACTTGGAGAGCTGGACTCAGTTAGGCAGCTTCAGGATCAAACGGTGAACCAACAGGAACTCATCAATAAGGAAATATCACCTGCTGTGTCCCGGGCGGCAGAGCTGGCCAGAGCAGAGCACCCGAGGCCTGAAGGCGTGTCTTTTGCTGAGAATGTCCAAGCGGAATTGGTAAAAGACAGCCTTTCCACCAAAGATGACTTGCCTCCAACTACACTCCCATCTGTGGATCAGTGTGCTCAGGCTGTGTCTCAGCGGTCTTTTGTTGCTTGATGCTTCTATAGAAGCCCAACATCATGAGAATGGAGACCTGGGTGAGCCGGCTAAAACCACCGGCTGCTGGGCTCATTACTCAGGTAATCTCAGCTGCTGCCCAGGAGGTCATGGCCGTAAGCAGCTCCGTAGTCTCAGAGGTAGCTAGCAGCAGCACCCCTACTTTCAATGGAAAGTAAACCATGAGGGAAGAGGACCATGAGTCTCAGTTAGAGCCCTCTTCTCAAAGCCAAGCAAATCGTGTGGAGCAGCGGGTAGCACGGATCACAGAGGAGGTCATCAATGGCTGCCACACTCCTGTATGGGAGAAGTCAGGGGATGAGCAACAGTGTACACTGGCTGCTCAGGGACAGTTGGAATCGACCCCAGTGTTGCCCAAGCTTCAAGCTGAGGACGCCATAACGGGAACGGAGGATGTAGCACGTGCCAGTCGGAGGATGGCATCAGTAGCGAGGACCTTCTTCTCAGCACCGGTTTGTCTTTAGCCATAGCAGAGAACAAAGAGGATCTTATTGAGATTTCAGGGATCTCAAGAGGTTCCGAAGAAAAGCAAGATGGCCTACAGGAGAGTTCTGATTTAACAGGTCTTCAAGAGCCAATGCTGACTGCAGAGCACGTGGCAGCGGTGTGTGAGGCAGCACGACTGAACGGGACAGGACTGAGGAATGGAACCAGTGAAACAGAGGCTGACCAGTCAGGAGGCAAGTCTGATGGCTCTCGCACTGTGAAGAATAAACTACATGACAGTTTAAATAAACTGTAAGAGACCTTTAGTTGGTCTGAGTATGCCAGGGGAAAGAAAAGCTAAAAGTTGGTAGTAGCGTTTAACTAAATAAAAACTTTTAGTTTCAGTCTTAGCCAAATATGTGCCTTTTTAAATGGCCATTTCTGTAGAAATGCCACTACTTTACAGTATAAAAAAGTTGTGCATCTAGTTGGTAGACTAATTGGCAAACAAGGGAGGTACGTGAGCTTTCTGAAGCAGAGCTCTGGTGCAAAGATCTACATTTCTACCCTGCTTTACACTCAAGAGTTTCAAATCTGCCATATAGAAGGTGTTAGCTGCATTATGCTCTGTCAGGCCTGACTGATGATGACTTTGTGATGTATGCTAGATGTAATAATTGTCTTCTTGTTCCACCTGCTCTCAGGCACCCAGCAGCAGGTAGATAAAGCTCTGGCCTTGATTGGTAAAAAGTTCAAAGACTTGGACCTGACCAACCTGGATGGTTTCTCAGTATAATTCTACAATGTCACCTTATTCACAGCTTGACTCGTGGTTCCCAATCCTTCTTTCCAAAGACACCATACTTTGCATGTTTGTGTTGTCTTGGCTTAACCCAGCAGGGATTTGTTAAATATTTTACGAGTTAAGTCAGACAAGTTAGATGAGGGACTATGCAGATTATGAGCTAACTAGGGCCAGAAATTGGAATCTGTGGCTTAACTGAATAGATTTTATGAACACCGTGTCTTTGTATGTCTAACAGCTCCTCCTTCCAAATGGTGTGACGGTGGAGGTTATTGTGGTTAATATCGTCTCAGCTGGCCACGTTTGTCCAGCAGCACACCCACCCTACTTATCATGCTCTGCGCAGCCTGGACCAACAGATGTTTCTGTGCTACTCCCAGCCTGGTACCCCTGCCCTGCCATCTCCAGCGGAAGGTAGAAAACTTGGAAGAGTAGGTTTCCTCTGTAAATTTGATCTTGTCTGGTAATCAGTTTCCTCACCTATACATCTGTTTCTTTCCTTTCTCTTTAGTTGGTGTGATCTGTGCAGCTCCTGCTGTTGATGGTGCATGGTGGCGAGCGCAAGTGATCTCTTTCTACAAAGATTCCAACGAAGTGGAGATCCGATATGTGGACTACGGGGGCTACGACAGAGTGAAGATTGATACCCTTCGTCAGATAAGGTTACTGCTCCTTTGGCTTGGTGTTCAGTATGACACCATGGACTGTTTTAATGAACAACATTAATAGGTGACAAACTATGACAATAACACAGGCCTTCCTGTGTTGGAGATGACGTGAGTACAAAGACATGAACATACAAATACAATATATATAGGCACAAAATACAATCACAAATATATGGACAAAAATTTTTGGGACACCTACAGCAGCTTTTGTAACATCGCATTTCAAATCCATAGGCATTAGAATGGAGTTTGTCTCCTCCTATATATATATATATATATATATATATATATATATATATATATATATATATATATATATATATAGTGTGTGTCTATGGGAATTTTTGCCTGTTCATTCAGAAGAGCATTTGTTAGGTCATGCACTTTTGTTTGATAAAAGGGCCTGACTCACCGTCTCCATTCTAGTTCATCCCAAAGGTGTTGTATTGGGTTTCCAGTTTCTACCGCTCCATTTAACGCTTGCATGTAAGGCTAGCATGCAGCTGTTCAGCCATGAAAAACTGTTAATGCTAGTTTGGATTCTTCAATTCAGTCAGCAGAGCTAACTTCAAAGACCTACACACCTCAGCACCTGGTGATCCGACCCTGTAACTTTACAGGGTCTCTCACTTTGTGACTGTGGTTCTTAAGTTCTTCCACTTTTGAATAATACCACTTACAGCTGATCGTGAAATATCTAGGAAGGAAGAAATTACCATGGCTAAAACTCTATGGCTAGGGGCTTGATTTTATACATCTGTGGCATTGGGACTGAATGAAACACCTTAATTCAACGATTAAGAGGTGTGCCCCAATACATTTGTCCATCCAGTGTAAAAAAATATTTTCTTTTGAAATAAGATGTTAAACATTTTATTCTCACCCAGTCTACTGGATTTTTGAATAAGTTTATTTTACTTGTATTACTAATGTTTAGACTGCTGTACTTTAATGAAAGTGATTGGTGGTGATAGTTTTAACTTAATTCATCTTTTACTTTACATTTGCAGTTGGTGCAGTTGAACCACACTTTGGCAGAACGAGGCTTTGCTACCTGGGTGGACAGCTTCTGATCCATCTTATCCACTCCCCCCTTATCACCTCTTCATCCTTTTTATCTTGTCTTGGCGTGCAGTATTGACCTGCGTCCAACCTTCCTCCCCACACCCTCAAAGCCCCTCTGCCTGATGTACACATCACTGACTAGAGGAGACTTGCTTTTCATTTTCAAGGTTTTATTTTGTTGTGTCCTCTTATTCAACATAAACTAATGTACTCTGCTTAAAAATAAAGGCAGGTTTTATTCAGAGAACAGTGAATGAGGAAAATCTCTTCATTGTTCTTGTAAATGTAAGAAAATTTTACAAAATTGTAACTGAATTGAAGTTGATCATTGTTTCCGTCCAACCAGACTCCTTTCAGCACAAATCTGACTGTGGATAATTATGCCATGGATGTAAAAGCTGTAATTATATAAAGAAATAATGTACATTAAGAATATAACTATGGTGCCGTCAATGCTCAACGTTGGTAACGTTTGAAAAGACTGTCAAATATTCGACATGGGACTGATTATGACAACTTGTGCATACTTCAGTTTTCGTAGCTCTTTCTCAATAGTTTGTACACTTAACCAGAATTGTTTTTTAATGCTAGTAGTTCACTGCGGCCTGCTGCTTGTGGGTAAGCATGGGCAGAATGCTGTCTGCTGTCCCAAACGCCTCTGCACATGAAGTGGGTAAAACAGGACCCGTCCTCATCACATGAAAGGGGAGACCAACCATTGCTCCACAGATCCTGTTTGATCTTCCACCCCAACTTCTGTCTGTACAGCATTGTGGCCTTATGGGGGAAACATGACCCCTCCCCCAGCACACTTGCTCTGTGGGAGACGTCCTGCAAATTGCCTTCGGCGTGAGTAGGCATGGTGTCAAGCGTCATCTCCAAATGCAGCTTCTGAGTAGCCGATTATTCAAGACTTGTTCTGTATCTGAAGGAACACACTCAGGCATTGGGTTGCGCTTCATTGGAACTACGTGGCCTCACTACATGTTTTCCTGACCAGTAGAACCCCCACACTTACTGGTCAGATCGGATTTTAAACCTGAACACATGTCTGAGTGGGTTTCTGTTTTGAATAGATGAACTGCATATAGTAAGTCTCAGTGTCTGTTGTATGCACGTAATCCTGTTCAGAGCACACCTTTGACCTAGTCCTATGTCGGTCCACTCAGTCATACAAGAAGTCTGTGGTTCACTGTATGTAGTGTAGAGCTTCTTCCCTGAGGCTGTGTTGGCCTGGGAGCGAAGGCTCCTGTAACGCCTGCTGGATGGAAAGAGGGGGAAAAAATTTTGGTTAGGGTGAGAAGGATCCTTGATGATGCTTCTCGCCCTGCTCAGGCAGCGCTTCTGATAGACAGACTCAATGGTGGGTAATTGCGTGCCTGTGATGCGCTGGGCAGTTTTCACCACCCGCTGAAGCGCTTTGTGGTTTGATACGGAGCAGTCAGAAAGTCCAGAATACAATTTCAGAGAGATGTGCTGATACCAAGCTGACTAAGCTTGGAGATCAGCTTGGAGGGGATCACAGTGTTGAATGCTGAACTAAAGTCGATAAACAGCATTCTAACATGAGTTTTGGCAGTGCAGGTGGGACAGGACAGTGTGTAGTGCCGCAGAGATGGCATCTTCAGTTGACCTGTTCCGACGGTATGAAAACTGGTGTGGGTCCAGTGCAGCAGACATGATTTCACATGAGAAGAAACTAGTCTTTCAAAGCACTATTTTGTGTAATTGTATGTTACATTGTATCAGCCTATTTTTGCGGATTAGATATGATCAGTATTGGAAGTGATATCAATGCATTTCTAGCGACAAAAGTTTAAAACATATTGTTTCCCTTTACTTCAGTTTAATGATATTTATCCTCCATAAAAGTTGAACATTTTTCTATTGATTCTATTGTCTTTCTATTGTTTTCATTGACATTTCTATTTCTATTGGCGATGAAATATTTTAAATACTGAATAAATCACCAAACCAAATGCTTAAGGATGAGGAATGTAATTTTAATCTGCAGAGTTTCTCGTAGCAGGAGAGGAACAGACGCGTAGCAGCTCACTCTTGTTTAATGAATGATTATTCCCCCCCATGCTAGTCTGTGCAATCTGTGACCCACATTATGCAAATTACTTTTTGACCAAGCACTTAGCATGCGGTAATCTCCCATGATCTCCGGTACCCCTGCAGAGTTTGTGGTGACAAATGGTCACCAGACCCCTGTAGAGAGCGACTGTATATGTCAGATGGTCTTCTGACCTTTGCAGGGCATGGGGTTGTGGGAACATTACAAAATATAGCAAAATATTTTCACAATTCAAAAGCACCCAAAATTTGTATAATACCATACACAATAAACATGCAATGGTTTTATAAAACAACAAAACTGCAATTAAAAACCATTCATATATATATATATATATATATATATATATATATATATATATGTATGTAAAAAAAACTTCCACCACATTATCAATTCGTGTAATTTGCCCCTGAATAAAGACACAGGCAACTGGTTTAAAAAAGCACAGCCAGTGAGCTTTAGTCACTGTGTTTGTATTTGTATAGAGAAATTACCACAAGATATCTGACTGTAGGTGGCATCCTCTGAAACATAGTTGTTTCATGCATTGTTGCTGTTTGTTTGTATCACTTATGTTTTATTACACTTGTTGCCTAGCAGGCAGTAATGGCCTGGCTAAACAGCTATTTTTGTGGATCTCAAAACAGGCATAGGTTAAACATGTGTAGGCTAGTTCTGCCAGAAATACTCAACAATTAAATGGATGAAAAACAAGGTTTAATCTTCAAAAAGGTGTAAATTTTAAAGGTTAGTCATTGTGAGACATAATTTTTTTTTTTTGCCCTAGGCCCAAAAGTTGAACCCTTTTGAAGACAGGTGGCGGACTGCGACTCGTCAGTGTAATGAATGAGCGACAAAGGATTAAAGTCCTTCCTGGTAGAACTTGCGCTAAAACTTTAATGTATTACTATGGTGTGCAAATGTACAGTGTGCTTCACTACAGCATTTCTTGGAAGTTGGAAATTCAACTTGTCACAATTTTTTGTCTTGTGGCCTTTGTATGTTTTTGAAAACATTAAAAACTTATTTGTTTCTCCTTAGACTTAGTTCTCCTTAGAGTTTAGCTCTAAGATAAGAGCAACCAGTCTTATCTATCTAACCACAAGTGTGGTTAAAGGTTTTAGTTATAGTTGTTTTTTTTATTTTTCTTATTTTTTGCTTCATTTACGCAGCTTAATTAAGAAACACAGCTTTGTAAAATATGGCCTGGGTCCAGTTAATGAAACTGATGAGCTAAGTATAAGTTGAGGAAGATGTCTGTAGGAAGGTAGATTTTTAGGAAGAAAGATGGTGACTGCTGCTTTATTGTGACCAGCAAAACTTAGAAAATTGGTTTCCTGGACAACAATTAGGTTTCAGTCTGGACAAAACAAGCTTCACTGGTGAATTATCCCAGACATTGCAGTTTGGCTCAAGACTAGGCTTAATCCATGTGCAGGAACACCAGGAATTTTGTTCTCCGCTCTCATTTGAATAGATTCTTAGGATGCTGTCTCATTATTATTCTATGAGTTACCTGTGGTTCCCAATATTCCTTTCTACGGACCCCATAATAAATGTGACATTACCATCCCAAGGAACAGAAGTGTTACTGGACAACATAGCCTCTCTTCCTGCTAAGGATGCTTTTTGTCTTGTGATATTCGTACAATTTGTTTTTGTTGGTGAAAGAAAAGTTTGTTGTTGCTTATAACTGCTGTATAACTCATGTCCTGACAGGTGAGAATTGTTTTTCAACTAAAGCCACCCATGCTCTGGAAGAGATGACACTAGGAGTACCATTGCTCGCACAGGCAAGTGGTGAACAACACTGATGATTAAAATAAGAAGCTGATGTCAAATAAATACAAAAGTTTGTCTGTTCTTTCAGAAGAACATTTGTTAGATTAGACACTGATGTTTGACGAGACGGTCTGGCTCACAATCTCTGTTCTAGTATATCCCAAAGTGTTTTATTGGTTTGAGGTCAAAATTCTGTGTGGGTCAGTCAAGTTCTTTCACACCAAGCTCATCCAACTATGATTTTATGGACCTTGCTTTGTGCACTGGGACACAGTCATGCTGGAACAGAAAGGGCCTTCCCCAAACTTTTTCCACAAAATTGGAAGCATACAATTGTCCAAAAGGGGCCTAGTCTTACCCCTATAAAACATACACATAGCATTATCCCTCCTCCACTACACTATACAACACAAATGCAGTCAGGCAGGTAAAGTTGTCCTGGCATTTGCCAAACCCAGATTCACCCATCAGAAGACAACTACAAAACGGTATCACCCTTTTTTTTCTTTTTTAAAAATATCAACAAGCAAGCAGAACACATCAGTAAAAAAGGACTAAATCTTTTTCCACCCCCACCCCCCCTTTAGCTATGCAAGGAAAGGGAATAAAGGCAGCACATTTATACATTTTGTGAGTATTTACATGTTTGATACCTTATTTGACCTTGTTGGTTCTTTAGATAGGCAAGGAAAGAATTCCAAATATTTGACAATTTATTAGGTTTCCTAGCATGCATATCCAGCAATCTTCTCCATATGCGATGCTTATTCTACTAGGTACCAGGTCTCATACTTCAGTACAATTTCTTTGTTTCATACCATTATCTATTATCATGCCATGCTGTATTGCCTGGGTCTTGCATTGACTATAAGCCCCTATATTTAGGGACCAGCCTAGGATAGCAATTGCAGGGTCTGGAGGGAGGTCAGTTTTATATGCTTCAGAATAAGTCCTTCATTACTCTTTTACATTGTGGAGATACAGATGTATATGTAGAATGTAACTATGTTTGAGAGAAATGTAGTCTACCTATCACTTATGGAGGGAATACTATCACACCACCACCATATTAGTGTCACTGCATAATATTACCTGCTCCGTGGTGGTACTGACCATTCAAGTACAGTCTAAAATTGGGCTAAAAAGTATGCAGAGAAAGAGAAAGTCTACAGTATGATATTGTACAACTACAAAGTCATCTTTATGATCTTTGAAATTGACAAGATCTACAAAGGATATGGATACAAGGGGTGGTCAAAATACTCTGACTGTACTGTGTCCATATCCCTGTGCTTATGTGTGTCCTGTAAAATCACTTTAAGGTCACTTTATGGTTAAGAAAGAGATTTATGTAAGTTTGCAATTTTAACCTTGACAGGATAGAAAAATATCGTATGGCACAGCCTGGATGCCAGTGTGACCTTGACATGGTTAAACATTAGTAGAGGGCATCACTTGGATCAACCTTCCTGACCTGGTAACCATTAACCACAGGCAGTGCTGGACCAAGGCCCGGAAGATGTTGAAGGACCCGAGCCATCCCAACAGCGGAATCTTCTTTCATTTTGGGTCAGGGAAGTGCTTTTTCTACCTAAATCCAAACACAGAGAGGACAGTAAGGAGCCTCTGTCCACAGGCCATTCCGGCTCTGAACCAGGCAAGCAACCACACACACACACACACACACACACACACACATACATCATACAAAGGACTCCTCAATTTCATAGTTCTGGTTGCACGTTTATTCATTTTAGTAATTCATTTTATCTACTGCACACTTTTGTCTATTTGTTTATTTCAATACTGTCTTTTTTAATATTGTATTATATTATATTTTTATCTCATTGTATATTTATTTCATTTTGTTCTTAGGACTTGCAGCTAGTTTCCACAGAAGATGTCGCTGAGGTTTCGTTCCTTTCGCCCATACACAATTCCTGGAACGATAGCAGTCGTGGGCTGGTGGTGGTACAGATCATGTAAGAAAAATGAGGTTACCAGCCTTGACGAGGAGGAAGAAGCCATGGCCTTGTTGGATTCTCCTGGCGAGGGCAAGAACGGTATAGCAGATGAGGGCGGTCTATTCATAAGTGATCCACAAGGTATAACTGGTCAAGAGCAGAGGCCTGCTGAGCAGGACGTCGTAGTGCAGGTTCATGCACCTGCAGCATAGTCCTCAGTTGGAGAACCTCTAAGTTCACCTGTGGTAATGATAGCATCTGGAAAGCTGGTCACACCCTTTCACAGCAAAGCAGATACAGACTCCCTACAGAACGGCCCTGAGAATGCCCATGTTACTCAGGTTATCTCAGCGGTAGCCCAAGAGGTCATGGCGGTGAGCAGTTGTGTAGTCTCAGAGGTAGCTAGCAGCAGCACTCCTACTTTTAATGGAGAGGAAACAATGAGGGAAGAGGACCATGAGTCTCCTCTCCCTTCTTTGCAAAGACAAGCAAATCATGTGGAGCAGCAGCTAGCACGGAGGTCGTCAATGGTTGTCTCACTCCTTCTGTATGGGAGAAGTCAGAGGATGAGCAGCAGTGTACGCTGGCCGCTCAGGGACAGTTGGAATCGACCTCATTGTTGTCCAAGCTTCAGGCTGAGGAGGCCGTAATGGGAACAGATTATTCTGGATGTAGCATGTCTAAGGATGACATCAGTAACAGGGACCTTCTTCTCAGCATGGATTTGTCTTTAGCCGTGGCAGAGAACAAGGAGGATCTTATTCAGATTTCAGGGATCTCAAGAGGTTCCGAAGAATAAGAAGATGGACTGCAGGAAAGTTCTGATTTAACAGGTCTGCAAGAGCCACTGCTGACTGCAGAGCAAGTGGCAGCGTTGTCATGCTGGAACCACTATGAATGGATTCAGTGAAACAGAGACTGACCAGTCAGGAGGTAAGTCTGATGGCTCTCGCACTGTGAAGAATGAACTACATGACAGTTTTAATAAACTGTAAGAGACCTTTAGTGGGTCTGAGTATGCCAGGGGAAAGAAAAGCACCAAGAAAATATCACCAAGAAAAGTTGGTGATATCAGTTAATTAAATTAAAACTTTCAGTTTCAGCCTTACATTAGCCAAATATCTGCCTTGTTTTGAAAATCTAACAACTTTTGTACAAATACCACTATTTTACAATATGCATTGTAGTGCAGGAAAATAATTGGCAAACATAATGTATTGACACTATATAATTACTTCTTATGGTTATTTAGGTTCAGATGTGAACAGAGTGGATTCAGGTGATAGCTGTTCCACCTTGGGGACAGGATATGGCCAGCAGAGTGGAAACCAGACCAGTCAGTCTGAGTTGATTGTGTGGGAGATAGAAGTGCCAGAGGTGAGTATTCTCAGCATAAGCCTAATTTTTTAATCTAGGTGAATATTTACTGAACAACAGTGAAATCACAGTAGAAGTTTATCATTAAACTCTAATAATAAATTTAATAGGACCCATAAAGATTTTCTTTCACAAATTCTAATAACTTAGCTGATGTCGCATCCTACCTGTTTGTAGCATCTAGTTGGTAGACTAATTGGTCGAAAAAGGAAACACGTGACCTTTCTGAAGAGGAGCTCCGGTGCAAAGATCTACATTTCTACCCTGCCTTACACTGAAGAGTTTCAAATCTGCCACATAGAAGGTGAGTTAGCTGCATTATGCTCTGCCAAGCCTGATTGATGATGTCTTTGTGATGTATGCTAGATGTAAATGTATTGTTTTTTCCTCTTCTTTCCTTTTACCTGCTCTCAGGCACCCAGCAGCAGGTAGATAAAGCTCTGGCTCTGACTGGTGAAAAATTCAAAGACTTGGATCTGACCAACCTGTATGCTCCACCACCGCAGCCGCCGAAGCCTGAAGGTGGGGTGGTTGATGATGTATTGCCTGTGCCGTTTCCTGAGAATGTCCAAGAAGACTCGGTTAAAGAAAGCCTTTCTACCAAAGATGACTTGCCTCCAACTACACTCACAGCAGTGGATCAGTGTGCTCAGACTGTGTCTCAGCTGTCTTTTGTTGCAGAGAGCCTTAAGGGTTCTGTTTCATTACCTCTCTCTGCCAGCACACCTGTCTCAGATGCTTCTATAGAAGTCCAACATCACGAGAACAGAGACCTGGGTGAGCTGGCTAAAACCAGTGACAGCATGGAAGAACTTCACCGTCTGTCTGCTAGGCTTGTTAATCAGGTTATCTCAGCGGTAGCCCAAGAGGTCATGGCAGTGAGCAGCTGTGCAGTCTCAGAGGTAGCTAGCAGCAGCACTTCTACTTTTAATGGAGAGGAAACCATGAGGGAAGAGAACCATGAGTCTCCTCTCCCTTCTTCGCAAAGCCAAGCAAATCATGTGGAGCAGCGGGTAGCACGGATCACAGAGGGGGTCGTCAATGGCTGCCTCACTCCTTCTGTATGGGAGAAGTCAGAGGATGAGCAGCAGTGTATGCTGGCCGCCCAGGGACAGTTGGAATCGACCTCAGTGTTGCCCGAGCTTCAGGCTGAGGAGGCCGCAACAGGAACAGATTATTCTGGATGTAGGATGTCTGAGGATGACATCAGTAGCGGGACCTTCTTCTCAGCATGGATTTGTCTTTAGCCATAGCATAGAACAAGGAGGATCTTATTGAGATTTTAGGGATCTCAAGAGGTTCCGAAGAAAAGGAAGTTGGACTGCAGGAAAGTTCTGATTTAACAGGTCTGCAAGAGCCAATGCTGACTGCAGAGCACGTGGCAGTGGTGTGTCATGCTAGAACCACTAGTTCCATGAATGGATCCAGTGAAACAGAAGCTGACAAGTCAGGAGGTAAGTCTGATGGCTCTCGCACTGTGAAGAATGAACTACATGACAGTTTTAATAAACTGTAAGAAACCTTTAATGGGTCTGAGTATGCCAGGGGAAAGAAAAGCTAAAAGTTGGTGATATCAGTTAATTAAATTAAAACTTTCAGTTTCAGCCTTACATTAGCCAAATATCTGCCTTGTTTTGAAAATCTAATAACTTTTGTACAAATACCATTTTTTTTCTTCACATGTTCACCAGTTACACTTGCACATTCTTACAGCACCAGCAGAACAGTGTGGATTCAGGTGATAGCTGTTCCACCTTGGGGACAGGATATGGCCAGCAGAGTGGAAACCAGACCAGTCAGTCTGAGTTGATTGTGTGGGAGATAGAAGTGCCAGAGGTGAGTATTCTCAGCATCATGTCTAACTTTTTAATCTAGGTGAATACTTACTGAACAACAGTGAAATCACAGTAGAAGTTTATCATTAAACTCTAATAATGAATTAATAGGACCCATAAAGCAATTCTTTCACAAATTCTAATAACTTAGCCGATGTCGCATCCCTCCTGTTTGTAGCATCTAGTTGGTAGACTAATTGGCCAACAAGGGAGGGACGTGAGCTTTCTGAAGAAGAGCTCTGGTGCAAAGATCTACATTTCTACCCTGCATTACACTGATGAATCTAAAATCTGCCACATGGAAGGTGAGTTAGCTGCATTATGCTCTGCCAAGCCTGATTGATGATGTCTTTGTGATGTATGCTAGATGTAAATGTATTGTTTTTTTTCTTCTTTTCCCCTTTCACCTGCTCTCAGGCACCCAGCAGCAGGTAGATAAAGCACTGGCCCTGAGTGGTAAAAAGTTCAAAGACTTGGACCTGACCAACCTGTATGCTCCCCCACCGCCACTCTCTGCCACTCTCGCTGCCCATGTTGCCCTGGGTAAGACTGATTTGGACTCTCTGCTTCTTTTTATTGCAGCCCTTTGGACCAGGGAAACATTAGAAACCCCCTGTTTCTTCTTAGACTATTCTTTCTTTTATAACCGTGGCCACCAACCCTGGAGTCTTCTGATCTAATTTAAATCTACCACACTTTGGGATTGTTTCACAAAGCAGGATTTCATAATTAACCAGATCATTTAAGTCTATAGCAAAGGGACATTTGTTTTCTTATTTTTGGCTTCATTTACGCAGCCAACTAAAAATATGTAAATATGCTTTGTAGGTCTGTAGGAAGGTAGATTTCTAGGAAGAAAGATGGTGACCACTGCTTTATAGTGACCAGTATAAAAACTTAAAAAATTGGTTTCAGTCTGGACAAAACAAGCTTCACTGGTGAATTATCACAGCCATTGCAGTTTGGCCCAACACTATGCTTAATCTATGTTCACGAAAATCAGGAATCTTCCTCTCTGCCCTTATTTGAATAGATTCTTAGGATGCCACATTCACAGCATGACTGATGGCTTCCAATCCTCCTTTCTATAGACACCATAGCTGAGTCAGATAAGTCAGATGAGGGAATGTGCAAAGCATGAGCCAACTAGGACAAGGAATTGGAATCTGTGGCATAACTGAATTGATTTTATGAACACTTTGTATGTCTAACAGCTACTCCTTCCATATGGTGTGACGGTGGAGGTTATTGTGGTTAATATCGTCTCAGCTGGCCACATGTTTGTCCAGCAGCACACCCACCCTACTTATCATGCCCTGGCCAGCCTGGACCATCAGATGTTTCTGTGCTACTTTCAGCCTGACACCCCTGCCCTGCCATCTTCAGCGGAAGGTAGGGAACACGAAAGAGTCCTCTGTAAATTTCATCTTCTCTATTAATCAACATTCTCACTCCTACATTTCTTTTCCTCTCTTTGTAGTTGGTGTGATCTGTGCAGCTCCTGCTGTTGATGGTGCATTTGTTAGATTAGACACTGATGTTTGACGAGATGGCCTGGCTCACAATCTCTGTTCTAGTGTATCCCAAAGTGTTTTATTGGGTTAAGGTCAAAATTTTGTGTGAGTCAGTCAAGTTCTTCCACACCAAGCTCATCCAACTATGCTTTCATGGACCTGGCTTTGTGCACTGAGACACAGTCATGCTGGAACAGAAAAGGGCCTTCCCCAAACTTTTTCCACAAAGTTGGAAGTATAAAATTGTCCAAAATTCAGGGGTCTAGACCTATAAACCTATAAAACAGAGGGCCAAAGCTGCATATGCTCTGAAAATCCAGGGACACTTCTCCTCCCAGGATCCTAGGAGCATGTGGAGGGGAATTAAGTGCATCACAGACTATAAAACCAGAGATGCACAATGTTCCAAAGACCCCTCCCTGCCCGAGGCTCTCAACAAATTCTATGCCCGCTTTGAGGACCCTGACACCCCGCCCAGCATAAGACTCACCCCTCCACCTGGAGAAGTACCCCTCTGTGTGACACCAGCAGAGGTAAGGAGGACCCTCAGGAGGATCAACCCCCGGAAAAGTGCTGGTCCGGATAATATACCCGGACGAGTACTACGGGAGTGCGCTGATCAGATCTCCGAGGTCCTGGCAGACATTTTCAATGTCTCCCTCACCCAGGCAGCTGTTCCCACCTGCCTGAAGACCGCCACCATCATCCCGGTCCCCAAGAGCTCCACAGTGACAGGTCTGAATGACTACCGGCCGATAGCTCTCACGCCGATAGTCACTAAATGCTTTGAAAGACTGGTTATGACCCACATCAAAGCCACCATCGACGTCACTGTGGACCCACACCAGTACGCCTACAGGAGGAACCGATCCACAGACGATGCCATTTCCTCTGTGGTCCACACTGCCCTCACCCACCTGGAGCAGAAGGACTCTTATGTCCGTATGCTCTTTGTGGACTTCACTTCCGCCTTTAACACCATGATACCCCAGACACTGACAGATAAGCTCTCCTCACTTGGTCTGCGCTCTTCTCTTTGCAACTGGGTCCTGGACTTCCTGACCAACAGGCCGCAGTCTGTGAGGATCCACAACCTCTCCTCCTCCACCACAATCCTCAGCACTGGCTCCCCTCAGGGCTGTGTGTTGAGCCCCCTTTTGTTCACGCTGCTCACATATGACTGCTCACCCATCCACCCAGGCTGTCATATTGTGAAGTTTGCGGACGACACGGCAGTGGTCGGATGCATCACAAACAGTGATGAGTCTGGCTACAGACGGGAGGTAGAACACCTGGAGGGTTGGTGCAGAAAGAACAACCTCTGCATCAACATAAAGAAGACGAAGGAGATGATTGTGGACTTCAGAAGGGGCAGACATGCCCACCTCCCCCTGCATGTCGGAGGGTCTGCGGTGGAAGTGGTCTCCAGCTACAGGTACTTGGGTGTTCACCTGAGCAACAACCTCACCTGGAGCAACAACACTTCCAGCCTGGTCAGGAAGGCACATCAGCGGCTCTACTTCCTCAGGCGGTTGAGGCGAGCTGGGCTCGGGAGCTCGGTCCTCACCTCCTTCTACAGATGTGTGGTGGAGAGCGTTCTATGCTCCAGCATCAACGTGTGGCACGGAAGCTGCTCTGCTGCAGACAGGAAAGCTCTGCAGAGGGTGGTGAAGGCTGCACAGAGGTCTGTCGGAGTCAGCCTCCCCACCACCACGGACATATACACCTCCAGATGCAGGAAGAGGGCCACCTGCATCATGAAGGACCCCACTCATCCAGCACACTCACTGTTTGTCCCGCTCCCCTCAGGCAGGAGGCTGCGGAGCGTTAAGTGTAGAACGAACAGACTGAGGAACAGCTTCATTCCGGAAGCTGTAAGACTTTTAAACGCCACTTAGTGGAACCACTGCACTGACACTTTACTGCACTGACACTTTTACGACACCAGTCACTTTAATACACTCTGCTGCTACCTTCTCCATTCCTGTTTATTTTATTTTCATATATTTTATATATTTATGTTTATTTTATTTATTTAAGTACTGCTGTCTGGGTAAAACTGGGTCCTTGGGTACCACAATTTCGTTCCACCCCATGTACCACATGTGATGCGAATGACAATAAAGTCTCCTTGAATCCTTGAAAAAAACCTACCGCTATAAAACATACACATAACATTATCCCTCCTCAACTTAACTATACAGCACACACACCCTACTTATCATGCCCTGGCCAGCCTGGACCAACAGATGTTTCTGTGCTACTTTCAGCCTGACACCCCTGCCCGGCCTTCTTCAGCGGAAGGTAGGAAACATGGAAGAGTCCTCTGTAAATTTCATCTTCTCTGTTAATCAACATTCTCACTCCTACATCTCTTTTCCTCTCTTTGTAGTTGGTGTGATCTGTGCAGCTCCTGCTGTTGATGGTGTATGGTGGCGAGCGCAGTTGATCTCATTCTACAAGGATTCCAACGAAGTGGAGATCCAATATGTGGAGTATGGGGGCTACGACCGAGTCAAGATTGATACCCTCCGTCAGATAAGGTTAATGCTTCTTCAGCTTGGTGTTCAGTAGGACACTGTGGGCTTTTTTCTTTGGAAAGCTTTTCTTAAATATTTTTTTACTTTCAGGTCCGACTTTGTGACATTACCCTTCCAAGGAAAAGAAGTGTTACTGGACAACATAGCCCCTCTTCCTGGTAAGGATGCTGTTTTCTTGTGATATTTGTACAATTTGTTCTTGTTAGTGAAAGAAAAGTTTGTTGTTGCTTATAACTGTATAATAGCTGTATAACTCATGTCCTGACAGGAGAGGATTGGTTTTCAACTGAAGCCACCCATGCTCTGGAAGAGATGACACTAGGAGTACCATTGCTCGCACAGGCAAGTGGTGAACAACACTGATGATTAAAATAAGAAGCTGATGTCAGATAAATACAAAAGCATGACTTTTGTTTTTCTTAGGTGACAAATTATGAAAAATACACAGGCCTGCCGGTAGTGAAAATGTGGAATATGTTCGGAGATGACGTGAGTGGCTTTGCAGAATCCACAAATACATGGAGTACATTACAATAAACAAATACAAATATAGAGGCAAAATACAAATACATGGACAATAGTATTGGTACACATTACACCTACAGGAGCTTTTATGAAATCCATAGACATTAACATGGATCTGGTTCCCTCTTTGCAGCTTAAACAACTTTTAGTCTTCTAGGAAGCTTTCTATAAGATTTTAAAGTCTGTCCGTTCATCCAGAAGAACATTTGTTAGATTAGACACTGATGTTTGACGAGATGGCCTGGCTCACAATCTCTCTTCTAGTATATATAGGTCAAAATTCTGACTCACACAAAGTTCTGTGGGATCTAGACCTATAAACCTATAAAACAATCGTATCATGTCAGCAGAAGAAAGGAAACCGGCCCCAGAAAATATGATGGAAAAAAACCCATTAGAGAAACTTTTACCTGGACAAGTAGTCTAAAAAAATGTGATTTTATTAACAGAGATTAAATCAGAATTGCAGTAAAGAGTGATGCTGATAAAATGTGTATGATAAAATGCTCATCAGCTCGGGGCCTCGGGATGATTGAATTCACATATCAGGTCTTAGACTCGAGCCTATCACATTTACATTTATCACAGATACACCATGCTCGCTTGGGACCGTAAGCCAATATGCATTTAACCCATCAAAAAAGAAAGTGAAGATACAGCTGCATCACCGCAACATAAGTAAAGCTCGATCAGGCATAGCTGTGGAAAGAATGTCAGAGGGCCAATGGGAGAAGAGCGGTCAGCAGCACAAGCCACATGTGGAACGTCAAAACGTTGACATAAGAAAGCAGCCAAAGGGATCGTTTTCATTGCGCTTTCTCAGTAGTTTCTCAACCAGATTTATTTTTATAATGGTTCATTATGGCTGTTTGTGGAGGGGAGGGGGAGACCTACCATTGCTCCACAGATCCTGTTTAATCTTCCAACTTCTGTCTTTACAGCATTCTGACCTTATTTGGGAAACATGACTGCCATAAAAGTTACGTGTCTGTCATATGTGTAATTGAACTGATTAAGACTTAATTAAGTATAAAAAATAAAATCCCTAACACTATAAAAACCCTGATAAAATAAGAATACAACAAAGATCAAATATTTTACTTTGGTTTTTTTCAGTCTTTTGTATTTTCATGTTGTACACGCGTATCTGAGAAATTGATTTTTTCCCCCCCTTTTCCATTTATCAGCTGTACGAAATGTTTTAAACAATTAAGAAAGCCTACAGCTTCCAACTCATTTTGTGGTCTCTAGTGTCATTATTTCAAGCATTGCTGCTCCTACGAACCTAAACTTCTAGCCCTCAAACCGTGTGTGACTATAACCCTGTTACATATGCACATATGTTAAAAGAACCACTTCAGCCTCATCCTATGGTGGTTAAACAAGACCAGAGGCAGTTTTATTACTCCTTAATTGAGTTCCAGTGATCTACATGGTTGTGGTCAGTAGCTGTTTTCTGCATTCTAGATAAAGACACAAAATTTTATAGGTTCCTTAATATAGGCAGTAGATTGGTAACCTGTGTTTTCTTCCAATGCCAAATACGCGTGGGTTCCATCTTTGACTTGCCTTACCTTGACTTGTTCCAAAGGTCCTTTTTGTTTAGTCTTGCTTCTTTTGGACAACAAAGGCTTTCTCCTGGTGCATCTCTGAGGAAGGTCAAATTTGTGCAGGCACTTTGGCAACAGCCAGGATCTTTATTAACAAATGTATTTTGCCAAATTGCCCGCATTAGTTCTGTGTTTTTGTAACTTGTGTAAAGCACAGAGCTAGATTGACTTAAAACACTACATCCATTAACTTGCATTAAGTATAGATCAAGCAAAAGTACTGAAGCCAAGAAATGCCATGTCTTCTCTTATTGTACTGTGTACTATTCTTAGCAGTATAAGTTCAGCAACCTAGTACACAAAATATTAACATAAATATACAACTTTCTTACTAACAGGTAGTGATGTACCATTGCCATGACATTTCTGGTCCCGCTACCATGACAGCCGCGATCACCATCCAGCATTTTTCCAAAGTTTTCCAGACATGAAAAGCTCCTGCCTTTTCATTTGCTTTTGGACTGTGGGATACCAATGTCCATAATTACTACACTCAGAAATCGACTGGATGTAAATATGCATTGTGGAACTTGTAACACTACATATTCAAAAACTAGTTAATAATGAGTGCACAACTGGGACACGCCCAAAGTTAATTAAACAGGGATATAAATCAGTTATAAAGTTATAAATCAGGAAGTATAATCAACTGTAAATTAATTTTTTGTGCTTTGGTGCAAATGAAAGTGAGAGCAGATTCACTGGAGAGGCAGCAGCATGACCCCTAAAAAGGGAATGGTTTTACAGGGTGATGGTAGCAGACAATTACATTCTCCTTATCCTTCCTTACTACTGATTTTAATAGCCTGTGTCACAGGCAATACCAGGACACAGGCCATCACCTGTAGGAACAGTACTACCTGTGCAAGCTGAATGGGGTATCACCTCATGGTACCAGTAGTGACAAGAACAGTCTCAGGAGCATACTCAGGAGATACTAAGACATGGGCCAACACATAAAGGGGAGCGGGACAGGCCTGTAGAAGGGCTTTAAACGTCATGCAAGCTCAGTCTCTTTTCCTTTGTGTGAGAAAGGCCAGAAGGAATGATGACATAGGCTACTAGGGTGCATGTTTCTGACCAAATTGTCCTGTAAGAGATGTAGCAGAATGGTAAGAAATTCTTTAGAACCGTGTTAACGTTTGTATCTAATCATTTTCAGCAAGATCCACATTTAGTAAAGCCCAAGTCCTATTTTCTGAAATGTACTAAATTGCAAATAAACGAATAAAGTGGATTTTAAAGTTTAACTACTTTACGGTTCACTTATTATACAACAATAAGATTTGAAAAATTGTTTCTATTGCTTTCTATACATGTGCACTTGTAAGCACTGTAGAAGACTCTTGAGAACTTTTGCTGTAGGGAGCTGGAGGATGATCATTAAAATGCCGAAGAAGTTAACAGAACCTTCATTTGTAGCGTAAGCTAGTGTGGCCGCCAGGGGGCGCCACTGGACCATAAAAGACAGAGACGTATGCAGGATCAACTAGAACAGCCCCGGAGGGGAGATTTATTAACAAAAAAGGGCGCAGGGTGGTATACGAAGGAACAAAAGAAATCACCAAACCACCCGTCAGCAAGAACAAGAAAAAAAGGGGCAGGCGGCGTGGGTGTGTGTCTCCCTCGGTTTGCCTGTCTCGGTCTGTGCCGTTCTCAGCCCTGCGGGATAGCTTTCCCGGGAGTCGCGGGAGCGAACCTCCTCAGTCGCCTCACTCTGCTTAGGGAGAGAAAAAAAGAATGACTGTTAGCAGCTGACCGTCACAAGTAGATGTGTCAGCTCCCCTCTGTTCTTGGGTCCAACTCGGCTTCCTATATACCGGCGCGTGCGGTTGGAATGGGCCACAGCTGCCACGCAGTAGGATGGGCTGTCCCAAACAGAGGTGCTGGCGCAGCGGGGTTTCTACGTGTGGTGGACAGCGCGGCGGAGCTGGCAGGCCCTCGGAGGAGCGGTCACACTAGTTAGAGAAAGACAGCTGTTTATTAGCAAAACCAGCTAGAAGCATAGTCCAAACACAAAGTATGACAAGACTTTATCGTACCATACAAGTTATTCACAGATGTAATCAGGTTGGAGCTGCATCACCTGTCATCCAGGATTTGCTGCAGTGACCCTAAATCCTTGCATTCTGCAAGCTGTTCATAGCACCAGCAACTATACAGAGACTCACAGGAATCCTTATGGAATCATCTGTCATGATACTTGTTGAACAGTTTTAATAGAATGTGACACTAAGTTTAGATTGACATGTTCTTTACAGAAGGTAAAGATATCTGCCGTACCTCAACTTTATGAGGTGGTGTTGGGGCCATGTGCAAGTAGTTATCAGCATATGTGTGTAGTTATATGTGTAGGATCTGCAATGAATTTCTTTCCCCAATTGATTTTAAATACATTTCTAAAAAGTCTTGGCATTCAAATTCAATTTGCTTTACACAACAGTTTGATTGATTAATATCTGCTATAACATTTACGTACAACCAACAACTTTCTAAATTTTTTCTTACTAACAGGTAGTAGTGTACCATTGCCATGTCAATGCACGTCATACCGAGCTAGACACTGATGGCTGCTTTGCTGAAGGTTTTCTTTCAAAATTATACAAATAAATGCATTATTACATCAAATATATTGTTTAGAGGCTTTTTTTTTTACAGACTTAGGTTGAACTCACATTTATATACCATTTCCCGATACATGGACAGCCACAATCATGGAGGTGTTCTTTACAGAGGTTACAGATATCTAGCATACTGGAACTTTGTGAGTGCTGGGGGTATAAGTCAGTACGTGCGTGTAGTTATCCCCTCCTGTGCAGTAAGATGGACCTACAATTTCCTCCCTGACTTGATTTTAAAAATATTTTTACAACCATGGAATAGTACTTTAATTTCCAACAAACAGGCAGCATAGAGACAGCTGAAGACACTTACTGGTGTAGGCTGCAATACAGACAGGTGAAGACCCTTACTGGTGTAGGTTGGAATACAGACAGGTGAAGAATCTTACTGGTGTAGGCTGGAATACAGACAGACGAAGACTCTTGCTGGTGAAAGCTGGAATACAGACAGGTGAAGACTCTTGTGGTTCAGGCTGGTATACAGACAGACCAAGACTCTTGCTGGTGCAGGCTGGTATACAGACAGACCAAGACTCTTGTGGTGCAGGCTGGTATCCAGAAAGGTGAAGACTCTTGTGGCGCAGGCTGGTATACAGACGGGTGAAGACTCTTGTGGTGCAGGCTGGTATACAGACAGGTGAAGACTCTTGTGGTTCAGGCTGGTATACAGAAAGGTGAAGACTCTAGTGGTGCAGGATGGTTTACAGACAGGTAAAGACTCTTGTGGTGCAGGCTGGTATACAGACAGGTGAAGAATCTTGCTGGTGTAGCCCTGGAAAACAGACAGGTGAATACACTTGCTAGTAAGGGCTGGAATACAGACAGGTGAAGACTCTTGCTGGTGCAGGCTGGTATACAGACAGGTGAAGACTCTTGCTGGTGCAGGCTGGTATACAGACAGGTGAAGACTCTTACAGGTGCAAACTGGAATACAGATATGTAAACACACTGGTTCAGGCTGTTTTACAGACAGGTGAAGACTCTTGCTGGTGCAGGCTGGTACACAGACAGGTGAAGACTCTTGCTGGTGCAGGCTGGAATGAAGACAGGTGAAGACTCTTACTGGTGCAGACTGGAATACAGATATGTAAACACACTTACTGGTTTAGGCTGTTTTACAGACAGGTGGAGACTCTTACTGGTGCAGGCTGGTACACAGACAGGTGAAGACTCTTGCTGGTGCAGGCTGGTATACAGACAGGTGAAGACTCTTGCTGGTGCAGGCTGGAATACAGACAGGTGAAGACTCTTACTGGTGCAGACTGGAATACAGACAGGTGAAGACTCTTACTGGTGCAGACTGGAATACAGACAGGTGAAGACTCTTGCTGGTGCAGGCTGGAATACAGACAGGTGAAGACTCTTGCTGGTACAGGCTGGAATATAGATATGTAAACACTCTTACTGGTTCAGACTGGTATACAGAAAGGTGAAGACTCTTGCTGGTGCAGGCTGGAATACAGATATGTAAACACTCTTACTGGTGCAGACTGGAATACAGACAGGTGAC
>JAJQXZ010000047.1:57500-71719 GCA_021613375.1 Megaleporinus macrocephalus | reverse complement strand
ATCACTCCCGTCTGCTCTCGGCGTTACTCACTCCTGTCTGCTCTCAACGTTACTCACTCCCGTCTGCTCTCGGCGTTACTCACTCCCGTCTGCTCTCGGCGTTACTGACTCCCTTCTGCTCTCGGCGTTACTGACTCCCGTCTGCTCTCGGCGTTACTCACTCCCGTCTGCTCTCGGCGTTACTCACTCCCGTCTGCTCTCGGCGTTACTCACTCCCGTCTGCTCTCGGCGTTACTCACTCCCGTCTGCTTTCGGCGTTATTGACTCCCGTTCTGCTCTTGGCGTTATTGACTCCCGTCTGCTGTCGGCGTCACTCACTCCCGTCTGCTCTCGGCGTCACTCACTCCCGTCTGCTCTCGGCGTCACTCACTCCCGTCTGCTCTCGGCGTTACTGACTCCCTTCTGCTCTCGGCGTTATTGACTCCTGTCTGCTCTCGGTGTTACTCACTCCCGTCTGCTCTCGGCGTTACTCACTCCCGTCTGCTCTCGGCGTTACTCACTCCCGTCTGCTCTCGGCGTTACTCACTCCCGTCGGCTCTCAGCGTTACTCACTCCCGTCTGCTCTCAGCGTTACTCACTCACGTCTGCTCTCTGCGTTACTCACTCCCGTCTGCTCTCGGCGTAACTCACTCCCGTCTGCTCTCGGCGTTACTGACTCCCGTCTGCTCTCGGCGTTACTCACTCCCGTCTGCTCTCGGCCTTATTGACTCCCGTCTTCTCTCGGCGTTACTCACTCCCGTCTGCTCTCGGCGTTACTCACTCCCGTCTGCTCTCGGCGTTACTCACTCCCGTCTGCTCTCGGCGTTACTGACTCCCGTCTGTTCTCGGCGTTACTCACTCCCGTCTGCTCTCGGCGTTACTCACTCCCGTCTGCTCTCAACGTTACTCACTCCCGTCTGCTCTCGGCGTTACTCACTCCCGTCTGCTCTCGGCGTTACTGACTCCCTTCTGCTCTCGGCGTTACTGACTCCCGTCTGCTCTCGGCGTTACTCACTCCCGTCTGCTCTCGGCGTTACTCACTCCCGTCTGCTCTCGGCGTTACTCACTCCCGTCTGCTCTCGGCGTTACTCACTCCCGTCTGCTTTCGGCGTTATTGACTCCCGTCTGCTCTTGGCGTTATTGACTCCCGTCTGCTGTCGGCGTCACTCACTCCCGTCTGCTCTCGGCGTCACTCACTCCCGTCTGCTCTCGGCGTCACTCACTCCCGTCTGCTCTCGGCGTTACTGACTCCCTTCTGCTCTCGGCGTTACTGACTCCCGTCTGCTCTCGGCGTTACTCACTCCCGTCTGCTCTCGGCGTTACTCACTCCCGTCTGCTCTCGGCGTTACTCACTCCCGTCTGCTCTCGGCGTTACTCACTCCCGTCTGCTTTCGGCGTTATTGACTCCCGTCTGCTCTTGGCGTTATTGACTCCCGTCTGCTGTCGGCGTCACTCACTCCCGTCTGCTCTCAGCGTCACTCACTCCCGTCTGCTCTCGGCGTCACTCACTCCCGTCTGCTCTCGGCGTTACTGACTCCCTTCTGCTCTCGGCCTTATTGACTCCCGTCTTCTCTCGGCGTCACTCACTCCCGTCTGCTCTCGGCGTTACTCACTCCCGTCTGCTCTCGCCGTCACTCACTCCCGTCTGCTCTCTGCGTTACTCACTCCCGTCTGCTCTCGGCGTTACTCACTCCCGTCTGTAGTAGAGCACTCCTGTCTGCTCTCGGCGTTACTCACTCCCGCCTGCTCTCAACGTCACTCACTCCCGTCTGCTCTCGGCGTTACTCACTCCCGCCTGCTCTCAACGTCACTCACTCCCGTCTGCTCTCGCCGTCACTCACTCCCGTCTGCTCTCGGCGTTACTCACTCCCGTCTGCTCTCGGCGTTACTCACTCCCGTCTGCTCTCGGCGTTACTCACTCCCGTCTGCTCTCGGCGTCACTCACTCCCGTCTGCTCTCGCCGTCACTCACTCCCGTCTGCTCTCGCCGTCACTCACTCCCGTCTGCTCTCTGCGTTACTCACTCCCGTCTGCTCTCGGCGTTACTCACTCCCGTCTGTATTAGAGCACTCCTGTCTGCTCTCGGCGTTACTCACTCCCGTCTGCTCTCGGCGTTACTCACTCCCGTCTGCTCTCGGCGTTACTGACTCCCGTCTGCTCTCTGTCTTACTCACTCCCGTCCGCTATCGGTGTTAGTCACTCCCGTCTGCTATCGGCGTTACTGACTCCCGTCTGCTATCGGCGTTACTCACTCCCGTCTGCTCTCGCCGTCACTCACTCCCGTCTGCTCTCGCCGTCACTCACTCCCGTCTGCTCTCGGCGTTACTCACTCCCGTCTGCTCTCGGCGTAACTCACTCCCGTCTGCTCTCGGCGTTATTGACTCCCGTCTGCTCTCGGCGTTACTCACTCCCGTCTGCTCTCGGCGTTACTCACTCCCGTCTGCTCTCGGCATTACTCGCTCCCGTCTGCTCTCGGCGTTACTCGCTCCCGTCTGCTCTCGGCGTTACTCACTCCCGTCTGCTCTCGGCGTTACTCACTCCCGTCTGCTCACGCCGTTATTGACGCCCGTCTGCTCTCTGTCTTACTCACTCCCGTCCGCTATCGGTGTTAGTCACTCCCGTCCGCTATCGGTGTTAGTCACTCCCGTCTGCTATCGGCGTTACTGACTCCCGTCTGCTATCGGCGTTACTCACTCCCGTCTGCTCTCGGCGTTACTCACTCCCGTCTGCTCTCGGCGTCACTCACTCCCGTCTGCTCTCGCCGTCACTCACTCCCGTCTGCTCTCGCCGTCACTCACTCCCGTCTGCTCTCGGCGTCACTCACTCCCGTCTGCTCTCGGCGTTACTCACTCCCGTCTGCTCTCGGCGTAACTCACTCCCGTCTGCTCTCGGCGTTATTGACTCCCGTCTGCTCTCGGCGTTACTCACTCCCGTCTGCTCTCGGCGTTACTCACTCCCGTCTGCTCTCGGCGTTACTCGCTCCCGTCTGCTCTCGGCGTCACTCGCTCCCGTCTGCTCTCGGCGTTACTCACTCCCGTCTGCTCTCGGCGTTACTCACTCCCGTCTGCTCTCGGCGTTACTGACTCCCGTCTGTTTTCGCCGTTACTCACTCCCGTCTGCTCTCGGCGTTACTCACTCCCGTCTGCTCTCGGCGTTACTCACTCCCGTCTGCTCTCGGCGTTACTGACTCCCGTCTGCTCTCGGCGTTACTCACTCCCGTCTGCTCTCGGCGTCACTCACTCCCGTCTGCTCTCGGCGTCACTCACTCCCGTCTGCTCTCAGCGTCACTCACTCCCGTCTGCTCTCGGCGTCACTCACTCCCGTCTGCTCTCGGCGTTACTGACTCCCTTCTGCTCTCGGCGTTACTGACTCCCGTCTGCTCTCGGCGTTACTCACTCCCGTCTGCTCTCGGCGTTACTCACTCCCGTCTGCTCTCGGCGTTACTCACTCCCGTCTGCTCTCGGCGTTACTCACTCCCGTCTGCTTTCGGCGTTATTGACTCCCGTCTGCTGTCGGCGTCACTCACTCCCGTCTGCTCTCGGCGTCACTCACTCCCGTCTGCTCTCGGCGTCACTCACTCCCGTCTGCTCTCGCCGTCACTCACTCCCGTCTGCTCTCGCCGTCACTCACTCCCGTCTGCTCTCGCCGTCACTCACTCCCGTCTGCTCTCGGCGTTACTCACTCCCGTCTGCTCTCGGCGTTACTCACTCCCGTCTGCTCTCAACGTTACTCACTCCCGTCTGCTCTCGGCGTTACTGACTCCCGTCTGCTCTCGGCGTTACTCACTCCCGTCTGCTCTCACCGTTACTGACTCCCGTCTGCTCTCGGCGTTACTGACTCCCTTCTGCTCTCAGCGTTACTCACTCCCGTCTGCTCTCGGCGTTACTCACTCCCGTCTGCTCTCGGCGTTACTCACTCCCGTCTGCTCTCGGCGTTACTGACTCCCGTCTGCTCTCGGCGTTACTGACTCCCTTCTGCTCTCGGCGTTACTGACTCCCGTCTGCTCTCGGCGTTACTCACTCCCGTCTGCTCTCGGCGTTACTCACTCCCGTCTGCTCTCGGCGTTACTCACTCCCGTCTGCTCTCGGCGTTACTGACTCCCGTCTGTTCTCGGCGTTACTCACTCCCGTCTGCTCTCGGCGTTACTCACTCCCGTCTGCTCTCGGCGTTATTGACTCCCGTCTTCTCTCGGCGTTACTCACTCCCATCTGCTCTCGGCGTTACTCACTCCCGTCTGCTCTCGGCGTTACTGACTCCCGTCTGTTCTTGGCGTTACTCACTCCCGTCTGCTCTCGGCGTTACTGACTCCCGTCTGCTCTCGGCGTTACTCACTCCCGTCTGCTCTCAACGTTACTCACTCCCGTCTGCTCTCAACGTTACTCACTCCCGTCTGCTCTCGGCGTTACTCACTCCCGTCGGCTCTCAGCGTTACTCACTCCCGTCTGCTCTCAGCGTTACTCACTCCCGTCTGCTCTCTGCGTTACTCACTCCCGTCTGCTCTCGGCGTAACTCACTCCCGTCTGCTCTCGGCGTTACTGACTCCCGTCTGCTCTCGGCGTTACTCACTCCCGTCTGCTCTCGGCCTTATTGACTCCCGTCTTCTCTCGGCGTTACTCACTCCCGTCTGCTCTCGGCGTTACTCACTCCCGTCTGCTCTCGGCGTTACTCACTCCCGTCTGCTCTCGGCGTTACTGACTCCCGTCTGTTCTCGGCGTTACTCACTCCCGTCTGCTCTCGGCGTTACTCACTCCCGTCTGCTCTCAACGTTACTCACTCCCGTCTGCTCTCGGCGTTACTCACTCCCGTCTGCTGTCAACGTTACTCACTCCCGTCTGCTCTCGCCGTTACTCACTCCCGTCTGCTCTCGGCGTTACTGATACTCGTAAATGTCGGACGTTGAAACTGATTGTTTTATCATTGCGGTTCTGTCTAAATATGGTTTAATCAATTCTCCATCTTTACAGTCTGTTCATCTACTGAAACATTACTGACCACGCAGACACTCAGAGACCATACACACTCCACACAGACACTCAGAGACCATACACACTCCACACAGACACTGAGAGACCATATATACTCCACACAGACACTGGGAGACCATACACACTCCACACAGACACTGGGAGACCATACACACTCCACACAAACACTGGGAGACCATACACACTCCACACAGACCCTGGGAGACCATACACACTCCACACAGACACTGGGAGACCATACAGACTCCACACAGACACTGGGAGACCATACACACTCCACACAGACACTGAGAGACCATACACACTCCACACAGACACTGGGAGACCATACACACTCCACACAGACACTGGGAGACCATACACACTCCACACAGACACTGGGAGACCATACACACTCCACACAGACACTGGGAGGCCATACACACTCCACACAGACACTGGGAGACCACACACACTCCACACAGACACTGGGAGACCATACACACTCCACACAGACACTGGGAGGCCATACACACTCCACACAGACACTGGGAGACCACACACACTCCACACAGACACTGGGAGACCACACACACTCCACACAGACACTGGGAGACCATACACACTCCACACAGACACTGAGAGACCACACACACTCCACACAGACACTGGGAGACCATACACAGTCCACACTGACACTGGGAGACCATACAGACTCCACACAGACACTGGGAGACCATACAGACTCCACACAGACACTGGGAGACCATACACACTCCACACAGACACCGAGAGACCAAACACACTCCACACAGACACTGGGAGACCATACACACTCCACACAGACACTGGGAGACCATACACAGTCCACACTGACACTGGGAGACCATACAGACTCCACACAGACACTGGGAGACCATACACACTCCACACTGACACTGGGAGTCGGTAGTGGATCATGGTTACCCAGTTGTTGGAGTTGAACCCAGACACTTCTTAGAGGCAACAGCGCCCCCCACTGTGCTGCCATTAGGTCACAAGTAATACTATTCATGTTTTACTGCTGTCCCACTGTTTAGTTAGAATATTTACATATATTATAAATATAAATATAAATGTTTACTCAGCAGCAAACTCCTAGTAAAACACCAGTTCAGTAGTTTTTAAACTGAAAGTATTCTTCTGTACGTTTTCTTCCTCTACGCTCATTCCATCACGCTGATACAGTAAATGTGTGTAACTGCAGAGAGGACGTTACTCCCCGATCTCTGACAGGAGGTGTGGAGCTCCACCCAAACAACATTTATAATGTTTAAATGTAGAGCTGTGAAGGGGTGGTCTTCACCTGCTGCAGTTCAGCTGCTCAGCACATCAGGAGAGGAACCCCGGCTGATCACGTCACTCAGTCTTTCAGATAAACAGATCAGCTGACTGAGAGCTGCTCTCGCTCCCTGTAGTGCACTGTGGTCCCCAGAAGAGGGCGCTCAGTTACAGCACAACCTCTAGACCTCTTTCACAGGAAAACCTCAAAGAAGTGACTCCCTGTTTTTCTCCCCCCATCCCTTCAGCAGCTCTGATTCTGTCCTGCTCCTCCTCTCTCCTCCTCTCTTTCTCCTCTTTCTGTGTGTGGTCACTTTTTTCCTTTTCTTTTTTCTTTCTTTTACCTTTCTCATTTTTAACTCCCTCTTTCCCTCTCTTACTCTCTCCATCTCTCTCTCTCTCATATCTCGCCATCGCTCAGAGCCCACCCAGCCTCACCTTAGAACCAACTGGAGCCAAACTGAACTCCCGAGAACTGGCAGAGCTGAAGTTCCAGCTTTTAGAGAACCAAGAGGAAAACTAAATACCATCACTGACAATATAAAAATACTAAATAATATCACTGACAGTATAAAAATACTAAATAATATCACTGACAGTATAAAAATACTAAATACTATCACTGACAATATAAAAATACTAAATATCATCACTGACAGTATAAAAATAATAAATACTATCACTGACAATATAAAGATACTAAATACCATCACTGACAGTATAAAAATTCTAAATACTATCACTTACAGTATAAAAATACTAAATACCATCACTGACAGTATAAAAATAATAAATACTATCACTGACAATATAAAGATACTAAATACCATCACTGACAGTGTAAAAGTAATAAATAATATCACTGACAGTATAAAAATACTAAATACTGTTACTGACAGTATAAAAATACTAAATACTATCACTGACAATATAAAAAATACTAAATACGTCACTGACAGTATAAAAATACTAAATACTATCACTGACAATATAAAAATACTAAATACCCTCACTGACTGTATAAAAATACTAAATACTATAACTGAAAATATAAAAATACTAAATACCATCACTGACAATGTAAAAATACTAAATACCGTCACTGACAGTGTAAAAATACTAAATACCATCACTGACGATGTAAAAATACTAAAAACCATCACTGATAATATAAAAATACTAAATACCATCACTGACTGTATAAAAATACTAAATACTATCACTGACAATATAAAAACACTAAATACCGTCAGTGACAGTATAAAAATACTAAATACCATCACTGACAATATAAAGATACTAAATATTATCACTGACAATATAAAGATACTAAATATTATCACTGACAATATAAAAGTATTAAATACCATCACTGACAATATACAAATACCATACCAAATACCATCACTGAAGCTGTGGTCATCCAGGAAAGTGAAATTAATGTTATTTAAACGCTTGCTTGAACAACGAGTATCCAGAAAAACACATGATTAGCAGCTCCAAGGTTTAAGAGTGGGAAACTCTCGGCAGGTTTCAGCAGGTAGTCAAGGTTGTGTTGATGACGTTGAGTCACCCTAACCCTAACCCTAACCCTTAAACTCTAACCCTAAACCTAACCCTAAGACCCTAACCCTAATCACAAATGAAACACTTACTTAGCGTCACTTTTAAAATCAGCCTCCTAAAACTCCAACCCTAAAACCCTAATCACAAACTAAACACTCACTCAGCATCACTTTTAAAATCAGCCTCCTAAAACTCTAACCCTAATCACAAACTAAACACTCACTCAGCTAACCATAACACTAACCCTAACCCTAAAACTCTAACCCTAACCCTAAAACTCTAACCCTGACCCTAAAACCCTAATCACAAACTAAACACTCACTCAGCGTCACTTTTAAAATCAGGCTCCTAAAACTCTAACCCTAACCCTAAAAACCCTAAAACCCTATTCTAACCCTAAAACCCTAATTACAAACTAAACACTCACTCAGCGTCACTTTTAAAATCAGCCTCCTAAAACTCGAACCCTAAAACTCTAACCCTAACCCTAAAACCCTAATCACAAACTATACACTCACTCAGCGTCACTTTTAAAATCAGCCTCCTAAAACTCTAACTCTAACCCTAAAACCCTAATCACAAACTATACACTCATTCAGCATCACTTTTTAAATCAGCCTCCTAAAACTCTAACTCTAACCCTAAAACCCTAAACCTAACCCTAAAACCCTAATCACAAACTATACACTCACTCAGCATCACTTTTAAAATCAGCCTCCTAAAACTCTAACCCTAACCCTAACACTAAAACCCTTAACGTAACCCTAACCCTAACCCTAACCACAAACTAAACACTCACTCAGCATCACTTTTAAAGTCAGCCTCCTAAAACTCTAACCCTAAAACCCTAAACCTAACCCTAAAACACTAATCACAAACTAAAGACTCACTCAGCGTCACTTTTAAAATCAGCCTCCTAAAACTCTAACCCTAAAACCCTAAACCTAACCCTAAAACCCTAATCACAAACTAAACACTCACTCAGCATCACATTTAAAATCAGCCTCCTAAAACCCTAACCCTAACACTAAAACCCTAACCACCGATGATTTTTTAGTCGTCCTCACAATTAACTGTAGGGTCCAAGATTGTGAGACTGCTGGACAGGGTGTTGTCTATGTTCAGACTGGCCTTTTCTGGCCAGACAGGTGGTGTTGAGGGTCAAGGTGAGTCTCTGAGGGCTCCTGAAGTCTATTATAAGTATAATGCAGTTATATATGTGTAGCATATTGTGTAGCATAACATGTAGTATAATATGTAATATCTTTTGTAATATAATGTGTAGTATATTGTGCAGTATAATGTAGTATACTGTATAGTATAGTGTGTAGTATATTCTGTAGTATATTGTATAGTATTGTTATGTATATGTGTAGTGTAATGTGTAGTATGTGTAGTATAATGTGTAATATGTGTAGTATAATGTGTCATATGTGTAGTGTAATATGTAGTATGTGTAGTACAATGTGTAGTATAATTTGTAGTATGTGTAGTACAATGTGTAGTATGATGTGTGGTATGTATAGTATAATGTGTAGTATGCGTAATATGTGTAATATAATGTGTAGTATAATGTGTGGTATGTGCAGTATAATTATAGTATGTGTAGTATGATGTCTAGTATAATGTATGGTATGTGTAGTATAATGTGTAGTATAATGGGAAGTATATTTTGTGGTTTGTGTAGCATGTGTAGTATAATGTGTTGTACAAGGTGTAGTATAATGTGTAGTATGTGTAGTATAGTGTGCAGTATAAGTAGTATAATGTGTAGTATTATGTGTAGTATAATGTGCAGTATGTGTAGTTTAATGTTTAGTATGATGTGTAGTATAATGTATGGTATGATGTGTAGTATAGTGTGTAGTATAGTGTGTAGTATAATTTGTGGTATGATGTGTAGTATGTGTAGTGTAATGTGTAGTATAATGTTTAGTATGTTGTGTAGTATAATGTATGGTATGATGTGTAGTATGATGTGTAGTATAATGTATGGTATGATGTGTAGTATGATGTGAAGTATAATGTGTAATATGATGTGTAATATAGTGTGTAGTATAATGTGTCATATAATGTGTAATATAGTGTGTAGTATAGTGTGTAGTATGATGTGTAGTATAGTGTGTAGTATAATGTGTGGTATGATGTGTAGTATAGTGTGTAGTATAATGTGTGGTATGATGTGTAGTATAGTGTGTAGTATAATGTGTGGTATGATGTGTAGTATAGTGTGTAGTATGATGTGTAGTATAGTGTGCAGTATAGTGTGTGGTATGATGTGTAGTATGTGTAGTGTAATGTGTAGTATAATGTTTAGTATGTTGTGTAGTATAATGTATGGTATGATGTGTAGTATGATGTGTAGTATAATGTATGGTATGATGTGTAGTATAGTGTGTAGTATGATGTGTAATATAGTGTGTAGTATAATGTGTCATATAATGTGTAATATAGTGTGTAGTATAGTGTGTAGTATGATGTGTAGTATAATGTGTGATATGATGTGTAGTATAGTGTGTAGTATAATGTGTGGTATGATGTGTAGTATAGTGTGTAGTATAATGTGTGATATGATGTGTGGTATAGTGTGTAGTATAGTGTGTAGTATTATGTGTAGTATAGTGTGTAGTATAGTGTGTAGTATAATTTGTGGTATGATGTGTAGTATGTGTAGTGTAATGTGTAGTATAATGTTTAGTATGTTGTGTAGTATAATGTATGGTATGATGTGTAGTATGATGTGTAGTATAATGTATGGTATGATGTGTAGTATAATGTATGGTATGATGTGTAGTATGATGTGTAGTATAGTGTGTAGTATGATGTGTAATATAGTGTGTAGTATAATGTGTAATATAGTGTGTAGTATGATGTGTAGTATAGTGTGTAGTATAATGTGTGGTATGATGTGTAGTATAGTGTGTAGTATAGTGTGTAGTATAATGTGTGGTATGATGTGTAGTATAGTGTGTAGTATAGTGTGTAGTATAATGTTTGGTATGGTGTGTAGTATGATGTGTAGTATAGTCTGTGGTATGTTGTGTAGTATACTATGTAGTATAGTGTGTGATATGATGTGTAGTATAGTGTGTAGTATGATGTGTAGTATAGTGTATAGTATAGTGTGTAGTATAGTGTGTGGTATGTTGTGTAGTATAGTGTGTGGTATGATGTGTAGTATAGTGTGTAGTATAATGTGTAGTATAGTGTGTAGTATGATGTGTAGTATAGTGTGTAGTATAGTGTGTGGTATGTTGTGTAGTATAGTGTGTGGTATGATGTGTAGTATAGTGTGTAGTATAATGTGTGGTATAGTGTGTAGTATGATGTGTAGTATAGTTTATAGTATAGTGTGTAGTAAGCTGTGTAATGTAGTGTGTAGTATAGTGTGTAGTATAGTGTGTAGTATAGTGTGATACAGTGTTATAGCATTTGAATAATCTTCTTATCACCTTCACAGCGACACACTGGACAGAGTCTATTAGCAGCTCTCACTACTTCTGTTAATTAAACTGATTTTAGTGGAGCACTTCAAACTGAGCACTGACACACAAGTGCACACAACAAACACTTCACCCGACAGTTTCCTGATTGGTGATAAGATTTGGACTGTAAAGGTGTGTTTATGGACTTGTGTGTGTGAGTGTCTGGTTTGTGTGGTGTAAAGAGTGACTGAGTAGCTGAAGTGAGTTCAGTGATAAGAGTGTGTGAGCAGTGAGTCACCTTCAGATACCAGCTGTGCAAAATACAGCAAGCACATCAACTACAGAGTGTCAGAGTGCGTGTGTTTGTGAGTGTGTGTGTGTGCTTGTGAGAGTGTGTGCTTGTGAGTGTGTGTGTGTGCTTGTGAGAGTGTGTGCTTGTGAGAGTGTGTGTGAGTGAGTGTGTGTGTAAGTGTGTGTGAGTGAGTGTGTGTTTGTGAGTGTGTGTTTGTGTGTGTGTTTGTTAGTGTGTTTGTGAGTGTGTGTGTGTGATTGTGTGTGTGTGTGTGAGTGAGTGTGTGTTTGTAAGTGTGTGTTTGTGAGTGTGTGTGTGTAAGTGTGTGTGAGTTTGTGTGTGTTTGTGTGTGTGTGTGTGTGTTTGTGAGTGTGTGCTTGTGAGAGTGTGTGTGAGTGAGTGTGTGTTTGTGAGTGTGTGTGAGTGTGTGTTTGTGTGTGTGTGTGTGAGTGAGTGTGTGTTTGTAAGTGTGTGTTTGTGAGTGTGTGTGTGTGTGTGTGAGTGAGTGTGTGTTTGTGAGTGAGTGTGTGTTTGTAAGTGTGTGTGTGTGAGTGTGTGTGTAAGTGTGTGTGAGTGAGTGTGTGTTTGTGTGTGTGTGTGTGTTTGTGAGTGTGTCAGAAAACCAGAAAACAAGTGTTTCAGTATTTACTGCGTCCACTCGGTATCTTCATTACAGCTTCCACTCTTTTCAGAACACTCTTTTCAGAACACTCTCAAAGTTCAGCCTCAGAAGTTCAGCTTCTGCTTATCACCATCCAAACAACCCCAAACCCATTCAGTGGTGTTGAGGTTCCTTTCAGACTCACAGTGTCAAGGTCTCTTCTGAGATCTTTCTTAAATCACAACACAGTTCTTTTTCATTCTCTCTCACTCTCTTTCTTTCTCTTTCTCTCACTCTGTCTCTCACTTTCTCTCTCTCATTCTCTCTCTATCTCTCTTTCTCTCAGTCGTTCTCTCTCTATATCTTTCTCTTACTCTCACTCTCTCACTTTCTCATTCTCTCTCTCTTCTTTCTCTCTCTCTTTTTCTCTCTCTCACTCTCACACTCTCTCATTCTCTCTCTCTCTCTCTCTCTCTCTCTCTCTCTTTCTCTCTCTCAGATAGCCTAGTTTGGTTTCAGTGTGGTTCTACTGTTACTGTGAAATGGGGTCACACACAGAGGAAACAGTGTTGAAGAAAGAGAAAGAAAGAATGGACAGAGAGAGAAGGAGAGAAGCTTTAATGCACAGAGGAGCAGTTGAAAGGTAGATGCTGGGAGAGAGAGGAGAGTGTAAGAGATGAAGAAAGCAGGAAACAGAGAGGAGGCTGAGGGGGAGAACAGGGCGTGTAGCTTGTCTGGCATTCAGGTTTGTTTTAATCGTAATAATCTGTTCATCATTAAAATCAACCAGAGCAGCTCAGCATACACCCCCCAGGACATGCCCCCCCAGGACACGCCCCCCAGGACACGCCCCTCAGCACACGCCCCTCAGCACAGGTCCCTCAGGACATGCCCCTCAGTACATGCCCCTCAGCACATGCTCCCTAGCACACGCCCATCTGCACACGCCCCTTAGCACACGCCCATCTGCACACGCCCCTTAGCACACGCCCATCTGCACACGCCCTTTAGCACACGCCCATCTGCAAACTCTGTGCTAATAAACAAACGCCTCCGGCTGCCAGGCCTCGTGTTGGATGATGGTCTTACTTGTGTGGAGGGTGGGGGAGGGGGGTTTTGGCACAGAATGTTATAAAAACTAGTTTTAGTATAAAAAAAGAAAAAGCTTCTGATGAACTGGATCTCCTGGTTTGTGAACGCTGTCCTGCGGAACGTCCTGAAAGATACTAATATGTACAGTAATTAATAATCTCAAGTCGTTTCTCCGGGTGTTGTTTGTTTTTAGTTGTTTGCGGTGTGAAATGTGGGGTGTATGAGTGTGTGAAATGCGGGGTGTATGAGTGTGTGAGTGTGTGAAATGCGGGGTGTATGAGTGTGTGCAATGCGGGGTGTATGAGTGTGTGATTGTGTGAAATGCGAGGTGTATGTGTGTGTGTGAGTGTGTGAAATGCGAGGTTTATGTGTGTGTGTGTGAGTGTGTGAAATGCAGGGTGTATGAGTGTGTGAGTGTGTGAAATGCGGGGTGTATGAGTGTGTGAAATGCGGGGTGTATGAGTGTGTGCAATGCGGGGTGTATGAGTGTGTGATTGTGTGAAATGCGAGGTGTATGTGTGTGTGAGTGTGTGAAATGCGAGGTGTATGTGTGTGTGTGAGTGTGTGAAATGTGGGGTGTATGAGTGTGTGATTGTGTGAAATGCAAGGTGTATGAGTGTGTGAGTGTGTGAAATGCGGGGTGTATGAGTGTGTGAGTGTGTGAAATGCTGGGTGTGTGAGTGTATGAGTGTGTGAGTGTGTGAAATGTGGGGTGTATGAGTGTGTGAAATGCAGGGTGTATGAGTGTGTGAAATGTGGGGTGTATGAGTGTGTAAGTGTGTGAAATGTGGGGTGTATGAGTGTGTAAGTGTGTGAAATGCGGGGTGTATGAGTGTGTGAGTGTGTGAAATGTGGGGTGTATGAGTGTGTGAGTGTAAGTGTGTGTGTGTTTGTGAGTGTGTGTGTACGTGTGTGTATGTGTGTGTGTGAGTATGTGTTTGTAAGTGTGTGTGAGTGTAAGTGTGTGTGCGCGTGTAAGTG
>JAJQXZ010000047.1:47500-52500 GCA_021613375.1 Megaleporinus macrocephalus | reverse complement strand
ATTAGCTGCTCGGTGACGATTGAGCGTAAATAAATGTGAGCGTGACGGAGAAGCAGCAACGTGAAATGCAAACCAGTGTCAGTGGAAATGAAACACTTCGTCTCGTGATGAAAGTGAAAGTTTGCCGCTTTGATTTTCATATAGACACAGAAGAACATGAAGTTATGTTAGAAGCTTTACGATGTTACCGTGTAGTCTACACTTCTCAAACATCACCTCCTCTTAAATCTAACCCGCGTATTAACATCCACATTTAAAAAAAACAACAAAAACCCAAACGTAAATTTCAGCCTGAAGATCATAAAAAACCTTCTCAGCGGTGTTCATGGATAAAAGAGATCTAATGAACAGAAACCAACAAAACAGAGAACATTAATCCCGTCTGTCAGGAAGCAGTAAAATAATCCAGCTCTGAGGATCCGATCCCAAACAGTGGTTCAGAAAGTTCCCTTCATGCAAACCATTTCCATACTTCTAACAGCCCAGCCAACCTTTTCTAACTCACGTAATCAATCACTGAAGCTTTGTGTCCTACAATATTCAATTAATCAGATCATTTAAAGTCTTAATAAATTTGATACAGTAATTAATCCAGCCCGTCAACTTCATAATATAATGCAACTCACTAGAAACAATGAAACAGTCATCTGACGCTGTTTGGCAGCTACCGAGTGCTGAATGTTGTGTTTAGTTGTGTTTGGTTATTTTTGGTTGTGTTGGTTGTGTTTGGTTGTTTTTGGTGGTGTTTTTTGGTGGTCTTTGGTTGTGTTGGTTGTGTTTGGTGGTGTTTGGTTGCATTTGGTTGTGTTTAGTTGTGTTTGGTTGTTTTTGTTTGGTGGCGTTTGGTTGTGTTGATTGTTTTTGGTTGTGTTTAATTGTGTTTTGTTTGGTTGTGTTTGGTTGTGTTTGGTTGTTTTTTTTGGTTGTGTATGTTTGGTTGTGTTTGGTTTGGTTGTGTTTTGTTTGGTTGTGTTTGTTTGGCTGTGTTTTGTTTGGTTGTGTTTGTAAATCTAAATATTCTTGTTTGCTGAAGGTAACCCTCTGTTTCTGAAACTCTGGAGGAATTCTGGACCATTCCTACACAGAACTGCCTCAACTCCATTGGTGGGTTTTCTCTCATTCAGAACGTAAAGATTTCTTTTTGCCTTGTTTGTCCACGTTAACACTATTTCAGTGGTTTCCAGTTGATATTCAAAAACTTTCAATGCTCTTCCTGTAGATAAGCGTTTTCTACATAATATCATTCTATACATCTCTGAGTCAGTGAGGCCTGATGGTGACTCAAGACCGCTGATGTTAACCAGCGTAAACTGGCCTTTTTGATCTGTTTTAAATTTTAGTAATTTTCAGCCTGTACTAACGAGCGCGAGTGATAAGATCGTTAAGACCAGACTTTGATGGTGAAGACTCAGGTTATTGTTTTTTTTAAATAGTGTAGGGTCAGACACTGAAATTGATTCTTAGCCTCACCAAAAGGTTGCCCTCAATTAATATTTAATTAAGTTGAACGTTACATTATTCTGTTCAGTAAATCCTCGTAAATCTATAAAAACGCTTGCGATCCTTGTTTTATTGCCTTATCTTGATCTGTTATTATGCACTAAATGAAGAGCTGATCATTATTATGTCACATTTTTGTAAAAAAAAAAAAGGTCAAGTTTTTACAAACATCTGAGTAGCACTGAACACTGTTCACTTCTATAAACAAACCAACTCCTGACAAATGTTTACATTTCAAACGGACGTGTAATTTATTGTACTGGAGTAAGTGCTCTGTGCTAAAACCGTCTGCATGTTATTTGTCGTACTGCATTTCTATTTCTGTAGAAGTAAAAGTCATGTTTCTCTGTATTATTATTCGAGGTGGATCAAACTCTATAGATTAGTAATGTTTGTGGATCTGCGCCTGTGATCACCATTAACCCCCAATTCCTGTAGAGCTGCACATCCACAATAACGGTCCATTATTAATTAAATATATAGTAAATGAAGACAGTATTGCTCAGCGCTGAACACTTTATTCTGAACAGTAATACTGAAGCTCCAGTGCTGCAGATAACAAGGACGTCAGGTAAGAATTTTAAAGAGCAGGTGTGGCATACTTACGTATATATGTCAGATTTAAATGTTAAATTATTCGTCTGGTGGTGAATTAGGTAATTAGTCTTAACTTAATTTTAACAGGCCGGGTTTCGTCTGTCCAGCTTGAGGTCTTATAAAGATTTACAGCCGTAAAGGGCGAAATTTAATAGTTCAGTTTTGAAGCCCTACACAAAATTTACTGCGACACGGCGGGAGCTCGAAACCCCGTCTGTCTACCACACTGACCCGAGCTCAGCCAAACGCTAATAAACGTCTCATTAAATCATTGCACTCTGGCCTGAGTGCAGCCAAACACTCTCATAAACCCTAGTAACTCACCACATACTGTCCCACTGCACTACTACCTTAATACAACAGGCAGTGACCCCATAAACACACAGACACACACACACACACACACACTCACACACACACTCACAAACACACACACACACACACACACTCACAAACACACACACACACACACACACACACACACACACATATACACACTCACACACACTCACATACACACACACATATATAAACACACACACACACACACACACACACCTCACTCACACACACACACACACATACACAGACACACACATGCACACATACACACACACCCACACAAACACACGCACACACACACACACACACACACACATATACACACATACATGAACACACACACACACTCTCACAAACACACTCACACATACACAAACAATCACACACATGCACAAACACTCACACATACTCACACACACTCGCATACACACACACACACACATAAACACACTCACATGCACACATACACACACATAAATAAACACACTCACATGCACACATACATGCATACACTCTCACACACACACACACACACACACACACACCCATACATAAACACACTCACACACACACACACACACACACATACAGACTCACACATACAGACTCACACACATACAGACACACACATACAGATTCACACACATACACACACACTCACATCCACACACACACATATAAACACACACAAACACACACACTCACACACACACACACACACACACACACACATATAAACACACATACATACACACACTCTCACACACACACACACACACCCATACTCACAAACACACTCACACACAGGTACATACACACATACATACACACACACTCACACACACACACACACACACACACACACTCACACATATATATAAACACACACACATAAACTCACACACACACTCACACACACACATACACACACATGTACACACATACATAAACACACATACATACACACACTCACACACACACTCACACACATATATAAACACACACACATAAACTCACACACACACACGCACTCACACACACACACACATGTACACACGCTCACACACACACATACATACATAAACACACATACATACACACACATACATACACACACTCACACACACACACATATATACACAGACGCACCCACATCTCACACTCACTCACACATACACAAACAATCACACACATGCACAAACACTTACACATACACACACTCACACACACATACAAAAACACTCTCTCACACACACACACACACACTCGCATACACATACACACACACATAAATAAAGACACTGACATGCACAAATACACACACACATAAATAAACACACTCACATGCACACATACACACACACACACACACACACACACACACATCATACACACACATACAGACTCACACATATACACACACACACACACTCACACACACACTTACATAAATGTATACTTTATTATTCTGTTCTTTAATGATCAGGACCCCCACAGGACCACCACAGAGCAGATACTATTAGGGAGGTGGATCATTCTCAGCACTGACGTGGCGGTGTATTAACATTGGTAATCACTACATTATCATTTTGCTTTTATTTAATATTTTTAAACTATTTTAATACTTTGTTTATTATGTAGAACAGCACTGTCTCCCTCAGCCTCATCCAGCTGACAGAATTTTTCATTTTCTGTTGTTTTTAATTTTCTATACATTAATAAATACAATCAGTGTAGCATTAGTGCAATTCCCTCAATCAGCTAACAGGACAACAACAGTTCTTTCTTTTCACAGGTTCCTCACACCCTCAGGCTACATCACCAGGAGGACCTTTTAGACTCTGACCCAGAAAATCTTACTGTAGCGGTAATTACTGCAGCACTGCTGTAGGCAGCCAATGGGAATGTGGACTGTAATGTATGCAAATGCGCTGTAAGCGATGTAATTACTCCCGAAGCTCCAGCTGTCCTGCACAGTGCTCTAATTCCTCCAACTGGTGTGAAGTAGCTGGTAATAAACAGCTGATTTGAAACAGGTGTGTTTAAGCTGGAGAACGCTCTCTTCCTGCTCGAACACACCTGATTAAACTCCTCAAGCCCACTTCTGAGCTGGATCAGGCGTGTGCGCGAGATCAGGGCGGACACTTAACAGCCGTAATCTAGTGTACACAATTTTTACCACCTAGTCCAAACGCAATCCATCAGCCGAGACCTGTTCGGTTTCTGACATTTTCTTCTTCCAAATTTTGAACTGGAGCTATGAGGCTAATGTAGCTAACAGCAATGAAAGCTTATACATTAACAAAAACTCTTCATCAGCTTAAAATACATGCAGTCTTAAATAGATCAAACATTACCTAACTAACCCAAAAGTAACCTACTTATACACATACATTTGAAAATATTTTGTTTTGACTAAGAACATACACTCAGCTTACCTGAGCAGTATATTGGTGGGTTTTATATATATGTGAGAATTGAAATACAAAAAACAAAACCAAAAAAACCCCAAACAACAGCAAAAAAAACATAGAATTTCAGTCAAATACAATTATTAGTAC
>JAJQXZ010000047.1:37500-42500 GCA_021613375.1 Megaleporinus macrocephalus | reverse complement strand
ACTAAACTAAACTAGATCAAACTAGACTAAACTAAACTAATCTAAACTAAAGTAAACTAAACTAAACTCACTCAACTCAACTAGACTAAACTAGACTAAACTAGACTAAATTAGACTAAACTAAACTAAACTAAACTAGACTAAACAAAACTAAACTAAACTAAACTAAACTCACTCAACTCAACTAGACTAAACTAAACTCAACTCAACTAGACTCAACTCAACTAGACTCAACTAAACTAAACTAAACAAAACAAAACTAAACTAAACTCACTCAACTCAACTAGACTAAACTCAACTCAACTCAACTCAACTCAACTAGACTCAACTCAACTAGACTCAACTAAACTAAACTAAACTAGACTAAACTAAACTAAACTAAACTAAACTAAACTAAACTCAACTCAACTAGACTAAACTAAACTCACTCAACTCAACTAGACTCAACTCAACTAGACTAAAGTAGACTAAACTAAACTAAACTAAACTCACTCAACTAGATTAAACTAGACTAAACTAAACTAAACTAAACTAGACTAAACTAGACTGGGCTAAACTAATCTAGACTAGACTAAACTAGACTAAACTAAACTAAACTAAACTAAACTAAACTAGACTAAACTGGGCTAAACTAGACTAAACTAAACTAAACTAGACTAAACTAAACTAGACTAAACTAAACTAAACTAAACTAAACTAAACTAAACTAGGAGAAATCAGTTCTCACTCCATCTCATCAGATCAGATCAGACACTTCCTCCTCACTCTCTGTTACTCTCTGTCTGTTACTCTCACTCTCTGTTACTCTCTCTCTCACTGTTACTCTCTCTCTCTGTTACTCTCTCTCTTTCTCTCTCTCCATCTTTTACCGCTTCACTCTCTTCCTCTCTCACCGTTACTTGTTCTTTCTCTCTCCCCCTGTCTCTCTCTGTTCATTTGTCCTTCACTCACTTTCTCCCTCGCTCCCTCTGTCTCTCGTCCAATCAGTGTTCAGTGGGCGGGGCGTGTATGTGTGTAGAGAAGTGGACACAGTGCTGGTCTGCAGGTTTGTGCTGGATCTCTGGAGTGGACATGCTGAGGAGCGCGTGAGTCATACACACATACATCGAGGATGAAAAACAAAATCACTCCTTTTCTGTCTTTCTGCTTTCTCATCAGTTCTTCCCTCCATCACGCTTTTCTCTCTTCATTTCATTTTATTCCTCTTTAGTTCACTCTGTTCCTTTTTTCCATTCTTTTCTCTTTTTCTCTCCGTCGTTTATTCAGTTCAGTTCTCTCTCTCTGGTCCTCATACCTCTCTTTTCCTTCCTCTGTTGAGTTCATCTCACTTCTTTCTCTCCTTCGTCTGCCTGCCAGTGTCTGTGTGTCTGTGTGGTTACTGAGAGTAGTGCTCGTGTAGGTGCAGTACTGTTCTGAGTACTGAGGCCTGAGGGTTCAGTGTGTGCGTATGAGGGGAAGAGGTGCTGGAAGCCTCTCAGACGGGTTTCAGTTCGACGCTGCTTCGTTTTCATGGTGAGCTTAAATTCCACACGTGTGTGAGCGGCTGGCTGATGTGGGGCTTCAGACTGTGTTGTGTTTCTGGAGCTGATTTGTTCAGAAGTGTGTTTGATTGTGGTACTTGGAGCTCGTGGGTGTGTTTATCTACCAAAGCTGATCTTTTTCTTGCTGAGATTAAAGTTAAGCTTGCTTTAAATAGACACTCACACCATGTACACATACATCACTTTACCTCTGTGTGTGAGTGTGTGTAAGAGTGTGTGTGTGTGAGTGTGTAAGAATGTGTGTGTGTGTATGTGTTTGTGTGTGTGTAAGAGTGTGTGTGTGCTTGTGTATGTGTGTGTGTGTGTGTGTGTGTATGTGTGTGTGTTGGGGGTTGGGTCCTAACCCAGATGTTCTGTTGGCCTGGGGGAACCTGGGAAGCTTTGTTAAGAAGTTTTTATTTGTCCCTCGTGTGTGTGTGCGCTCAGCACCGTCACGAAATTGCCTTATTTATGGAAACAGTGACTAAACAGCTCACGTGTGTGTGATTTGTGAAGAGCTCGTTTCTGTCTCTGCTTGTGTCTCGCAGTAAAGTCCAGATTTTGCTTAGAAAAACATTGGCATTTGTTTTGACTGCACACGCACCTCGTTTCATAGCCAGCGTCTCACGGCCCAGCAGTTCGGACTCTCCGGCAGGACAGTGTAGCGTCAATAGCTTAAAGCCTCTAATCCTAAACGTTTACTGAATGGATTTTAAAGTCGTTAGTAAAACAGCAGATCATTCAGTTCACTGTGATTCGTTCCTCTGGTCATCATGATCGTTACTTTATTTGTAATCAGGCGTTCTACTTGGACTCAGTTTGACAGTTGAACTGCTAAACAGTCTCCCTGACAGGTAATTGTATATACATAGTGAGAGAGCCAGAGATTTGATTACAGCCCAAAGCTTTTCCTACAATCTGGCAAGTGATGCTCTGCTTGGACCATTTTTTGCATGAGGTGGTAACAAAAAGTATCTGCAGTAAATCACTCTGCCTACGCTCCCCAGCACCCACACTCAGAGCACTCTGACTTTCTAGGCTAATAATAAAACAGAAAATCAAAAGTGATATTTATTGGAGTTTCTGAGGAAACGTGTTTTAGTCACATTTCTGTTTTATGCAGCTCCAAAAGTAAGAACTTTACTGGAGAAGCAGAAAAACTTTACTGTTAATGTAAGTCAATGGAACCAGACTTCTTCTCCAGGTCATTTTGGGCCACACAGCGTAAAAGACAACACGAGTGTGTCAACTGAAAATGTTAATATTGGAGATGAGCTTATGCTCTGCAGAGATACTCTATATGCGTAAACCTTATGGAGACACGTTTAAAGTGCTGGTTCTTCAGTTCAGTTGCTCAGTATTAACATTTTTGAAATTTAAGTCTGGAGTTTGCTTTGAGGCTCTGCTGCTCACATAGTTTATGGCCTGTAAGACTGTCTGTGTGTTTCTTTGTACACTGTTAGAAACGAGTCTGTGCTAAAACTAAACGAGGAAATTTCACACGCTGAACGGCTGATATTTGGGATTTCTTTTCGTCTGACTGTTCCTAGCACACGCTGCAGCACCTACACAGTACTATCGTCTCCTGGCACATACACACTCTAATGCTTTACACAGAAAGTCACTTTCTTGAGCGGCTGAGTGTCTGAATATTTGTGGTTTATGCTTCATTGGAATACGTTAAGGTTGAATGTGCTTGTTAGAAGTGTTTATGCTTTAGCTTCTTTGAGCTCTGCCTGTGAAACTCCTGAAAGTGGTGGAGGTAAGAGTCCTCTGCTGACGGTAGTATGACGCTATGACTTCATCACAGTGTAAACGTGTCATCACAGGTATTGTGTCGACGTAAGGTGGTCATTTCTCAACTACACAGTAAAATGCTGGGAAGCAGTGTGTGAGTGTGTGTGTGTTTGTGTGTGTGTGTGTGTTTATGTGAGTGTGTGTTTCTGCGAGTGTGATTCTGTGAGTTTGTGTGTGTTTTTATCTGTGTGTGTTAATGTGAGTGAGTGTGTGTGTGTTTTTATCTGTGTGTGTTTATTTGAGTGTGTGTGTGAGTTGCAGAGGAATTGGGGGAACTCTGGAGTCTCCTGAGACGTTAGCAGTCTGGCCAGTGAGAGAGACGTTGCAGGCTCTGGCTGGAAGTCTCTAAACTGGAAATGAAACTAAAGTTTTTTTTTAATGTTATTTTGTAAAAATGTTCAGAATCACAGACGACAGAGAAACTCGAGTCGCGCTGAACAGCTTGAGCTCCAGTCTGACTCGAAGGTGGCTCTGTTGTCTCTCATGGTTTCATTTAATTCCACATTAAGCTGAGACTTTGAAGAACTCTTCCTGGCACGTTTCCTCTTTTGGCATTTATCTGAATTTCACTCCAGCCTTTTATTTTTGTGCTTCCTCCAAACGTCCTAAAAACATTTTTACTTCCAGAATGTTCTTCAGTAGGATTACTGAATCACTCGACCAATTAATTAAAACAAAACATGTTCAAATTCTTAAAAACAGCCAAAGAAGAAAAGTCAGTTTGCAGATTGTGTAAGATGTTCTTCTTCATCTTCTTTTTATCCTGGTTATTATTTGTAGCTGTATTAATAGTAAATGAATATTTATTAATGCAAATTATATAATTAAGTACATTATAATTAATAATATTATTTGTATTTTTTTTATTTTGTTCTGTGAGTCAGTCTGTGAATCAGTAAACCAGTCACCGAGTTATTAAGGCAGTTAATGAATTAGTCAGTGATTTAGTATGTCATTAAGTCAGTAAGTTAGTGAATGAGTAAATTGAGGAATCTGTAAGTCAGTGAGTCGGTATATCAGAGTCAGTTAGTAAATGAGTAATTTAACCAGTAAGTTAGTAAGTAGTGCGTTAATGAGTCAGTCAGTGTATCATTCCATTAATTACTGAAGAGTCATTATTGTAGTTTGTCAGTCAGTTATTGTAGTTTGTCAGTTGTTATAATTTGTCGGTTTGTCAGTTGGTGATATAATACTGGTACTTGAGACACAATGACCACAACATGTAACTCATGCACCAACACCCTGAACCAGTTCTACTAAACTACAAGCTTAATTCCTGCTTTACACTCAAACTACAATTCTAAAACTATTTTCAAAACACTACACACAATTTCCATAAAGAAAATCTATTGTTTTCACAAGAAACACACTGTTATTCAAAAAAGTTAATTGCCCTACTATGCACACTGACTCATCACCTGTCACATAGGTTTACAATTAGTAATCAGAACTTAAAGCTATACTCCTTTGGAGCAATGGATGCCAACATTGGAAACAGAGGCAGAGCGATAGAGCTACCGTAATCTCTGATGAGATACGAGCCACTTTGCCATGGTCTAACAATGAGGGAGGGTGGGTAAAGAGTGCAGCCAAATTTGAGCAGGTACACTGTAGCATCCATCACCCGGACCTTCCGTAACGAGAATATGTAAGAAATCTACTCTCGCTACAAAACTGCAGTAC
>JAJQXZ010000047.1:0-32500 GCA_021613375.1 Megaleporinus macrocephalus | reverse complement strand
GCGACACTTGTCACCTTGTGACCAAGTATGTTATTGAAATGTTGTCAAATTACCAAATGCCTGGAGGTGGACAAACCCTCTCTCTCTTTTTCTCTCTCTCTCGCTCTCAGGTGAGAAAGGTGATGTCTGTGGACACATTTTATTTTTCTATCTTGCGGAATCCAGTGTCCATGATGGAATCCATCTTCACATACTACAAGAGCATACCAGCATTCCGATATTACCAGTCGCTCACACACTTCTTGCTGGACGGTGTCTGGTCCTTTAATGCCTCGCTGCCCAATAACCACTACGCTCGCAACATTTTGACCTTTGACTTCGGCATGGACAGCTCACCTCCAGCCAACGAGGCTGAGTTAGAAAAGCGCAGCGCTGACCTGATTGCTACAGTGGAAAGCAACTTCCACCTGATCCTCATCTCTGAGTACTTCGATGAGTCGATGATTCTGCTCAAGCACACCCTCTGCTGGACACTGGAGGACGTCGTGTCATTTCGGCTGAACAGCCGCAACGAGAAATCTCGGAGCCAGCTGAGCCCTGAGTCTGCAGAACTTGTGAAGCGATGGAGCTCACTGGACTGGAGGTTGTACAACCACTTTAACGCCACCTTCTGGCGAAGCATAGACACCGTGCTGGGACGTGCTAAGCTGCAGGAGGAGGTGGAGCTTCTAAGAGCTCGCAGGGCGGAGCTTGAGCAAACCTGCCTTCTCGGGGGTGGTGCTGTTGATCCTGACAAGGTCCAGGATAAGTCTCTGAAGCCCTTTCAGTATGGTGCTGCAGTTATACAGGGCTACAACATTCGCCCAGGCCTGGACAGCGAAACACATGGTCTCTGTCAGAGGCTCATCATGCCTGAGCTTCAATACACCAGAGCTTTGTACGCTAAACAGTTCCCTGATCTCGCAGCTAAATTCCAAACTGCAGCCAAAATGTCCACTTCTCAGCGCTTAGCTGGCAGACGCACTATAACAACCACACGACACAGTGCCTTAAAACAGAACTCGCAGACCAGACCAGCTGCAGTTCACAACACCAGTTCAAAGAGTAACACAAACGTACACCTACAGAAACCTCACAGTGTACATTATGCTCACGTGCGAACATTAACAAAGTCCAGCTCTGTTATAAAAAATAACGCTAACATAGCAGTTCAACAAAGCATAGACGCCCAAACTGATCCCAGTAAAGACAGCGCAATAGAAAACAACTTGCCTTAAAAACTCAAACTTAAGACTTAAAACTGTCTACTTCATGCTGAGCCTTGATGAAGGTCCCCTGGTGAGAAGCTGCTAAGTCTTAGCTTTGAGGTGATCAGACGGCCGACCGTTCATCAGATTTTGGCTTCTATTTGACTTGAAATCCTGAAATGCAGCATTTTTTATTTCTGTGTATTTTGAGAATAGAATGAAACCCAGCAGCCAAAGTCAGAGCACAGCTCAGTGCAAGTTTTCCCCAAAAGGAAACATGAAATTTCAAAACATTCCAACATATTTCTATTTTTTTCAGAAACATAAACACTCATGTCTGGTCTTGCTGTGTGGATGTGAACCGATTTCACTGTGTCCTGAAAGTGACCTTTTCTACAGCTGCACACAATTCAGACTCCTCCATCTCTGAGTGGATAAAGCTTGTTTCAGTTCTGGCTTTTATTCATTAGTCATGTGGAGCTGATCCTAGATCATTGTTTTTGTATTGTTTTTGTTGTGTTGTATTTTTTTTATAATTATGGCTCAATGTCTTGTAAATATGACTGATTGATGCCTACCAGACATATTAAATATGCCTGTAATTGATTCAGAATGGATATTTTATGGGAAATTAAAGATTAAATTAACAGTTAGTTCCATCCTGAGAAGCACAGTCCACACAACCCAGATAAACAGCTGCAGTCTGCTGCTCATTTTCCTTTTTTATCTTATTGACGAGTTCAGAGACGCTGGTCACGTTGATGAAATTATTCATCTTTTTTTCTATGTTGCCCAAAGCAGAATGGAAAACCTGAGACTTCACTAAACTGGCCAAAACACAAATGATCACAGGCTGGCAGGTCAGAAATGCATTCAGTCTTAAAGAAACGTCTTTTTATGCGTGTGGAACTTGTGTGATATTTTGTAGTTTACGCCTAGTAAAAAGTTTGATTTGTAAAGTAAAAGATACATTTCAGGGACTGTTCAGTGAAGACTTAGTCCAGCAGCTTAATCAGGTTTTCAAATCTGGCAAACACTTCAACTAACTTGTGGTTTCACAGAGCAGCTCCAGGACATCGAGTAGGTCATTTTTATAAAAACACAGAGGAGTGATGTATACGTTACCTTGTCTGACCTCAAAGATCTTCAGAAAACAAATACAGGCACAAAATGCTCTTAGGCTTTGTGTCCCCATTAATTAGCTTTCTACTCCAATAGCAATAATGTCCACAGTCTGCATAAAAGAACCGCACCGTCTCCTCAACACTGGGGTCAGCCTGCACTTTTACACTTAAGGGAATTTGACTGAAGACATCAGATGGTCAGTTTTCCTTCACAGAGAACTGACCACTGACTGCAAAAGGGACTTTTTTCACTGGACATTCAGTCCTAGACCAGGCAGTCTCTTTGTCTGGGAGAACAACGCCTTGAGTACACAAAATGAAGATTGCGATAACCGGCAGAGCAGACGGGCTCTGCCTTACAAACCACTGAATGTGCAGCTTTCTTACGAAACACTTCATGACACTTTCATTTAAACATCATTTGTCGATTCCTATGTTAATGTGTATTTATAAGTACTGAATCAGGTTAAAATCTAACATTCGCTCCTAGAGATGATTTGAAATGGTAATTTTTCATTTTTTTTCAGTTTTATTTCAGTTTTGGAAACTTCTTGAGTTTTTATGTCAGATAAACAACACAGGAAGCGAGCGATGGTGTTAGAATTAAGTTATCTCTGATTAAAGTGAAGTTTTTAGAAGTTTGCTGTTGGTGTTGCTCTTATTTTGCTATAACTTCAAGAAATCTATCAAATCCAAAAACAAATTTAAAAATGTCAGTCAATTAATTTTAGCATTTTATTCGCTTGCATGTTTACTTTCACTGTAAAAAGTTTTTTGTTGGTGCAACCTAAAAACAATACTTTCTGTGGTAACAAGCGGTTAAATGAGTTTTATTCAACATAAAATGTATTTTTAAATCAAAGTAATTATTTAAGTTGAATAAAACCTTTAACATTGTGCTTATTTTTCAGTATCATTTTAACCTTTAATGCATTTAAAATAATTCCAACTGTCTTCAGAGTAAAGACTAAAGTATCCACTCTTATGCAGCAGTAACATCCCCTGGTGGACACCTGCAGTAGTGTTTGTAAGTGGATGTACTAAAACAGTCCACCTCCTCTGTACTGTTTCATGTTTTCCTGCTCTAACATTCCTGATTCATTTTTAGAAGGTCATCACACGTTCATCATGTAACCTGTTGAAACAAGTATTACCAGCTGTAGTTAAACCCATTTTAACAATAATTAATTCTTCTTTCAGCCTAAGACATATACCAAAATCATTCAAGCTAGCAGTTATTAAACCTCTGATAAAGACACCAAATCTTGGCCCCAGAGAACTGTCCAGCTATAGACCGATTTCCAAATTACCATTTATTTCTGAGATTTTAGAAAAAGATGTAGCCCGACAACTCTGTTCTCATCTACATAAGAACAACATATATGAAAAATTCCAATCTGGTTTTAGACCCACCACAGCACAGAGACAGCTTTAGTTAAAATAACAAATGATCTTCTTCTTGCCTCTGATCAGGACCACGTATCTCTGCTGGTACTACTCCATCTAAGTGAAGCTTTAGACACTATAGATTAGATATTCTCTCAGACAGACTAGAAAATATAGTTTCTACAGTTAAATAATCAATCATCTAATTATATAAAAGTGAAATATGGAGTACCACAAGGTTCTGTTTTAGGTCCTCTGTTATTTACACTATATATGGTACCATTAGGCTCAGTTATAAGTAGACCTGGAATCAGTTTCCACTGTTATGCTGATGACACACAGCTGTACATATCAGACCAGATGATAAATCCAGATTAGATAAGATAGAAGATTGTGTAAGAGATATTAGACTTTGGATGCTACAGAACTTCCTTCTTTTGAACCCAGATAAAACGGAAGTTCTCCTCCTCGACCCAAAGGCTGCTCGGACTAAATGTTCAGATTTAATGTTAAATCTCGCTGATTTCTCTGTAGTTCCTGGTTCAGTAGTTTCTGGTTCAGTAGTTTCTGGTTCAGTAGTTATAAATCTCGGTGTGTTTGACTCAGATCTGACATTTAATCAACACGTAGGTAATATTACAAGAACAGCGTTTCTTCGCCTGCAAAACATTTCAAAGTTAAGAAATGTGTTTTCTGTGTCTGATGCTGAAAAGTTAGTACATGTCTTTATAACCTCAAGTCTAGATTACTGTACTGCATTATTGTCAGGATGCCCCAGCAGGAACCTGAATAAACTCCAGTTAGTTCAGAACTCTGCAGCTAGAGTACTAACTAAAACCAGAACCTTCCATCATCAGTCCAGTTTAATCAGCTACACTGACTTCCTGTTAAATTCAGTATCCACTATAAAATTCTTTTACTGACGAATAAAACCCTGCACGCTCTCGCACCGGAGTACCTGTACGCTCTCACACCGGAGTACCTGCAAGATCTAATCTCCTATTATGAACCGCCACGTTCACGTTCATGCTGGTTTTCTATTAGTTCCTAAAATTCAGAAGACTTCAAATGGGGAGAGGAGCTTTTTTCTTACAAAGCCCCCCAAACTGTGGAATAAGCTCTCAGTTTCTCAAGTTTTAAGTCTAGACTGAAAATATACTTGTTTAGTAGCTTCTGGTAATGAATCTTCTCCTTTAGATAAAGGCAGGAGATCTGGGGGTTCTTGGACACAGAGGTTTATGGTAAACTGAGATGTTGGTGCTGTTGTTCCACCACTTCACGCGATTACACAGGTTTGTTGAGGGTGGAGTGGGGAGATCCCAGTGTCTCATGTCTATGTTCTTCTGGTTCTCGTCTTTTAGTTTAGGCTGTTATAGTTAGATCTGCCGGAGTCGCCAGCCGCACTCTAAAATTCTGAAAATTCATATTCTCTACAGTCTTACTCCCGAGCCCAACTAACTCTCTCTCTTTACTCTTCCTGAGGAAATGACTGTCCTCCCGTCTGTTGAACGCTGTTGAAGGAATGATCATCGGGCCATCACCCCACCATCACCAGCCAGCACACCTCCTCACCATCACCAGCCAGCTAACCTCCTCAACATCACCAGCCAGCTCACCTGTCCATCCGTGTCTACTGCTACACCCTCAGTTACATCACTGTACCATCCAGATGCACCAGCACTGAGATAGGATGGGACTGTTTCAGCTCCGCCCACTTTACATTAAGACTCAGTCAGAGACTGCCTCAGTCATACACTGCCTCTATCTGTGCAGCTTCTAAAGCTTTGCTATCCAGATTTCAAACAGATACTCTTTTCTTTGGTATTTAGTTTAAACTGTAAATACTGTTTGATCAGAGGAGGACGGGTCTCCCCTCGTGAGTCTGGTTGCTCCCAAGGTTTCTTCCTCTGAGGTTGTTCTTGCCACTGTCGCCTCTGGTTTGCTCACTGGGAGATATACAGTGCCTTGCAAAAGTATTCAGCCCCCTTGAACTTTTCAACCTTTTGCCACATTTCAGTCTTCAAACATAAAGTTATGCAATTGTAATTTTTGGTGAAAAATCAACAACAAGTGGGACACAATTGTGAAGTCGAACGAAATTTAGTGGACATTTAAAACTTTTTTTTAGAAATAAAAAACTGAAAAGTGGGGCGTGCAAAATTATTCAGCCCCATTGTGTTAATACCTTGTAGCACCATCATTTGCTGTGTTTACAGCTGCAAGTCGTTTGCGGTGTCTCTATCAGTTTCACATCGAGAGACTGGGATTTTTGTCCATTCCTCCTTGCAGAACAGCTGGAGCTCAGTGAGATTGGATGGAGAGCGTTTGTGAACAGCAGTTTTTAGCTCTTTCCACAGATTCTCGATTGGATTCAGGTCTCAAGTTTCAAGTTTCAAGTTTCAAGTTTATTTGTCATTTGCACATCATGTCAGGACATAACATGCATTGAAACGTTTGGGGTGAGGCTCAGATAAACTCTACAGCAGGGCAGCATTATATATATAAAACAGTACAAACATACAATAAATAGACAATATTCAAGTAAAAATAAGCTAAAAATATAAATATAGTTATAACTGAAATATATAAAGGACTATACAATACACAAGATATATACATAGGATATACAGGGGGACATCTGTAAAAATGTTGCATAGGCAGGTTTTAAGTAGATATATCTATTAAAAGTGACTTAGTGATATGATGATATTGTCCATAGCAGCGATATCAGAATAAATAATATAAAGTGTAACAATGTGCAGTGGTGGAGTGAACGGTATTGGGGTCTTTCAGCCTCACAGTATGTTCAGGAGCCTGACAGCGTGTGGGTAGAAGCTGTTCAGTAGGCGTGTTGTTCTGGCCTGGATGCTGCGGAATCTCCTGCCTGATGGCAGTATGGTGAACAGGCCGTGTGCTGGGTGACAGCGGGACTGGTAGATGTCCTGTAAGGCTGGTAGTTTGTTCCTCAGGCAGCGGGACTGGTAGATGACCTGTAAGGCTGGTAGTTTGTTCCTCAGGCAGCGGGATTGGTAGATGTCCTGTAAGGCTGGTAGCTTGTTCCTCAGGCAGCGGGACTGATAGATGTCCTGTAAGGCTGGTAGTTTGTTCCTCAGGCAGCGGGACTGATAGATGTCCTGTAAGGCTGGTAGTTTGTTCCTCAGGCAGCGGGACTGGTAGATGTCCTGTAAGGCTGGTAGTTTGTTCCTCAGGCAGCGGGACTGGTAGATGTCCTGTAAGGCTGGTAGTTTGTTCCTCAGGCAGTGGGACTGGTAGATGTCCTGTAAGGCTGGTAGTTTGTTCCTCAGGCAGCGGGACTGGTAGATGTCCTGTAAGGCTGGTAGTTTGTTGCCTATGATGTATTCTGCTGTCCTCACCACTCCTCTTAGGGCCTTGCGGTCGCAGGCAGTGCAGCTGCCGTACCAGACAGTGATGCAGCCCGTTAGGATGCTCTCTATAGTGCATCTATAGAAGCTGGTGAGGAGATCAGGAGGAAGTCCAAACTCTTCTTCCTGAGCCTGCGCAGGAAGAAGAGACGCTGACGGGCAGATCTCACAATCGTGTTAGTGTGGAGGGACCAGGTGAGGTCATCAGAGAGGTGAACGCACTTCAGCCCCGTTGATGTAAAGGGGAGAGTGACCACCCTTCTGCTGCTTCCTGTAGTCCACAATCATCTCCTTCGTTTTGCTGATGTTTGGACTGAGATTGTTGCCGTGGCTCCACTCTGACAGAGCGCTGACCTCGTCTCTATAGGCTGTTTCATCTCCATCTGTGATGAGGCCTAGGATGGTAGTGTCATCAGTGAATTTGAAGATGAGGTTGAAGGAGTGTTTGGCTACACATTCATTAGTGTCCAGGGAGTACAGGAGGGGGCTGAGTACACATCCCTGGGGGGCCCCCGTGCTCAGAGTCAGAGTGGAAGAGATGCTGTCACCCACCCTCACCACCTGCGGTCTGCTCGTCAGGAAGTCCAGTATCCAGTCTGGACTTTGACTTGGCCATTCTAACACCTGGATACATTTGAGAACCAGTCCATTGTAGATTTTGTTTTATGTTTTGGATCATTGTCTTGTTGGAAGATAAATCTCCGTCCCAGTCTCAGGTCTTTTGCAGACTCCAACAGGTTTTCTTCCAGAATGGTCCTGTATTTGGCTCCATCCATCTTCCCATCAATTTTAACCATCTTCCCTGTCCCTGCTGAAGAAAAGCAGCCCAAACTATGATGCCACCACCATGTTTGACAGTGGGGCTGGTGTGTTCAGGGTGATGAGCTGTGTTGCTTTTACGCCAAACATAACGTTTTGCATTGTGGCCAAAAAGTTCGATTTTGGTTTCATCTGACCAGAGCACCTTCTTCCACATGTTTGGTGTGTCTCCCATGTGGCAAATTTTAAACGAGACTGTTTATGGATCTCTTTAAGAAATGGCTTTCTTCTCGCCACTCTTCCATAAAGGCCAGATTTGTGCAGTGTACAACTGATTGTTGTCCTATGGACAGATTTTCCCACCTCAGCTGTAGATCTCTGCAGTTCATCCAGAGTGATCATGGGCCTCTTGGCTGCGTCTCTGTTCAGTCTTCTCCTTGTTTGAGCTGAAAGTTTAGAGGGACGTCCGGGTCTTGGTAGATTTGCATTGGTCTGATACTCCTTCCATTTCAATATGATCACTAGCACAGTGCTCCTTGAGATGTTTAAAGCTTGGGAAATCTTTTTGTATCCAAATCCGGCTTTAAACTTCTCCACAACAGTATCTCGGACCTGCCTGGTGTGTTTCTTGGTCTTCATGATGTTCAAGGGGGCCGAATACTTTTGCAAGGCACTGTATGTTGTAACTGTCTGTTCTCAGAACATCTGTAAAGCTGTTAAAATCGCTATACAAATAAACCTGAATTGAATTGAATTGAATTGAATGCAGCAGAAACCAACTTGCTCAGGTGGCCTTCAGGACAGAACCACTCACCCTTGGCGGTAAAGGACATCATCACAATTAAATCACAGAGACAATATTGGTCAAAGTGGCCAAGAGAGTGAAGTGCTGTATTAACACTCTAGAACAGTATTTGTAAGAAACCTCTACCACGATCTCTGACCGCATTACCTAATGGAGCCACATGCTGCATAAAACAGTGACTCGTCTAATATGTCTTTCAAAAGCAGCAGTTTTTACAAAAGCTGATTGTGCAGCGCTTGCAGCATATCATGAGCTTACAGTCTAGATGGCTCTTGGTGAGGGTTATAAATGTTATTTTGTTATGAGTGTCTTTTAATAGAAATACAGCAGAAAGGAAGAATTTTTAAAGGACTAAAGATATGAGACTAGAATGACTTGAGTAATCAGATAAAAGCAAGAAAAAACTGATTATTCATTTTTTAAAGAAACTTATTTCATATTTTTATATAAAGATAGATAGTACATGGCACTAATATTAGAAAGGATATATTTCAGGGACTGTTCAGGGAAGAGCAGCCTAATCAGGTTTCCAAACCTGATTAGGCTACCCTTAAAATTATTTAGCTTTCTCTCTCATTTAAATGCACATTACGTATTCAAATCAGCTTCAGTTTATTCTCATCGATTTTTTATCATTTTTTATCACTCCTCAAACTTCACCATACACAGTGGGCGAGAACTTGGGGAGACGATGCTGCAGCCCTAACTCTGCATCATCTCTGATTTCCTGACATTACATAAAAAGTGGAATCCCTGGCTTGACCAGACATATCAGACCTTGTCGGTTCAATCAATTCATACGGGATCTGGATATTGGTACTGCAAAGTAAAGTACAGTGCTGTGAAAAAGTATTTCTTTTGTTTTTGCACATTTGTCACACGTAATGTTTCAGATTATCAAACTTTTTTCAATATCAGACAAAAATAAGATGAGAAAATACAGAAAGTAATTTTTAAATGATAACTTCATTTGTTAAGGAAAAAAGCTATCCAAACAACTTGGTCCCATGTCAAAGAGTAATTGCCAGGAATTAACTGTGATTAACCACATTTCACTACCACACCCAGTCCTGATTACTGACACAGCTGTAGAATCAAAAGCCATTCCTAAGGTTTTGGGTCTCCAGCAAACTCCAGTGAGAGCTAGTATCCACAAATGGAGAAAACATGGAACCGTGGTGAACCTTGCCAGGAGCAGCCGGCCTACCAAAATTACTCCGAGTGCATCGACGACTTAGCCAGGAGGTCACAAAAAAACCCAGAACAACATCTAAAGCACTGCTGGCCTCACCTACCCAGTGTTCATGGACGACTGGGCAAAAATGGTATCTGTGGGTGAGTTCCAATGTGAAAACCAATGCTGACCAAAAAGAACAGCGTCTCACATTTGCCAAAAAACATCATGATAATTTCAGAGACTGACGAGACAAAATTGAAACTTTTTGAAAGCTGTGCGTCCCATTACAACTGACGTAAAACTAACACAGCATTTCAGAAAAAGAACATCACACCAACAGTCAAACATGGTGGCGGTAGTGTGATGGTCTGGGGCTGCTTTGCTGCTTCAGGGCCTGGACAACTTGCTGTAACTGATGGAACCATGAATTCTGCCCTCTACCAGAAATTCGTGAAGGAGAATGTCCCGCCATCAGTTTGTGACCTTAAGCACAAGCATGTTTCCTCAGTTTTTGTGTGTGTGTTGAGAGTTTGAAGGCGGGGCCAGCGTTTTACTGTTTCATGATTAGTCAGTCGGCAGTCGCAGGGGAAGCAGTTATCCACACAGATGATCCTCTCTCCCTCTCTCTCTCTGAGGGGAAGGAAAAAGGCTTTGGAGAGTAAATCAATACATAGATTTGCTGCAAATAAATCACTTAGAATTAATATTTCTTTTTGTGTCCGTGATGGAACACAAAAAGCTTTAGAGAGTAAAACTATCCAAAGGATCATTTGGAGAATCGTTTTCCCTTCCAGTCAGAAAAACTAATGTGCTGAAAGCTTGGCGTTTTTTTAAGTGAAAGGCAGTGAAGAAGAAAACTGTCAAATAATTCAATTAGAATTGATTGTTTACACTAAATCTCCCCTTTCAGTCAGCAGTGGGTCTAAAGTCTGTGGAGAGTGAATCAATCTAAAGATTTGTCCACAAGAATTTTTTACAGTAAATCATATTTTGCAGTCTGTAATGGTAAACAATCAAAGACAGAAGAGTCAGAGTCAGTTTAAAGATTTATATAAAATAAACCTCTGTGCTGCTTCCCTCTTCATAGCCTTTGATTAGAGAGAGAGAGAGAGAGAGAGATGTAATCTGCTGTAGTATCATATAAAAATTTACTGACCAGCCACGTGTGTGTCTAGAGGTCAGTAACTTGGTGATCCTGGCTCAAGACACCAGAATTGTGACAATGACTTAATGACTTGAGGTATCGGAGGGTCCATTGAGGGTCCAACACATATATACATGTACATGTATTTTAGAGCTGTTGCAGTAATACTTTAATATATTTTAATTCGGTGAAAGTTTACACACACTGTGTTAATATTTGGTGGAATTAAAAATACATATTTTGAATTGTTAATACCGTGTATGACCGTGTATGTGAGAAACACACGGTGCTGGAAATTCTGGCTGTACGTCCTTAACAGCAGTAAACTCTACAGTGAGAGGGTCGGTGTGGAGTCTACAAGTTTAGAACCTATATGTGGTTCTGAGATTCACTCTGCGGGACTCTGCAGCTCATTAAGGGTTTAATTAGTTGGGGGCGGTAACCAAACAGGACGCGCAGCTGATTCAGTTTAAACGAGCAGAGCGCGAGAGAGGGCGTGAGCAGCGGAGGCGGGAAGTGAGTGTTTGAGGTAAAAGAAGCGAACTCGCTGTTTGAAGCTCTGAAAGTCTTTAAACTCCGAACACGCGCCTGAGAAGAGAGTCCAGCAGCTCCGGCTCGGTGGGCCGTTTCTCCGGGAGGCTGGACAGACAGAACCGGCTCTAAACACGGCGGTACCGGACTGTGTGAGGCGGACTGAGGAGAGTTGGAGGCTTCGTCAGTGAGTCCAGTCGAGGACACCCCCGCGTTACTGTAAGTCCGAGCTGAGAGTCAGACTCGCTCTAGTTGAACTGCTGGAACTCTTTCTGTGTGTTGAGTCAGTAACGCGCTGAAGTTGAGCTGAATGTGGTTCCGAGCAGACCGGACTGAGTTTGGTACTGAAAGCTAACAGCTCAGGGATTTAGTGCACGCGGACAGAGAGAGCAGTGAATCGGTTCTGGACTCGTTCTTTGTGTTCTGAGGTAGAACTTCTCACAGAGCGGGTTCTGCTGGAGGACTCTCTTTCAGAGGACAGGAGGAAATCAGGGTTTGGTAATTCTGAGGTTTTGGCTGCTGAAATGAAATTGAGTTCTAATTAAAATAAATATTTATGCTGGTTTGAAGTTTTCTGAAGTGTTTGTCCAGTTTTTCTGAACAGTCTTACTGAGAGCAGGAACAGATTAGGTCACCAGATTTTTCTGGGTATTATATATCCTTTTTTTCTTAGTGTAGTGGGTTATTGATGATTGATAATTGTCTTACAGATTTGTTTAGGGATGTCTAAAGATGTAGCTGCATAGATTTTGACATTGACTATTTTACATTAATCCCATCAGTATTTTTTTAATTCACATGTTTTAATAAAGTTTCTAAAAAATGTTTTTTTCCATGATGAGTATGCTGACATTTTCTTATAGCTGACTACAGTTAGTGTTGTTGCTATAGCGATGGAAACCCAAAATATTAAAGTTTTTTTTGTGGGGTGATTTTACTTGACTAATAACCTCTCTCTGCAGTTCAGATTATTTTAGACAGTTTAATTTAATGATAAGTTAAACGCAGTCAGAGACAATTTGAAGAAATGTGCCGTCCTTGTCTGATAGTGTTTTAAATCTAATCCAGGTGATGAACCAGGTTTCCACCTGACTGGGTGGGGTGGCAGCACAGCTTTGCTTTTGTCTAGAAAGTAACTGGTCACTTCTCATTTTCTCTATTGTAGATTTGAACAGGGCAGACCTCCACTGACTATCCCAATAACCCCTTCACTGCTCAGAGCCTCACTTCCTTTCACACTTCCCTCACTGCTCCTCCTAACTGTTACCCTTTCTTCTAACCTGCACTCATTCTTGCTTCAGCTTTTGAATTACCCTTCCCTAACCTGACCTTTTTTTATTTATTTATTTATTATGGTTTGCGTCCTGAAGACGCTTAAACATCAGCAGCTAGCGTCCAGATTACTCTTTTCTTTCCTATCAGTAATTTTAAATGTGCAGTTTATAATTAGCTGTCTTTTTTTAACCCCACAATCTGCTTCAGGACCCCAACCAGTCTGACCTAAAACCAACACACTCAACAGTGACTAGGAAGCTCCAGGCAGTAAGATCAGCCAAACTGTTGTTAGTCCTGATTCTTCTTGATCTCTCTTCAGTCATTAGCACACTGAATCACCAGGTCCTCCTGTCTGTCCTCACTAACCTTGGAATCACTGGCTCTGCATGGAAGTGGTTTGTCCTATCTAGAGGAGCGCATTTACCAGGTAACACAGGAAGTGTCCACATCTGCTCCATGCAGACTCTAGCTGGTGTCTGTCAAGGCCCTGTGCTGCTCCTCTCTTCACTCTGCACTTGTTCTTTTGGTGATGTAATTATCCATCATGCCTTCTCCTACCAGGTTTTGTTGAAACTGAACGAATGCGTTCACTCCCACCATCTGATATTCACCAAAATCATGGAGTCTCATTTGAGTATCCCTAGATTGATCTGCCTGAAGATGCTAAAGCCTGCGTGTTATTCTGGATGATCAGTTATTGTTTTCAGTCCATATCATGATCCTAACTGGGTTCTACAGATGTTTCCTCCATGACATCTGATGAAATCCACCTTTTCTCTCAAGAAGCCAGTTTGGTGCTGGTCCAGTGTTTTGTCATTTTAGGGCTTGATTACTGCAACCTGTTCCTGGCTGGTCTTCTGTGAGCCAGCAGAGGGTTGAGCATAAGGGTGGTTTTGACTTGTACTGGATAGAGATTTTTTTTTTTGTCTGAACAGAAAATACTTTGCTTTGGATTTAAGTGTCTGCTGAAAAACATACATTTTTAAAGTTACACTTCAGTGTATAAGTTTAAAAACATGATGGGTATGAAGGAGGTCCTAAATTGTGATGTGATTCCAAAACCTATGAAGGGTTTAAATGAGGCAGAAGTTTGTGATATGATGGGGTTCTAATGTGGTCCAGAATTGTGGTGAGAGTCTGAAAACATTAGTAATGATTTCAAGAACATGATGTGGTCAACAGCCCTGTGAATGTGATGCATTTCTAAAAACATCATATAATGTGTTTGAATTATGTCTGAAATTGTGTTGGTTTTAAAAAAATGCAGAATGATGTGATATGAGTGTTAAGACATGACCTGGTGGGTTCGAACATTATCATTTGAAAATTGTGATATTCATGACTAAAATCATAATGCGTTTGAAGGAGGATGAAAGTTCTCAAGTTGTGAAAGATGAGTCCGAAGACATGATATATTTGAAGGAGGTATAAATTCTGATATGATTCCAAAAGCGTTATATAATGGGTTTGAGTGAGGTCCAGAATTGTGGTATGGTTCCAAGAAAATTCTGCAAGTTTTGGACGATTTTGAATATGTTTCAAATAAAAGGGTAAAATGTGACAATGGGATTGAATAAGGTTTAAAAATACTGATTTATTAACAAAAAAAAGGTGTCATGGTTTTGGGTGAAGTCAGAAAGAAGGTAAGGTCCAAAGTTGATAAAAAACAAAAAAAATTGTTTCTACAAGGTCTGAAATTCAGATATGAATCAAAAGACATACAAAATCATGTTCAAAGACATGATACAATGGGTTTTAACCAAAATGCCAACCATGATTTAATGTTTGGGATCATTCCTCAAAATAATTTGATGTATTTGACAAAGGTCCAAAAAAAACATGGTGTTTGAGTGTCATTGTGAAATGAGTCTAAAGAATTGATTACTTTTGAAGTTTTGAGATCAAAGGTTGTGAGAGAATTCCAAGAAAAATGTAAAGTTGGTGTAACTATCCAAAAGACATGATAAAATAGTTGAAATGATTCTGAGAACATATGGTGGTTAGGATCATTTTAAAGATTCAGTTTGAATGTGAATGTGTGAAACGTGGAATGTTTTAATGAGGTCACAAAATGTGATCTGATTCCATAAGAGATATTGGGTGTGAATGAGGGGAAAAAAAAAAACATGACCATGGAAAAACCCCTTAAATGTGTTGTGGTGATTTCAAAAACAAATGTTTTGAATGCAAACCCAGATTATGGTACAAGTCCAAAAACATGATGTAATCAGTTGGACTCAACATATTTGTTCCATTCTTTGTAAACATAACCAAAACGTTAAAAGGGAACTGTAAGTATATTACTTCTGTCCTGTTTGCCTTTATCTAAAGAATGGTGGATCATCTCACACCCCCCCCCCTCCAACTCTCAGAGCAGGCAGTATTCTAAACCTGTCCACATAAGCCCACATTGGACAGCTCTGACACTAGCAGCTTTTGACCGGTACCACTTTTTCAAAGCTTGAATATTGCAGCTTCTTCCTGGCTTGTCAGCTGGACCAGCCCCTCCCTACTTTTAAAGCAACGGTCAAAAGTTTACGTTGTAAGCAGAGCTTTGCTAGACCTGCCGTCCTTCAAGATGCATGGAATACAAGCCTCAAGACTTTTTGCTGTCCTTGAACCTAAGTGGTGGATTCGCTGTTGAAACAGCACTTTCTCAAAATCCCGAAAAAGGATTCTTTGAAATTTGTTTAATGTGTTCTAAACTATGATTTACCGTAAATGTTTGTTAAATTCACATGTACAAAGACATTTATGCTCAACATATGGGGGACAGCAGTACTGTAAAAGGTCAACTTGGACATTTAAGTGCAAAACATGATTCAAAGGGTTTGATTAAGGTCTGAAAGTGGTAAAAACATGATATAGTGATGCTATAGTGATGGGATAGATGGGTTTGAAGAAAGTCCAATATTGTGATATGATTACAGAAACATACTATATTATGTTGTGGGAGTGGTAGGATTCCAAGAAAAAAGATGTTTGAATAGGATATAACACATTTGTATATAAACCAAAATGGGCCTATGATGTGCTAAAGTCCAAAAACATTGAGGTTTGAGTCTAAAGACATGTTTGAAAGAGGTCCAAATACATAATCATTTTAAAGACAAAGTTTGAGTACAAATGCATGGTATTGTTTGAAGAAGGCCCAGACTTGTGGTATGATTTCAAGAAACTTGCAATGGGTTTGCGTGTGATCAAAAAGAAAAACAGAATTGATTTGAATTGTGTAAATATGAACCAAGTTGGTGATAGTGTGCTGAAGTCCAGAAACAGGATTTGACGTGGTGCAGTATTGTGATAATTCTAAAGACATGTTTTAAGGAAGTTTAAAAAGATAAGTCCAAATATAATGTGTTTTAATAATTTTCAAAATTATGATGTTCCAACATACGTTGTTCAGTAAACCTGTAAAAATCCAAAGTTGTGATGTGATTCCAAAAACATTGTGATGGGTTTGAATGAGGTCCAAAATTGAAATGTGATTCTAAAAATATGAAGGGTGTTTTTTTTATTTTATTTTATTTTTATTTTTATTTTTTTTTTGGTTCAAGGTTCTAAAATTGATACGATCTCAAGGCTATGATATGTTTATCAGCCGCACTGTGAGTGTTTTGCTTAAATGTGGAGTTGTAATTGGTCTGACATCCAAAAATGTGGTGTTTCTGAAAACATATGGGTTTAAGAGGTCCAAAAAGGTAATGATGCCAGAAATTCCAAAAAAGATACTGGAGTCCAAAGTTGTAATGAATCCAAGAAGCATGATGTATTGGGTTTGAGTAGGGTCCAAAGTTGGGATGTGATTCCAAAAATGAAGTGTTTTAATAAGGTCTGAAATTGATGATTCATAAGAACATATGGTGCTCAGAAATACTGTAACCATTCAGTTTAATGGTGCATGTCCTAAAAACAATGGGTCGGAGATCCAAAAATGTGGTGTTTATTGAAACACTGTTTTCGAAATGTTCCATAATTATGGTGATTTTTAAGAACTTCAAATCATTTGAATCAGGCCCAAAGTGGTGAACTGAGTCCAAAAACATAAAATGGGTTTGATGGTCAAAAAGGCTAGAAATGTGATGGATTTGAATGTGGTAAAAATGTGATTCCGAAAAATGAAAAGAATCAGATGTGGTGATTTTAGAATGTATTTTGAATATCTAGGATTGTGATGGTTTTGAAAACTGTGTTTTTCTTTATCTGGTTCAAATTTCTTGCACAAGTCCAAAGACATGATTGAAATGTGACTAGTTGTAAATTTTATTTTATTTATTTTTGTCAATACCTGAAAAAAAAAAAAATCATTTTTGAGAAAATGTGGTCAGTAGCACTGTAAATGTTTAGCTTAAATGTGCAAGTTCACGAAACTATAACTGGCTTGAATGAGGTGCAAAATGTGATGTGATTTCAAAAACATTACACAATGTGTTTGAATAAGGTCCAGAATCCAGATATGGTGGTCAGCTGCACTGTAAATGTTCGTCTTAAATTTGGAAGTGTCATATACCTGGTTTGAAAGAGGTCAAAAGAATTTCTCATGATTTCATGTTTAAAGTAGGACAAACATTGTGATCAGTTCCAAGACATAATGTAATGGGTTTAAAGGTAAAAACAAATTTTATAATGAGTGTTTGTGCCTGTTTGAAAGAGGTCTCAAATTGTTAACTCTGAAGGTCTTGTATATTTGGAGCTAGAAGTCCAAAACATGTGAAATGACTTCAAAAACCATCCTGTAAAGTTTAAGGTCCAAAATTGTGGTGATTAAAAAAAATCTATATCTAAAATGTGTATGATTCCAAAAAATATGTATAATTGGTTTGAATATGACCAAAAAACCTTTCAAAATGTGGTATTCCAACAGGTTTGTCAGCAGCTCTGTAGCTGTTCTGTATAGATACACAAACATGATGTAATGGGTTGGAAGGAGGTTCAACAATGTGGTCATTCCAAAAATGCAATTTAATAGGTTTAAAGGTGGTACAAAATTTAAATTTTAAAAGCATATGTTTCAGCAAGTCTGTCAATGTCAAGCTTAAATATATAAAGCTTTAAACATGGTTTGAAATTGTGACCCAACTCTGAAGTCATGTTTTGAAGTAGGTCTGAAATGTGTTGAAATATTGTAGGTTTGAACATGATCCAAATGTGGTGATTCCAAATACATGGCATAATGGTTTTATATATATATAATCCAAAAATATGATAAAATATAAACCAAAAATGTGATTACAATCGGTTATATGGTTGAAAGTCAAAGGACATGTTTGAAGGAGGTCCAACATAGTTCCATATACATGATATAATGGGTTTGAATGAGGTCCTGATGCGTGTTTGATTCCAAAAACCTGGTTTAATGGGATTGAATGGGTTCTGAACTTGTGGTCAGTCCAAAAGGATATTCCAAAAATGAGTAAACAGCCATACTGTAAATCTCATGTTAAGTTTGAATGTGCATGTCCAAAAAACACAATAGAATGGGTTTGAAGGAGGTCCAAATTTTGATATGCTTTTTGTTTTCATATAATCCAGAAAACCCTGTTAAATGGGATGTGTTTTGAATATAAACCTAAACAGGGATATTAGTAGTGGGTCAGAGTCTAAAAACAAGGGCTTTCAAGATCTCCAAAATCAGAATGCTTGTGTTGTGATTGTGTTTGTCGTTTTTACTGGCAAGCTAGAATTTAAGTTTTAATAAGCTTTGATTTGGACTGTTACTAGGCTGTTTTGGTCTTGGAGTTAATTGTATGTACTATCTTCAGGTTAGCTTAAGGTGTGAGTTGCCTTATTAGCCACAAAGCATACATATATATTTCAGGAGGTGTTCGCTAGTTTTGGCACTCTTATTGTGCCATTCCTCTTCATCTACCTTTAACTTTGGCTAAATATTTTCTTTATTCAATTTGTCTTTTTTTCTTAACTTCCCAAATGAGATTTTTATTTTCTCACATAGTTTGCCCACAGAGCTAAATGTTGTCTTCATTATAGGAAGCACAATTACAGTAATCTCATCTGTCGCCCATGGTGGTTGTGTTCTTGGACCAGAGTGCTACATTTGACTCTGGAATTGCTCATTTGCAGTTCAGAAGGTTTCATCTCAGCCTTAACATCTTGTCATTCATTCATTGTGCTTCTTGGCTTTAATGGAGACTTGGATCTCCCCCAAGAAAGCGGCAACTCCAAGGGTCCTATGTTCTGACTTTAACGTCTCCTATTTTCTGAGACAGACTGACAAGGTTGGTGGCAAAGGTTTGCTTTTGTCTAGAAAGTCTCTTTACTTCCTTGCCTTCATCCTGTCTTCTCCAACACAGAGCAGGCAACATTCTATACTGAATTCAAGCAGATGTATTCCTGTGCTGATATCACAGTTAATGCTTTCACTGCTCAGATAATCACTTTCTTTTGCACTCTTCATTGCTGCTCTTAAAGTCCTTTATCGTTTCATGTTCTTCCTTCCTTCACTCCAGGCATCAAAAGCTGTCAACCCATAATTGCTTATAGGTCTTCTTGATTTCTCTGCCATCTTCAACACAGTGAACCCTAAGATCCTTCTGTCTGCATCTCAGTTGTTTGAGTCCTAGCTGGAGGATAGCGCTGCACCGTGCAGACTCTATACCAGTGTCTGTCAACGCCCTGTGCTGCTCTTCTCTTTTTTACTCTACACTGAAATGGTCAGCTGAACCCAAAGTGCTTGCTGGTAAGTTGAGTTTTTACTTCCATTGATTCTCTGTTGGTTACAAAGCTATATTTCTGGAGCTAGAGTGTATCGTAATTGTTGGTTTCAGCCTGCCCTAAGGTGTGACTTGCAGGGAGTGGCCTTGCTAGACACTAGTCTGATTCTGGAGGTATTCTCTACTAGCAGTCTGTAGTAACAAGATGTATTTAACATTTTTATGTCAACACAGATGCTAAGCTTAAATTTCCACAAAATATATTCTCACTTTTGTATATTTTCAGTTATGTTTTTACTTCCAACAGTTGGAACACTTCCAAGAGTAACCTTTTCCACAGGAAGCACAATAGAAAAAAAACTACATGATGCAGTGTCAAATTGTTACATGATGCAGTGTCAATTCTAGAAGTGGAGTGGTCAGAAACATGATTCAATTCTTTATTGAATGTCCAAGTTTTGTGAAGTTATTCCAATAAGTGTTTTGGATGGCTAAAATTGTGTTACGAGTCCAACAACATATGGTCAACAGTACTGTAAATGTGGTGTTTTTCCAAAAGCATCATATAATGTTCAAAATTGCCCTCCCCAGTCAACATGATGGTATGATAGTTTAAAAACATATGTACAATGGGTTTAAAGGAGGACGAAAGATGTGATGAGGTGTAAAATTCTGATAGGATTTCAAAAGTATTATATAATGGGTTTGAGGGAGATCCAGATTTGTGGTATGATATATAAAGAAAAGGATGTTTGTGGTTCATATTAAAACCCATTGTAGTCCACAAACAGGGTATTATGAGGTTAAATGAGATCCAAAATTATGGTATTCTAGCATGTTTGTTAGCAGCACTGTAAATGTTAATGTTTGGCTTGCATACAAGTCTAAAAAATGTGACCGTGGGTTTGAAAATTGTGGTGATTTAAAAGAAAAAGATGTTATGGGTTTAAATAAGTTTGAATAAGGTTCTTAATTTTGGTGATTAAAAAAAAAACAAGTGTTAAATGTTTTTGTATAAGGTCTGAAATTGATTGTGATATGAGTCTGAAGACATGTTTGAAGGAGTTACAAAATGTCCAAAGACATGATACAATGGGTTTTTACACAAAAATTGCAATTGATTTCAAAAACATGATTTAATGTTTTGGGTAATATAAAAAAAAATAATTTTAATGGATTGATGTCCAAAATTGTGATTTGTGTTTAAGCTCCATAATACAAAAAATAGTATAATGGTTTGAATGTGAAATGTGTCTTAAGAATTGATTACTTTAAGGAAGTTCCATAATTGTCATGATTCAAAGAAAATGATAAAATTGGTTTAAACATCCAAAAACATAATAAAATGGGTTTCGATGTAAACCAAAGTGGTGTGCCAAGGTCCAAACACATGAGTTGGAATGAGGTCAAAAATTGTGATGAGTCTAAAAACACGTTTGAAGGATGTCAATAATATGACTAATCCAAATACCGGTCCACAAAAAAGATAATGGGTTTAAATTGACCCATAATTGTGATGCAATTCCAAAACCACGGTAAAAGGGTTTCAATGAGTTAAAATTATGATTTCAGGAACATATTGTGGTCAGGATCACTTTAAAGGTTTAGCCTAACTGTGTGTGTGTAAACATGTGATGGGGTTTTAATGAGGTCACAAAATTAGGTATTGGGTATAAGTGAGGTAAAAAAACATGATCATTAAAAAATTATTTATGCTCCAGAAACATGATTTATAATATCAGTTGTAAATTCTTACCCAGAACCCTAACCCCAACCAGTCAGTCATTAAATCAGCATAAGCTTTGACTGAGGTCTAAAATTGTGACATGATTCCAGAAAATACAATAGTTTTGGTTTAAATTAGGTCCAAGGTTGAGTCTAAACACATGATGTAATGTTTGTAAGAGGTTTAAAATTGGGTCGGAAAACATGATCCAAAATAATGAGGTCAAACATTGTTCTGACTAATGAAAGAAATAATGGGTTTAAATATGATCCATGTGCAAGCTAAACATTTACACCATCACAATTTTGTAAGTCCAAAAACATGGTGTGTTTGAATGAGGTCAAAAACTTTGATTTAAAAAACAAGATGTAATGGGTGTGAATTACGTCTGTAATTGTGTTTGATTGGGTTTGAATATGGTTCAAAAACATGAGGTCCAAAATTGTGGGGCGTTTCCAAACACATGATGGGCTTAAATAAAGTCCAAAATTGACATGATTTCACAAACATGGTCGTCATCAGCAGCATTCAGCTTTCGATGTGGACATCCAAAAACAACATTGTAACTGGTTTAAATGAGGTCCACAATTATGTGGTTCAAAAATGCGATGTGATTACAAAAACACTATTTAATTGGTGTAAATGTTGTGAAAAGTTGTGATCTGAGTTCAAAGACATGATGCAGTGGGTTTTAACATGGTTCGTAATGTTTTTTAAGGAGGTCCAAACTGTGATATAATCCCAAGAAAATGATATGGGTTTGAATATGGTTCAAAATTTTTACATGATCTCACAAACATATATAGTGGTCAGCAGCACCGTTAGCTTTAAATGTGGAAGTCCAAAACCACATTAACTGGTTTGAATTCAACATTTTTGTTTATGTCATTAATGACAGTTGCATTTAGCCTTGGGTTAATATCCTCTCATTCTATTTAATTATTTATTACTATTAATTACTAAATACTGTTTCTTTCACCACACAGAGTTTGAAGGCCCTGTCTTTCACAGGAAGGGCAATGCCAGTAACCTCATACCATAAAGAACATAAAGACAAAGAACAGGTAACATTGTAGATTTGAATTTCAGCAGACCCCTACACTATCACTGTAAGCCCCTTTTAATGCTCAGAGCCTCACTCTTCATCCCTTCATGTTCTTCCCCCCTCACAGTCTCCTCAGGCTTTTCTTATCGATCAGTAACTTGTGTTTCTTATCCAGAATCTGCTCCAGGACATCAACCAGTCTGACTTGAAACCAATGCACTCAACAGAAACTGCCCTCATAGCAATGACTGAAGCTCCAGGCACCAAGAGCAGCCAACCGGTCATTGATTCTGATTCTTCTTTAGTTCTCTGCAGTCTGTCATCTTGAATCACCAGGTCCTCCTGTCTGTCCTCGCTAACATTTTTAAATCACTGGCTCTGCATGGATATAGTTTATGTTCTGTCTGCAGAAGCACATGTGCCAGGTAACATGAAAGGGGTCTACATCTTCTCCATGTGAGCTCTCACCGCTGTCAGTCAAAGCTCTGTGCTGCTCCTTTTCGCTTCACTCTGTACCCATACTCTTGGTTATGTAATTGTCTATCATGGCTTCTACACCTGTTTTGCTGTTAACGCTCAATGTTCTTTCTTAGGATGCTACCCAGGTGCTGTCAGTCGCTCGTCGTTCAGGTTTTGATAATTGCAACCTGTTCCTGGCTGGTCTTCTGTGGGCCGGAAGACACTTGCATTTAAAACCTGTTTTGTTTCTTTCTAGGTATCAGAAGCGTCATTGGTTTTTAGCAGAATTTAAAGGTTGTTTGTACAAGAACCTGTTTGTACCAGATCAAGATATATATCTTTGACTAACACAAAGTACTGTGGTACGTTTCTTTGAGTGTCTGCTAAAAGCCATGAATGTTAAAGTTGAACTTCAGTGTAGAAGTGAAAGTCCTAAAACATGATGTAATGGGTTTGGAAGAGGGCTAAAAGTGGCACTCCACTCATTTTCTCCTTCAGTGCACAGAGCAGGTAACGTTGTGGATCTGAATTTTAGCAGACTCACTCCTGTGCTGGATATCACAGTAATCTGCCTATACTGCTCAGGTAATCACTTTCTTTTGTATGCTTCTATCATGTTCTTTCTTTACTCAGCGTGAACTGCCCTTACTCCCTTCTTTATTTCTTACTTGAACTATTCTGAATTTGTTCCCACCACTTTTTCCTCTTTGGTTCACATCCTGAAGAAGCTCAGACATTAGCAGCTACCAACTAGTATCCCTCTTTTTTTGTCCTCTCAAAACTTTTTCAAAGTGTACATCAGTTGTCTCTCTTCTCCTCACCCAGAACCTGCCACATGACCCCAACCAGTCTAGCTTCAAACAAACACACTCAACAGAAATTGCCCCATAACAGTGACTGAGAAGCTGTAACTAGCTGATCATCAGTTCTGATTGTTGATCCCTCTGCAGTTCAACAAGAGACTCCTGTCGGTCCTTGCTATCCTTGGAAACACTGGCTCTCTGCGTCTGGAGTAGTTAACATGGGTAGACTCTACATTTTGCTCCATGCAGTCTCTCCACCGAGTCTGAAGGCCATGTTCTGCTTCTTGTCTTATTTTCACTCTACAACCTCTCTTGGTGGGTAAGTATCTCTCAAGATCTTTCTATTATGCCTGAAGACACCTGATTAATGTTTTTTTCCCAACTTTTGTTGTGCAGTTTGTTTGGTGCATATTAGCAGTATGAGTGAGTTGGGAGTTGCTGTTAGTTCCTTGGATATTAGAAATCCTATTGTCCTGTCTAAAGATGCAAATATCTTAGTGTGGTTCTGATGACCAGTTATTGTTCTCAGTCCATATTGTGGACCTAGCTCGGGTTATAACGGTTATCTCTTCTACAACATCTGATAGTTTCAACTTGTTCTATCTCTGAATGGCACACTGGCAACTAGTCCAGTCTCTTGTCATTTTAAAAGCTTGAATATTGCAACATGTTCCTGGCTTGTCTTCTGCAACTGATCCAGATGCAGCAGCATGGCTTGTCCTGAATCTACCCAAGTTCACTCATGTCACCCCCATTACTATGTTTCCTTTGTTGGATACCTGTAGCTGGACCAGCCACTTTCTACTTTTATAGCTACGGTCTAAAGTTTACACTTGAATCATAGCTTGGCTAGACCTGCCGTCTTTCAAGACGCATGGAATACAAGCGTCGAGACTTTTCGTTGTCCTGGCACCCAAGTGGTGGATTCACTGTCCAAACAGCACTTTTTCACAATCTCTAAAAACAATTCATTGAAATAATTTTAACTCTAGGTAGGAGTACTGCCTGGCTATTGTACTTATTTATACTGTACTGTAGTTAATAATGTATTTGTTTTTGTTTGTCTAGGTATTAGCATTAGTCCTTTTTCTGACTGTGCTTGAGAGAGAGTAGTTTGGACTTAACCTTTTGTACTATCTAGTTTAATGTCAATGCTGCAAAAACAAAATGGAGGTCCAAAGGAGGCCTAAAATTGTAATGGTTTTAGAAATATGGCATAATGCATTTGAACATGAACCAAAATATATATTTGACTAGGTTTTTTTTTAATTGAAATGTCTTCTAAACTATGATGTACTGTAAATGTTTGTTAAATTCACATGCACAAAGACATTTATGCTCAACATATGGAGGACAGCAATACTGTAAAAGGTCTAGTTGGACATTCAAGTCCAAAACATGATTCAAAGGGTTTGAGGTCTGAAAGTGAAAAAAACATGATATAGTGAATTTAATGGGTCTGAAGGAAGTCCTATATTGTGATATAAATCTAAAAACATGAGGGTGAGTTTAAATGAGGTCCATTATTGTGATGTGACATTACAAAAACATAATATAGTATGTTTTGGAAGTTATATGATTCCAAGAAAACAGATGCTTGAATGGATAACACATTTGTATATGAACCAAAATGGTGCTTATGGTGTGCTAAAGTCCAAATACATAATGGGTTTGAGTACAAATACATGGTATATTGTTTGAAGAAGGCCCCAAACTTGTGATATGATTTCAGAAAACTGTTACAATGGGTTTGAGTACAACCATATAGGAAAAATGGAATTGATTTGAGTTGGGTATAATGGGTTTAAATATGGATCCAATTGGTGTTAGTAGTGTGCTATAGTCCAGAAACATGATTGAATCAGGCAGTATTGTGATGATTCTAAAGACATGTTTGAAGGAGGTTTCAAAAGATTATGAAAGTTGTGACGTGATTCCAAAAACATGATGTGATGAGTTTGAATGAGGTCTACAATTGTAAAGCAATTTAAAAATATGATACAGGCTTAAACATGGTCCAATATTGTGATGCAAGTCCAAGATTGTGACGATCCAACATAGGCTTTAAAGGTTCAGCTGACTGTGTAATTCCAAAAACATAACATGGATTTGAATAAAATAAAAAAAGATAAACAGCATATAATGGGTTTGATTAAGGGTTAAAATAGTGATGCAAGGTCTGAAGTTGAAGTATGATTCCAAAAATATGATCTTTGTCTGGTTTGATGAATTTTGTTTTGTTTTAATTGTCAAAAAAAAAGGTTCTAAAATTGTGATGTGGTTCCAAGGGCATGATATGGTGATCAGGAGCACTGTAAATGTTTTGGTGAAGGTGAAGTTGTAAGTGTAAAAAACGGTTTGAATGAGGTCCAAAAAGATAATTCCAAAAATATGTATTTAAAGATGATTGAGTCCAAACTTGTAATGAATCTTAAAAAGCATGATCTAAAGGTATTGATTGAGGCTCAAGGTTGTGATGTAATCCCGAAAACAGTGTTTTAATGAGGTCTGAAATTGATGATTCTAAGAACCTGCAAGTCCAAAAACATAATGGGTCTGAGGTCCAAAAATTAGGTGTTTCCAAAAACAGTTGTGATTTTAAGAACTTCAATCATTTGAATGAGGCCCAAAGTGGTGATATGATTCCAAAAACATGATAAAATGGTTTGCTGGTCAAAAAGGCATGATGTGGTCCAAAATGTGATGAGATTCCAGAAATATGATTTGAAAGATATTATAGGTGGTGAATGAGGTGTGTGATTTTAAAAAACATATTTGAATGAGGTCCGGAAGTGTGATGGGTTTCAAAAACATTGTGTTTTAATGTGGTCCAAAAACCTGGTTGGAATGTGGACTAGTTTTATTCGGGCATTTAAACCAACTTTGTGTTGACAAATTTAACAAAAATGCTATCTTGCTCTACAGAGCCAGAAGACCCTGTCATCACAGGAAGTGCAATGGCAGAATTTAAAAGGCTTTGAGTGATGTCAAATTATTTCTGAGAAAATGTGGTCTACTGCACTGTAAATGTGGAAGTTCAAGAACCTATAACTGGCTCTAATGATGTCCAAAATTATGATTCCAAAACGTGATTTAATGGGTTTGAGTAAAGTCTAAAAAAAGCATTAGTGGGTTAAGAGGTCCAACAGCATGATACGGTGGTCAGCAGTGCTTCAGAATGCTTGTGTTCTGATTTTGTTTGTCTTTTTTACTGGCAAGCTAGAATTTAAGTTTTAATAAGCTTTGACTTGGACTGTTAGCTACAAGGCTGTTTTGTCTTGGAGTTAATTGTATGTGCTATCTTCAGGTTAGCTCAAGGTGTGAGGTGCCAAGAGTTGCCCTATTAGCCACTAAACATATATATTCAGGAGGTGTTCGCTGCTCATTGGCCTATAGTAGGAATGCACTCTTAACATTTTTGTGCCTTTCTTTATCATCAACACTGAAGGCTACCTTCAACCTTGGCTAAATGTATTTTCTTAAGTTTTCTTTTTGAATACTGTTCCCCCACCCCCCTAAGAATAGAGTAGTGCTGCACTCTATTCTTATACTCATCTATTTACCTTCCTTGGCCCTCAACCGGTCTTCTCCACACAGAGCAGTAAACATCCCTATACTGAATTCAAGCAGATGTATTCCTACGCTGGATATCACAGTTAACACTTTCACTGCTCAGATAATCACTTTCTTTTGCACTCTATTGCTGCTCTTCAAGTCCTTATCTCTTCATGTTCTTCCTTCACTCAGTATAACTTGCATTTATTTTCTCTCCGCTCTTACTTCAAATGTCTTAAGTACCTTGTCTCTTATTAATTTTTTTTTTTTTTTTTTCCCATCCTGAAGAAGCTCATGCTGGACAGCTCAGACATCAGCAGCTACTGGCCGGTATCACTTTCCTAAAAATAACTTTTAAATGTTCAGTCAACAATTAATCGGTTGTCTTCAAACATTGTCTGCATCTCAGTTGTTTGAGTCCTAGCTGAGGATAGCGCTGCACCATGCAGACTCTATAACCAGTGTCTGTCAATGCCCTGTGCTGCTCTTCTCTTTTCAGTCTACACTGAAATGGTCAGCTGAACTCAAAGTGCTGTGCTGGTAAGTTGAGTTTTTAATTCCTTTGATTTTGTCTGTTGGTTACAAAGCTATATTTCTGGATCAAGAGTATATCGTAACTGTTAGTTTCAGCTTTGGTTTCAGGTTGCCCTAAGGTGTGACTTGGGGGGAGTGGCCTTGCTAGACACTAGTCAGATATTCTGGAGGTATTCTCTACTAGCAGTCTGTAGTAACTAGATGTACTCAATATTTTTACCTGTCTACACAGATGCTAACCCTAAAATATATATTTTCATTTATATTCTTATATCTTCAGTTGTTACGTTTTTACTTCCAACAGTTACTTTCAAGAGTTTCTATACCTTCCTACCTTTGCCTCAGGAAGCCAAGGAAAACTTCTTTGAATGTGCAAGTGTCCAAAAGCATGTTTTTATGGGTTTAAATAAAGTCCAAATTTTGTGATGATTCCAAAAACAAGTGTTTCAAATGAGTTCCAAGACTATGATGTTACTAGAAACATACTATTTTTTAAATGGGATGCAAAACTGTAATATTCCGAAAATGTGTTTTAATGGGTTTGTATATGGTTCAAAATGCTGATACCAAAAACATTTAATGGGTTTGAATATGATCTAAAGTTGTGATGACATTTTCTTGTTGCTAATGATAAAGCTCATGTTTAAACTTCAGTGTACATTTTCAAAAACTCTATAATGGGTTTGGAGATCTTCAGTTGTCACTGTTCCAATGTGCTGTCGGTTTGAAGGAAGACTTAAAATTGCCCCATGATTCTAACAATGCAATGTAAGGGATTTGAAAGATGTTTGAAATTGTGCTATTGTTCCAACAATGTAAAGTGATGTCTTTTGAAGGAGTTGTTGCGGAGTTGTGCCATGGTTGCAACTGCTATGGTTGTGAAGGCCTAAAATTGGGCCACGGTTCTCTGGGCTGGGTTAGGGTTAGGTTCATATTTTGTCAGAACATGCATGATTTACTTACCAGTCAATGAAGTTAGTTACTACAAAAGCCACATTTTGTTTTTCACCACCAGGTGCTGTTTTGCCTCAAAACTATTTAAAATTTTAGCTGAGCCATCCATGTGCAGATTGCATTGACAAATGTTGTAAATGCTTTGCACCATATGTGCAGGGGTTATTTATTTATTTATTTATTCGACGTGTAGCAGTGCTTAATTTATTTTCCTGAATCCATATCTGTGTATGTTATCAGTAAGTGATGTGTAATTCTGTGTGATGCATACAGTAACTGTCGGTGTCATACTGAGCAGGTCTGCGTGAAGGTTGAGCACCTATGGGTTTCATGAATATTGTGAACAGTTTCCTGATATGCTATACGTGAAGTGCTTGTCACAAAAACTGCTGTTGCTGTGCTGTGCTGCGCTGGACAGAACTTTGCCTGTGTTCAGTCTCCTTTCCAAAAAACAATACACAAAGCAGAGGAACAATACCATCAGAGGGTGGACTGTTTGTGGTGAAGCACATGTAACACATGGATTACAATTCCAAGAAATGAAAGGGGTTTGAAAGCGGTCTGTAATTGTGCTATGGTTCCAACAATGTGAAATGTCTTTTAAAATTGGGTTCAAAATTGTGCCGTGGTGCCAGAGTTATGAGTGTGTTTTATGTTTTGCATAATGTGACTACGAGGAATTTGAAGTTCAGAAATTGTACAATGGTTTCAACAACTTAATATGGTTTGAAAGAGTTCTGAAATCATGCCATGCTTCCCATTGTAGGATAATGGGTTTTAGAGCTTCAATAATTATCCCAGCTTATATAACGGGCTTGAATGTGTGCTGGTGCCTGAATACGATTCTAAAACCATGTGATGGTGATGGTGTAAAGATGGGTTTAAATGATGTCTAGAATTGTCCACCGCCATGATAATGGATTTGAAGGTCCTAAGGTTTGAAAACATTTACAACAAGATGATTGCATGGGTTTGCCCACAACCTAGGATTTGACTTTACAATACAAAAAATCTCAAAATGGAGATCTCAGAAATCTTGTGTTGAATTTGAATATGCATTTCCAAACCCTTGACCTAAGGGAGTTGATCACAACTGAATGTAAATACATCATGTAATGGGTTTGAGTGAGGTTCAAAATTGTAAAATAAATGATTGTAAAGAGGGACACTTTTGGATGCCCGTTTGTCACTTTGGTACTCTTTGTGTGTACTTTTTTATTTTTTTTTTTTAAATGGTTAGGTGAGCCTGGGTTTATATTACTTGAAATTGTCATTCTTTACTGATTTGGTTGTTAAATGCTGTGGTACTTCTACATTTCTGTTGTTTCAGTCCTTGGTACTCTGAAATGTGTTTTTCTACTTTCTGGGATAGGGATAGGGTTAGTTAAAAATGGAGAAAGGACAACAGCAATCCAGAAACTCAATGTCCAAAGTCAATTTTATAAAAAGTACTCTAACACATGCCTTCAATTTCAGAGTTAGAGGAAAATATGGCGCGAGTGGTAAGTAGGTTGTCAAGTGTTGGGGTGGGAGGGGGCTAGGGTTGTCAAGTGTTGGGGTGGGAGGGGGCTAGGGTTGTCAAGTGTTGGGGTGGGAGGGGGCTAGGGTTGTCAAGTGTTGGGGTGGGAGGGGGCTAGGGTTGTCAAGTGTTGGGGTGGGAGGGGGCTAGGGTTGTCAAGTGTTGGGGTGGGAGGGGGCTAGGGTTGTCAAGTGTTGGGGTGGGAGGGGGCTAGGGTTGTCAAGTGTTGGGGTGGGAGGGGGCTAGGGTTGTCAAGTGTTGGGGTGGGAGGGGGCTAGGGTTGTCAAGTGTTGGGGTGGGGGGGGCTAGGGTTGTCAAGTGTTGGGGTGGGAGGGGGCTAGGGTTGTCAAGTGTTGGGGTGGGAGGGGGCTAGGGTTGTCAAGTGTTGGGGTGGGAGGGGGCTAGGGTTGTCAAGTGTTGGGGTGGGAGGGGGCTAGGGTTGTCAAGTGTTGGGGTGGGAGGGGGCTAGGGTTGTCAAGTGTTGGGGTGGGAGGGGGCTAGGGTTGTCAAGTGTTGGGGTGGGAGGGGGCTAGGGTTGTCAAGTGTTGGGGTGGGAGGGGGCTAGGGTTGTCAAGTGTTGGGGTGGGAGGGGGCTAGGGTTGTCAAGTGTTGGGGTGGGAGGGGGCTAGGGTTGTCAAGTGTTGGGGTGGGAGGGGGCTAGGGTTGTCAAGTGTTGGGGTGGGAGGGGGCTAGGGTTGTCAAGTGTTGGGGTGGGAGGGGGCTAGGGTTGTCAAGTGTTGGGGTGGGAGGGGGCTAGGGTTGTCAAGTGTTGGGGTGGGAGGGGGCTAGGGTTGTCAAGTGTTGGGGTGGGGGGGGCTAGGGTTGTCAAGTGTTGGGGTGGGAGGGGGCTAGGGTTGTCAAGTGTTGGGGTGGGAGGGGGCTAGGGTTGTCAAGTGTTGGGGTGGGAGGGGGCTAGGGTTGTCAAGTGTTGGGGTGGGAGGGGGCTAGGGTTGTCAAGTGTTGGGGTGGGAGGGGGCTAGGGTTGTCAAGTGTTGGGGTGGGAGGGGGCTAGGGTTGTCAAGTGTTGGGGTGGGAGGGGGCTAGGGTTGTCAAGTGTTGGGGTGGGAGGGGGCTAGGGTTGTCAAGTGTTGGGGTGGGAGGGGGCTAGGGTTGTCAAGTGTTGGGGTGGGAGGGGGCTAGGGTTGTCAAGTGTTGGGGTGGGAGGGGGCTAGGGTTGTCAAGTGTTGGGGTGGGAGGGGCTAGGGTTGTCAAGTGTTGGGGTGGGAGGGGGCTAGGGTTGTCAAGTGTTGGGGTGGGAGGGGGCTAGGGTTGTCAAGTGTTGGGGTGGGAGGGGCTAGGGTTGTCAAGTGTTGGGGTGGGAGGGGGCTAGGGTTGTCAAGTGTTGGGGTGGGAGGGGGCTAGGGTTGTCAAGTGTTGGGGTGGGAGGGGGCTAGGGTTGTCAAGTGTTGGGGTGGGAGGGGGCTAGGGTTGTCAAGTGTTGGGGTGGGAGGGGGCTAGGGTTGTCAAGTGTTGGGGTGGGAGGGGGCTAGGGTTGTCAAGTGTTGGGGTGGGAGGGGGCTAGGGTTGTCAAGTGTTGGGGTGGGAGGGGGCTAGGGTTGTCAAGTGTTGGGGTGGGAGGGGGCTAGGGTTGTCAAGTGTTGGGGGGGAGGGGCTAGGGTTGTCAAGTGTTGGGGTGGGAGGGGGCTAGGGTTGTCAAGTGTTGGGGTGGGAGGGGGCTAGGGTTGTCAAGTGTTGGGGTGGGAGGGGGCTAGGGTTGTCAAGTGTTGGGGTGGGAGGGGGCTAGGGTTGTCAAGTGTTGGGGTGGGAGGGGGCTAGGGTTGTCAAGTGTTGGGGTGGGAGGGGGCTAGGGTTGTCAAGTGTTGGGTGGGAGGGGGCTAGGGTTGTCAAGTGTTGGGTGGGAGGGGCTAGGGTTGTCAAGTGTTGGGGTGGGAGGGGGCTAGGGTTGTCAAGTGTTGGGGTGGGAGGGGGCTAGGGTTGTCAAGTGTTGGGGTGGGAGGGGGCTAGGGTTGTCAAGTGTTGGGGTGGGAGGGGGCTAGGGTTGTCAAGTGTTGGGGTGGGGGGGGCTAGGGTTGTCAAGTGTTGGGGTGGGAGGGGGCTAGGGTTGTCAAGTGTTGGGGTGGGAGGGGGCTAGGGTTGTCAAGTGTTGGGGTGGGAGGGGGCTAGGGTTGTCAAGTGTTGGGGTGGGAGGGGGCTAGGGTTGTCAAGTGTTGGGGTGGGAGGGGGCTAGGGTTGTCAAGTGTTGGGGTGGGAGGGGGCTAGGGTTGTCAAGGTTGGGGTGGGAGGGGGCTAGGGTTGTCAAGGTTGGGGTGGGAGGGGGCTAGGGTTGTCAAGTGTTGGGGTGGGAGGGGGCTAGGGTTGTCAAGTGTTGGGGTGGGAGGGGGCTAGGGTTGTCAAGTGTTGGGGTGGGAGGGGGCTAGGGTTGTCAAGTGTTGGGGTGGAGGGGGCTAGGGTTGTCAAGTGTTGGGGTGGGAGGGGGCTAGGGTTGTCAAGTGTTGGGGTGGG
>JAJQXZ010000029.1:267500-292244 GCA_021613375.1 Megaleporinus macrocephalus | reverse complement strand
AGTCCATTCAGTGATGCTGAGTCCTGGACTCTGGGTTTGTAAGTCCATTCAATGATGTTGAGGTTCAGGTCTCTGGGGTGGCCAGTCCATTCAGTGATGCTGAGGTTCTGGACTCTGAGGGTGGTCAGTCCATTCAGTGATGTTGAGGTCTGGACTCTGGGGTGGTCAGTCCATTTAGTGATATAGAGGTTCTGGACTCTGGGTTGGTGAGTACATTCAGTGATGTTGAGATCTGGGCTCTGGGGAGGTCAGTCCATTCAATGATGTTGAGGTTCTGGACTCTGGGGATGGTCAGTCCATTCAGTGATATAGAGGTTCTGGACTCTGGGTTGGTGAGTACATTCAGTGATGTTGAGATCTGGGCTCTGGGGTGGTCAGTCCATTCAATGATGTTGAGGTTCTGGACTCTGGGATGGTCAGTCCATTGAGTAATGTCGAGGTTCTGGATTCTGGGGTGGTCAGTCCATTGAGTGATGTTGAGGTTCAGGACTCTGGGGTGGTCAGTCCATTCAGTGATGTTGAGGTCTGGACTCTGGGTTGGTGACTCCATTCAGTGCTGTTGAGTTTCTGGACTCTGGGGTGGTGAGTCCATTCAGTGATGTTGAGGTTCTGGACTCTGGGGTGGTGAGTCCATTCAATGGTGTTGAGGTTCTGGACTTTGGGGTGGTCAGTCCATTCAGTGAGTTTGTATCTCTCTTTCTCAGCTTCTTGAACAGCTACACATGCTTTCTAGACCCACAGTGTTGAGGTGTCTTCTCACACAGAAAGGATGGACAGAAACACCTATAGATGTTCTCAGATCTGATGGTAGAGCTCGATGTTCTCCTCAACCTCAAAGAGCAAAGTGCTGCTTATCTGATGGGGACAGTGTTGGTGGGTTTACCAGGTCCTGTTCCAGGTAGTTGTTAGGTCCAGTTATTGAACTCCAGTGTTGCTAACCCTTGTTTTTGTAAAGTAAATGATTAAATCCATCTAACCAGCACAGAGACTAAGATTCAGGCTCATCTAAAGAGCTCCAAAGACCTAATATTTGTTTTTTCTAGCATCTGGAGAAGATTTCTGATGCTAATTCTCTCTCAGAATGAACATAAGTGTGTGTGTGTGTCGTGTCATCTTCAAAGAAATCAAAGGTGACGCGGACCAAAGGCACTTCGCAGGCCGCGCTGAAAGGATGATGGAACTGGTGACAGAGCCTCGCTGGCAGAGTGTGACGGTTCACTGTGACATGTGGACGTGCCCGAAGGTCACCGCTGTGGTCGGGGGTGACCCTGTCCATGACCTCTTGTTGTGATGTCTCCAAAGGGATCACAGAGGGAGAAGCTAAAGACCCTGCAGGAGGAGGAAAGCACAAGAGGCTTCATTCACCCACCCGACTCACGGCTGATGTAATAAGGAATTCATTCACCTGTTGCAGTCACAATGAGAACATCCCTCATATACATCAAACAAACCAGGAGATATAGAGCGAGATCGTAGCACCACTGTCTTCATCATAGGTTCAGGACATACACACGTATACTCTGATATTATCGCTGTCTAATGAAAAACAAAAACATATGTATCTTTGTATTTTTATTTTTCTACATTGTTTGAACACGACAGCTTCTGTTTACATAATATGCATATTTGGACCAATGGACCAATAGAAATGCTAGAAAGTTGGTATATTGGAGATACTTATATATTGTGCAGTACAGAAGCACAAAGGTTTTAGTAACTTAGGAACTTTATTATATTTAATATGTTTATATTTTATATAAATATATAATGAATATAATAAATATAATATATTACGGTATTTTTCCAGACAGAAAGATTTTATTAACTTAGTAAACACTTTATTATTAAATATTAATCAGTATTAATAGAGTAAGTAGATCTTTTCCATACGTCAGTGTGTTTATTTAACCCTTTCCAAGCTTCTCCTAAACAACCCAGTATTATTATCAGTTCTCATCTAATACCTACTTTGACTGCTCAGTACTTCATTAAGATAAATCAAGATTGCTGCTGAAGGAACTGAACACATTCATACAATGTCTGGGGCGTCCAGGAGAAATCTGGAACCTAACTTTGTTCTTCAAACTGGATCAAGATCTGATCTACTTCTCTCACAATAACATATTCATGTTACTTTGTATTGTATGTATGATTATTTACATCTGTTCTAATCAGATCTGCTGTTCTTATTGATCAGATAAAGACTTTTTAACAATCAGCTTAGGGGGCTCAGACTTTCACACTGTAGTGTATTGAAAGTACCTACTGCGTAAAATTCATGATGCAATGCCACAAAATCATGGTGGGTCATGGGGGCTTCAAGTGTAATCAGTGGTGAGATGATTCCAAAGTGACAAAATTGTAAAATAAGTATAGAAAGAAAAAAGTATTTATATTATAAAAAATATTTTTATTTCTATAAACATACTAATATTGGTTAGTTTTTCAATGAATCAAAACATAATCAAAACAGTAGTTAGATGTAGCATTATCTACAAATTTCTAAACTATGAACAAAAGTTATATATCGTCGTTGTGCATACATGCTTTTCTTTGTACAGCGTTGATATATAGTAGTGAGACAAATATATATATATATATTATATATATATATATATATATATATATATAATATATATATATATATAGGCCAACATTCACTCACACACACTCACACCTACATTCAGTTTAGAGTGAGGATCCTAACATACATGTGTTTGGACTGTGGAAGGAAACCGGAGTACCCGGAGGAACCCACTCAAGCACAGAGAGAACATACACACTCCACACAGAACCACCCGGACCGGGAATCCAACCCAGATCATCTTACTGTGAGGAGACAGTACTGACCACTACACCGTATATACACACACATATATACACAGAGGGTGGCGCCAGACTTCCAGTAAGAGTGACTTTAAACTGTAAACATAGCCACTTCTCCACCACATGGTATGACTCTGCTGGACTCAACTCTTCTCACTTTTGGTATCAGCTGCTTCATTTTCCATATAAATGTCTAAGACATCCAACAGCATATTCATAACCAAATCAACCAACATTTTCAACCCACTTTCTGTGAGGGAGCTTTTAGAGGTGGACGTCTGGTTCCATTCACCACCACTGTGAGCTTTAAGGTTCTCACCAAACCACTCTGAATGAATCTTACCCGTTAAATCATGCAGACATTGAGAAAAATCGTTTTAATAAAATTCCCCTTTGAGTTCACCCACCTGCAGGCCATTTAAGGGGTTGGTCGTTTGTGCTCTATCAGATTATGATTGTTTAATCATATTGATTGATTGTCATGTCATGTAATAAGAGTTACTCTGTAAATCATTACTATAAGACTGTGATCGAGGTTCTTGTCCAGTGGGAAGAGGTCCAATCACCCACTACTATCCTGGCACCAGTCCGGCCCATCACTGACCTTTCATGAAGCTCTGTCAGGCCATCAGTCTGGATCCTCTGACCCACTGAGCCACATTTACACAGGAGACAATTCAAAGCGTCAGCTCCATTTTGCCTCCGTGCCATCATCCCGGCCGGCCACCGATTTCTTCCTTTGGCAGGAGGTCGCTGCGGGTCATGCGCTAGCCTGGGCAGCACTGATCCTCCAGCCAGAGAAGGGGAAGACGGAGGGAGAAGACCTTTTTCTGCTAGTGTTTGGGTCTGGAGTCAAAACACGAGCCTGTGATTTTGTGATTATGGGTCATTATTAGGGATTATGTGGAGGACGAGGCCATTGAAGAGCTTTCTTAAGCTACAGGGAGTCTGAATAAGGACGTCTCCTCTCAGCGCTCGGTAAACAATAACACAACGGGCAGAATTAATGAGGCACTCGTAGACCACTACCGCCTCACAGCCTCAAGTGTCTTCAGAGTTAATATGGAAAGTCGATGATGTCTAAAATAGTAATAAACCTAAAAACAACTATGTTTTCTTTTGGGACTACTTTACTCACAACACCCTGCATATATCCCTCCACCAGGAACAGACTATAAGGCTATTGTAAAGCAATTTCTTCAGACATCAGACTGTTTATTCATAACCATTTCATTAATTAGGTGGACGTTTTGGTTCTATTCACCACCAATTGTGAACGGTTCTAACCAGGACCCTATCATTCAATGGGTTACACTGGCACGTGCCTGAGGGCCTGAGCCACTAGGGGGGCCCAAACAAGCAATCGCAAGCTGTTTTGACTTGTGGTAAGAAGAGTGGAGAAATGAACCCATTTCAAATTTGCCACTCTGGATAAATACAGTGGAGTCACATGATTATGAGCACCAGCAAATATCCAGACTGCTCTGTAGAGCAGGAACAGCAGCTAGACGGAATGGGAGACTCAGTAAGGTCCTGGTAGGTGGTCACAGGTATCTGGAGTCATTGCTGACTGCAGTGCATCCCACAGCTGCTGGAGGGAGGGTGGAGAAGGATCCATAGAGCCAACACCACCATCCAACAGATGCTCAGTTGGGTTCAAGTTTTGGGAATTAGGGGTCCAGGGTAGTACTTGGAGAACTTGGTCACTCCTCTAACCAATGTGGGACATTTCTAACCGTGTGACGTATCGCATCGTCTTGCTGGAAGATCCCATCCGCTACAGAGAAGACATGTATTCAGACCCCAATCGGTTGAGAGTGTCTTCCACATGGATGAGTGGCTCCAGAGAACATCACCAAAATATTCCCCAGACCAGAAACGCTGACACCTACACTACTGGTCAACCGTTTTAGAACACTACCGGTCAACAGTCTTAGATCACAACTGGTCAAAAGTTTTAGTACACTACCAGTCAAATGTTTTAAAATGTTCTAAAACTTTTGACTGGTAGTGTGCATGCTTCCACTGTCCAAAGTAGGACCATAATAATGTGACTCGACTGCGTATATAAACTGTGCCTGTGGGATCTGTAAAGCAAGAACTGATTGCCAGCCATCTCGAGTCAAAGAAAAAAGTGGCCTCGTCCTTGTGTGTCAGCACGAGCAACATATAAATGAAAAAGCAGCATTAGCACACTGTGGCAGTATTTAGCCTATTTTAAATTAGTTAAATCTGTGGCAGTGGATGCAGAGGCTTTACCTGGGAGGTTCTGCCTTGCTAAACTTGGGTCTCCTTAATGTGTGTATAACTGTTTCTTTATATGAGTAATCATGATGCAGTACAGGCTTCATGTAGCCTGCTAACAACTAACACATTATCTAAAAAAAGGTAGCGACGGCGGAGCCACAGCGGGTAAGAGAGATGCGGTTTCTGCTGAATATGAGTTTATCTGAGGAGAAACGGAGGCGAACCGAGAGAGAAGAGACGCTTTAACACAGTTTAGGTTCGGCTTCTGGTTTGGGTTAGCTTAGCTCACTAGCCTAAAGTTCAGTCAACGAGCGGTACAGCGAGACACTAGCACAGATATATATATATATATATATATATATATATAATATATATATATATATATATCACATTTCTGTTTGTCCGTCACCTCTCTGAGCTTAATAAATGAGTTTTTTAGAAAAAATATGAATGTATTGTGTAAAAGTGTATAAGAGTTTTTCTGACCAGACGTGACCAGCTTTACACGCTACTGGTTTCAACCTGACACATAAATCCGTATTTGGTTGTGAAGAAAATCTGAGAATTACAAAAATAAAATGATGTTGGTGTAATAATACTTCTCATCACCCATCTGAACTCATTTTGTAGCTTTTCTCCTCATAACACTGGACTTAACTGGACACTAATGTGGTCATGCTGTCCACCAGCTTTATATTGAATACCCAGTACATACACAGTGTAATACAAACCCAACACATATAGATAATAACTGTCGCGCCTGGTCCTGGTTCTGACTCAGAGCGCTTCACACCGAACGGCCCCGGCGTTAGGACCCGGCGGAGCTGGGGGTGTCTTTTTGTCCGTTGCAGCTCGTGCATTGATTGTGGCCATTGTGACCCGGAGATCCACCATCTGTAACGTCCCATGTGGCTCGAGTCAATTACGGTCGCGCGCTTCCCACAGGATTAGAAACGCTCGCGTAATGTTTCTCGTGCACATCATAACGCACGTGCGCATCACTCCCCCCATCAAAACACTCCCGCGTCCAGAGTAAAAGTTTATGTTGTTGTTGTTTTTGTTTGCTGACTCACTCCACGTTTCAATCTCACCCCTCTTTTTCACCTCACTCCTCTCTTTTCACACCTTTTCGTGCACGCGCCTCTCCAGCCCTGCAGCCGCGCGCCGCTCGCGCCTCTTTTTCCCGCTGCAGGAGCAGCGCGCGCAACAACGGCGCGAGGAGAGCTCTCTCTCACTCCCTCTGTGTGTGTGTGTGTGTGTGTGTGTGTGTGTGTGTGTGTGTGCGTGCGCGCGCAGTGCTCTGACACACTCACTGGTGTTTTAGTTCATTTTTTTGGTTGCCAGGGCTGCAGGTGAACGTGCACGAGACTCAAACTGACTACACAGCAGCAGCTTCACTGGAGAAGAACAAGCAGCAGTTTATTTTTTACTAAATCTGGTTTTATTATTATTTTAAGAGGAGTTTAGTATTTACACTACAGGAGTATATTTGTATCGTAATTATTTTATTTATTTTATTTTTTTAAATCTGAACCCAGATATTTTTTTAATTAAAGTGTGATTTTAGAAAAATCTACTCAAAAACTGCAATTGCAAACTTGTTTAAAAGTTTTTGTATTATTATTATTGTCACATTTCCTTTTTTAAATTTCGGAAAACGTTAGTTTATTGTGATTTTAGTATATATTTTTATTTGTGTGGGGTTTTTTTTAGAAATGCTACTGGTTCAGTTTTTTTTAAACTGTGATTTATTCATTTTTATTTTTATGTTTTGTTAATTATTATTAGTGTTTTTCCTCAGTGTTGGGAATCGTCTGGTTTTTTTTTACAGGGAGAATTTTATCTTTTTAATTTGATTTGATTTTTTATTTTTAATCTGATCTGCGTTCAGTCTGACCCGCGCTCTCTGCAGCTGTCAGTGCTCGCGCCCTCCTCCTCTCAGTGCGCACGCGCGGAGCTGCGCAGGGAGGGAAATTTAAAAAAAACGGTTTTTCTGGGGCTCGAGCGCCTCGAGACCAACGGCGGCCAGAACCGGAGAGAACCGGACAGCGACGGCGGAGCCACAGCGGGTAAGAGAGACGCGGTTTCTGCGGAATATGAGTTTAACTGAGGAGAAACGGAGCGAACCGAGAGAGAAGACACAGTTTAACCCGGTTTAGGTTCGGGTTCTGGTCCGGTTTAGCTTAGCTCACTGGGCTAAAGCTCAGCCACAGACAGACACCTGCCTTCCTCTTCACTCAGCGAGCGATACAGCGAGACACGCTCATTTATATATATATATATATATATATATATATATATATATATATATATATATATATATAAGAATGTATCTTATAAAAATGTAGTTTTCTGACGTGACCGGTTTTACACGTTACTGGTTGTACAGAAAATAATATTAGAAATTGAAATTATTAATATTAGATGCTGGTGTAACAATACAGCTTGTCTTCACCAGCCTGCTCTCACTCTGTAGCATTTTTCCTCATAACATTGGACTTAACCTGGACACTAATGTGGTCATGCTGTCCAGCAGTGCCCCGGACCAGCTTCATATTGGCTACCCAGCACATACACAGTGTAATGTAACCCAACACATGTGGTTAATAACTGTCAGACCCAGAACCCAGAAACATTTCTCTTCTATACACTCAAGATCTTCCTATTCACCCTGCAGTTCACTGGAGATTCTGAAGCCAGTGAGCTGCTCGTACTTAGTAGAGCTGAATATCTCAATGCAGTGTGATTTAATGTTTCTACCACACACTCAGATTACAAGGGTGTTGTCGTAACTACTGTAAACAGTGTTTTCTGTGTTTGTAGTGAGGATGAATGTAGTACTAATGGCTGAGGTTTGTATGTCTCTGTTGTAGGAAATGATAGAAGGGGCTTTTCCACACAGGATGGCAGGACTGATGGAAGACTCAGCTCAGGACTACAGGTACAGCATTTACACCTTTTCCATTACATTATTATATATAAGCAGCAGGTGCTCGCTTTAATTTTTTCCTTGATTTTTCTTTTTGGTGGGGGTTTAAAAAGAAAATCAGTTGTTTTCTGATTTTGGTTTCTGGGTAATTTGAGTTATTCGAGCTCTGCAGTCGTCCCTTACATTTCATGATGATTGGAGGATTTACGTTAACGTAGATTGAAAGTAAAGAACTTTTTTGATGGGCAGATCAAACAAACTATTGCAGCACAAATCAGGGGCCTGTTTCATGAAAACATCTCAATGTTAAGATCATCTGAATTGCTTGTTGTAGCATTTAAGAATAATGGGCCCCTTTTTTACTCAAAACCCATGTATGCATTTAAAATGCACACTCAGGAGCATAAAGGTGCAGCTTAGGAACAAATTAAGGATCAAGTCTTCTTTATAGGACCTTTTTTCAGACATATTTAAGAAAAAAACATATTGGCAAGTAGACCCAACGTGCTACGATGTTTTTGCAAGACTTAGAACAAGAGTACTTATAACAGTACTTTATCATATTAACTGTATCACATTTTGGGGAGTTATTGCACTGTATGTTGAACAACAAGCAACGTTTTGACTTTTTTTTTATCTTTACAAAGCTGCTATGTTTATGTTTTAAGACGTAAACTGTAAACTAGTGCACATTTGAGAGTTTTGAGAGGGGGGGGCGGGTTTGGAGTGGGAGAATGCATCGTGTGTTGGCTCTGAATGGAGCTGTCAGAAAGCATCAGCTCTGTTTACGCGCCTGCTGGGGGCGCGCAGTCCCACTCAGTCAGGACGGGACCGGAGGGGGGTGGTCAAACTGAGAATCTTCCTCCATCCACTCCCCACCACTCACACACTTTTCCCGTGGATAGTTACACGGTTTGCATCACTAAGCAAATCATTCTTTCTCTCTCTCTCTCCTTCTATTTGTATAACTTAACTCTAATTACCGTGAAAGAATCGTACAATGCACAGCTGGGTTTACAATGAGATGTCAGAAATGCAAATAGGTACCAGGATGTGACCCCTCCCCCCCAAACCCCGTCCTTGATTATCCTAAATTCGTGTTATTGTTATGAATTATTGAAGAATCACAAAAGACATCCTCGACCTTCCCGGCATCCGCAATTAGCGAAGCACAATGAAGAGTGTTTTATAAATCGCACCGGCCTTTTATTATATTCATGCCTCAGCAGAATCAGGACGGTTAATAAAATGATTGGTGGGTTTTGGGACGAAGAGAATGAAGATGGTTAAAAAAAAAGGTTGGATCGTCAGGGCTGCGGGTGTTTTTCACTGTTGGCCACAGCAACAAGTGCGACTGTGGTGTAACATCAGACTGGCAGGGCAGTGTCGTGCCAAAATCCGCCCCAGAACATCTGCTGGATCCACATGGTATTTTGCGGACTTGTGCCAAGCGTTTAGTACGTTAAAGACCAGAACGCTCCCTCAATTTCTTCACTGGACTGAGTGGATTTATATGTTTATTAGGCATCTGGCAGGTTTTCAAGGAGAATTTTAGGCTTTAAAATTTTAGTTCTAGTAAACATATAAAAGAGTTTGTTCAGGAACACTGATAAAATAGCTGAACACTAAATAAATATGGGTGTTATTTTTTAATTTCTTGAATTACTGTTGCTTTTTACACATTTACCATCATGTTAAATTTTGTACCAGATGCTACAACCACAAAAATCAGGCTAGTATGAAATTTTTAAAGTGAGTCTAATCATAAAAGTTTGTATTACTGAATAATACCCCAACCTGTTGTAAATCTGTACAAACAGTGTAACGTTCACGAGGCGTTCACCAGGTGTCATTCAACGGGAGGGCTTTTGTAAAACGATACATGTATGTTAGAAACAGCTGTTAAGCTACGCGTGTAAGTGCGGCTGCAAGGTGTCTTCTTTTTTTGCGGTTTAGGCAGGAAATCCTACATCAAAGCTCAGAGGAATAAAGGATAAGTTGTCTGGGCGGTGTTAGGTTTCACCCGAGCGAGCGCACGTTCTCCAAAGGTTCCTTAGTGAAGGTGATGGTTGTATATAGAACCACGACAACTCAATTCCGAGGTCAAATCATTATCAAGTTATTACTATTATTATTATTATTTTGCATTTGCTTAAATTCGTGTTCCAGTGAAATTATTGTTACTTCAGAGAAATAACGATGGCTTTCCAAAGAAAACAACTCAACAATAGAAGTACAAAAGTAGCAGCTCAACAAACTACAGTGAAACTTCTTAGTAGATGCAACATGTGGGAACTAAACAGGTGTGATCAGTTGCAAAGCAGTTCAGTTAATAATGGGGACAAAAGAGAATTAAACACAATCAGTAAATAATAATTAACATTAATGACAAACATCTGAGTAATTATACCTTTTCTAACTAATGCTGGAGTAGAAGGGTTGTTTTAAACATAATTATAAACATTCAAATTCATTAAAAAGTATACCAAGAGTAGGATAGTACTTACGTTGCCTATCATTATTACCATATATCATATATCAGTGCTATATATATATATATATATATATATATATATATATATATATATATATATATATATATATATATATATATATATTTCGGCTATTGTTAAAACCATTGGCACTAAGGAGCCTACTAAGGACTGTGGAACCCAAAGGCCATGTCCCTGGGTTCTCTGCCCCAATGATGTAATTTATTCAGGTGACAGACTTAGAAGGCTCCTTCTACTATCCCCCCCAACACCCCCCCCAAAACAACCCCCTCAGGCACTGTCTACTGCCCCGTGTGCAGGGGGAGGGGGCAGAAGGCAGGGTTCGGGTGGAAAGGGACAGGGAAACAGATGGCATCCTATTTGTCTGTGTTGTGTGAGGCCTGTCATTCCAGCAGATTAATGCAAGGGGTTGGTTAAAACGGCAGAGACAATCAGGGCAGGGTCTGGAGGAGGGGCGGCGGAAAACAATGGCGCCACGTGCCGGGCTGCAGATTTGTCGTTTGGGACACAATAGGTGGTCATTTTTCAATAGGGCCCGACCAACTGTTGCAGACAACGTGTGCCCCCATAACCATGTTTCAAATGATCTCACGCGTTGTTTACATACGATTCAGCCAATGGCGAGGAGGCAGGCCGTGGTCACCTGACTGCAGTTGGAGATTTTGCATGTCGGTGGGTGGGGGGGGTGGAGGGGTACCACGGTGTCCCCCGGCCCACAAAAAATAACCGAAAAAGTGAGGGTTGTCATAGCGACCCCAATTATTAGTCTCAATAGTGAGTGAGTGCAGGGACGTCTGGAGAGGATTCAAGAGCCTCTCCTCTCTTTATTCGCTCTCTCCCTCTCTTCTCCTGTCTGAAGTGCATTACTTCCCTCAAACCACATTATTTTTTATTAGTGTTTGAATTACGCTCTGTAGACCTGGTGGTTTTGATGTTCTCTGCCTTAAAGTTATTCATTTGGTTGTTTAATCAGGATGATGTTATAGAAAATTTAAAATTAGAATTATTTTGAGATAAAAACTTATTATTATTAATATTATTGTATTATTTTGTTCGGGAAACATTAAAATAAAACAGCTAACTAGGCTATTTTATTTCTGATGACAGACGTTTGTCTACCAGCAGCTGTTTTAATCCCAGCTGATTTGAAAGTGTCAGTTGGTATAAGTAGTGTTGTGTTCTGTCTCTGAAGGCTGTTGACCACAGACCCCTCCCAGCTGAATAAAGATGAGCTCCCCGGTGACCTCCAGTCTCTGTCCTGGCTGACTTCAGTGGATGTTCCCCGGCTGCAGCAGCTCGGGCCGGGACGACCCGACTTCAGTGTCTCATTTCAGAACAGCCTGTTGGAGCAGCAGACAGGTTAGAAAAAAATCTCTCTTTAAAACACAAAGCTGCTGTTGTTAGAATAAAATGCAATTAAATAATTAATTAATGTACAATTATTTATTTATCTGGCAAAAAGCAATTCTGAATATTTAATACTGTTTAATACCATTAAGTGATTTTTATGGATGCTGTATATCTGATTTATTTGCAGATCAGAACATTATGTTAGGACAAAATAATACAAAACCATTATAGCATGAATTTAAATTCTGATTCAAAACCTGCAGCCCAGATGAGTAATATGACCGTAGCAGCCGGAGCAGCTTCCATGATCCATCTGCAGAGCAACATGCAACACAGCCCGCTGGGAATGAACAGCGTGAGTACTTGAGCAACTGCAAACATGTTTAACATGAACTCCAGTAAACGTTTTTTAATTGAATCTCTATCTGCATCTGTATATCATAGCATTAATTATCACAGACAATAACTTGACCTTTTTAAATAGAAATAAACTCTTGTTGATTTAAAACACATGCACAATTGCATTATTACATAATAATAATTAACTGTATGCTACCACTGCAGACAGAGTGGTAGAACATCTATAAGTGTGTTAATGTGCTGTGCCTGTTCTGTTTCTCAGATGCCTCAGTTTTCTCCTGCCTTCCCGTGTCCTGCCTCTGTTTATCAGGCCTCCTCTCAGCAAGTGCTGACCTTTTCCCAGGCGAGCCAGCAGGTACTTGAGATAATTAAATAATCGTTTGCATTTACACATGCCAGACCAGTTGTGAAGTACAATAGCTATGTCTTTTTTAAAAAAGTGGGGCTTCTCATTTGGGATTCAGGAGATTTAAGCATGGCTGGGTTTAATTTCAATTGCAAATCTGACATACCTGATCAAGCCTGTCTAAGTCTTCAGGAGCATCTGAATATTAGAAACAATGACCCTTATTTAGGCGGCACGGTGATGTAGTGGTAAGCACTGTCGCCTTACAGCAAGGCGGACCAGGTTCGATTCCCAGTCCGGGCCGTTCTGTGTGGAGTTTGCATGTTCTCCCTGTGCTTCAGTCGGTTTCCCCCCACAAGTCCAAGGACATGCAGTCAGGTTGATCGGTCATTCTAAATTGCCCGTAGGTGTGAGTGTTGGCCATGTGATGGACTGGCGAACTGTCCATGGTGTACCCTGCTTCACCCGATGGCGCTGGGATTGGCTCCAGTGACCCCTTTATTTAAGTGTGGTGATAAAACTGATCTACGGTCAGTCTCTGTGGGTCCATATAGTCCTTTTAACAGCTACGTACAATACATTTTTACTCTGAGTTTAACAAATAAATATGTTCCACCATATTAAGAAATGGGATTAAGAAAGTTAACTATGTATGGTGAGTTTATCAGCTAATTAGTAAGCCCTACATTTTGCCACGTTTGAGCTATTGCGCAACGTACTTTGAGAGAGGGTTAATCTTAAGTCCTTAGGGGATTCACATGTGTGCTCGTATCTCTGTGCTGTCTCTAGTGTTCCCCTGGAGGACTGTATGGTGGTTATAACAGCCAGGGCCTGTACCCACAGCAGCGCATTCCTCAGCAGAGTCAAGACCTGCACCCAAAACCTTCCCCAAACCCATATACTCCTACAGGTAAGCAGCTGTCACCCTGAGAACACAGCCTAAAGCTAAACAATTTTATATGTGATCTAGAATAGCAGGATTTTTCATGTGACGGTGTCTAAAGGAAAGGCTACTGTTTGTTTTCCCCAGTTGCCTGATTGCTATGGCTCTGAAGAACAGTAAGACAGGCAGCCTCCCGGTCAGCGAAATCTACAGCTTCATGAAGAGCACTTCCCGTACTTCAAGGTGAGGCTTTTGAAGTGCAAGAGAGGATAAGACTGAAGGATTCCCAGTTCAGTTTAGAGGATCCCAGACTTTTCTGTAGCACGGCTGATTCAACTCATTGTTAATAATAATAATTAAGCTTGACGTGTTGTCTCAGATACGTTAGACCAAAGAACATTTTTTGAGCATGGGTTCTTCAGGATGTTTGTCTGCAACAGCAAAGGATGCTATAACAATCAACATTGTAAAAATCACGTCTGGAATACTGTCGATAATAAAAAGGTCCAAACAAGCTAACATTTCAATGCTAGACATAAAGATGGTAATCGTACGGTTTTTGTGTTCTGTGACTGCAACCCTCAGACAGCACCGGGACGGCTGGAAGAACTCAGTGCGGCACAATTTGTCTCTGAATAAGTGCTTTTGAAAAAGTGGAGAACAAGATGAGCGGCTCGTCACGGAAGGGCTGCTTGTGGGCGCTGAACCCCGCCAAGATCGACAAGATGGAGGAGGAGATGCAGAAATGGAAACGCAAAGATCTGCCGGCCATCCGCCGCAGCATGGCCAACCCAGGTCAGTGGGCAGCTTCATATCTGTACCCGAAGCAGAGGGTACCTGGTTTTTACTGATAATGATTTTTCTTAGGACTGTCTGTTGAGTAATTAGACTTTTGAATCTATCGGGTACTTTCAAATTTCGATTTTTTTTATTTAAATATTTAATTTCTATTTAAACTTTTTTGCTACTGGAACATACAGTTATTGCATCATTGTGTAAGTTAAAGCATGTTCTAAACAAAATGTTCATGTTTGTGTACCATATTGGGTACTAAAGTGCAAACATTAGGATAAATGGCATTTACTGGCCTCAGCTATGATGTGCCACATAAATACATAAGTATGTGAGGCATTGTTATGCTAAACTGTAGCCTGCCATGCTTATATTTCCTATTTCCTATTATATTAGGCAACCGAAGCATGGCTGACTACAAGTATAATGAGTAAACTTCTAATTAAACGTCTGACCTTTTGGCTGACCAAGAATATCCCTAGTGAGGGGACAGCCCTAATGTCTCTCCTTTACAAAAGACTCTTCCTGACTCTCTGCTCTCTCCTGACATTCCTCAGATGAACTAGACAAGCTGATCACAGACCGGCCAGAGAGCTGTCGGCGGAAACCTCTGGACCCTGGAATGACCCACTTACCCAGCTGTCCTCCAGGGTGCTTCTGTCCGTCCCGGCACAGCCTCAGCTTCAGCCGCAGCCGGTTGGTGACGCTGTCTCTGCCGTGCCTGCCCATACACCAGCAGCTCCAGCTGCAGCTCCACAGCCAGTCTCGACTAGCCCCAGCGTCTCCAGCCCAGCCCAGACCCCTCCACTCCACCACACGGTACCGGACCTCGCCAACAGCAGCCCCCCTGCACCAGCACCCGCCAGCCAAACAACAGCCGCCCGACATGTACACTATCCACAGTGACGCCCATTCAGAGGTCGACACGCTGGACCCGAGCATCATGGACTTCGCCTTGCAAGGTTGGTGTCTCAGCAAACAACTGCAGGCAGCAACAACTGGTGTCAGCTCAAAAAAATATAATTATTGTTTCAGAATATAATACATACATACATACATACATACATACACACATACATACATATATCACCTGCTAACACATTTGTTTACCCGTAGGAAACTTGTGGGAAGAGATGAAGGACGACAGCTTTAACCTGGACGCTTAGGAACATTCAGCAACCTCTCCTCTCCGTCTGTCTGACTGCGACCTGGAAGCTGTGAACCTGACGCCAGTGTCCAGTGCAGCGGGACTGCCCTACTCAGACCTGCAGGTGACCAGCGTTTACACCTCCTACAGCACAATGGACGGCCTCTCAAAACCAGTACATCAACACACAGGGCACCAGCAAACCCATCGTCCTGCATTAAAACACCTACCGAAGAGGAAACAGGCGGATCAAGCTTTACTCCAAAGGACCAGCAATGAAGACAACTGTGGTTTTTAACCATTTTTAATTATTATAACAAGGACTTATGTTTTTACAGCGAGCCATATACAGTTTCTTCTCCCAGACGTGCTTTTAAAGGCCGCTGAAAAGCACAGCGTATTTTTCTGGACGGCTTTAGCTGCGTGAACTCTACACTACCGTGAGGCCTTAAGGGGGCAGCGTTACACTGGAGCCTCTGGAAAGCTGGTTTTAAACTGAAATACAACTTCAACCCACCATCAGTTCCCATTCCATAAAGAAAACAAGAACAGAAATGGACACGCTCTGGAAAAAGAAAAGAAGGGAAAACAGCCTGGTCAGTGGCCTTGTACATACGGGTGCTCCAGACAGAACTGAACGGAACAGGTTTTGCTGAAGTACTTTTTTTTATTTGCAGCACTTGTGTGCGCAAATACAGTATTTTTACTATTGATGATGCAAGTGTCTATGTATTACAAGCAGCTCACGAAATCCCCTGCTAAGCGTGAGCCGATATTTTTAAACCAACAGATCCTACTCGAGCCAATTACTGCAGAAAACAGACGAGAAGGGAAATTTGGTGCACGGACGCATGGAGTTCTGCAGATGTTTGAGTCTTTAAGCAAACCCGTTCCATTTTATAAGAGAACTGTTACTCTTTTTAATATTTTGCATGTTACTGTTGTAGTTTATGTGTTGTTGTATTGTGCTAGATGGAAAATGTACTTTGTAATTATGGTTTATTATTTATATTTATAAATGAGTTGGAATGGGCGCACACATGATTTTTTTATGTATATAACTAAAGATTTCACATGAAATGAAAGCAAGCAGCAATCGTACAATAATAATACGACCATTATTCGATCGACTCGTATGTAAAGGGGACTTAAACCATGTAAACAAAGCCAATCAGAGCGGTTTGGTGTGCAGCGCCATAGTCTAGATAAATGTGGTGGTGAAATGGAACCAGACATCCACTTCTAAGAGCTGCTCACAGAAGGTTATTACAGTAAATGGTTGTAAACATGCTGTCTGTGAGACTGTTTTAAAGCCTAAATTATTATTATTATAAATTTTTGATTCTATTCATGGAAAATAGTCCCCAATGAAAATGTTCACTGGTTTACTGTCATGAATATCTTATATAAACACTCAGAAGACAGGTGTAGGTTCACTGGTGGGTTTGATAGTAAATACATTGTGTATATATATGTTGTAGACATGGAGACCCCTGGTTCCCATCACCACCACCACCTAAATACCATCTCACACCAAACCCACCTCCTTGGTTTACACATCAGAATTATGCAGAGACCTTCAGAACATCCATTGAATTCACCTTCAAAGCTCTGATCCCTGAAGATCTTACAGTACTCCACCATGTTTCCTATGTTCTCTGAGCTGTTCTCACAGGGACTACTGGAGATGTGTTTAGGAACAGAAACCCGCAACACCATGCACGATGCTGATAGCATCAAAAAAGAAAACCACAAAGCTGACGGCAGCTACTGCTACACGTTTCAGAAACGCCTCAGAACCCAAAGCACCTCACACATTACACAGAACCTGAACTCAGTGTGTGTATATTTAGAACACACAGACGAGAGATTGACCGGTGTTTCTATAGCTGATGCTGAGTCAGGGTCAGCGATGGCCGAAATGTGCTGCTGATTTGATTTTTTTTCTTTTGGCTGATTTTTAGAGCAGATATCCAGAAGTTTTTCCGCTTTATTTGCTGCTAAAATGTCTCACTATTAATAAGTTTATGAACAACATTTCTGAACTTAACATCATTTATTGACCACAGACTTAACAAGAAGTTAGCTTTAGCCCCGGAGCTAATGTGTGTATTACACTAGAGCAGTTAGCTTTAGCCCCGGAGCTAATGTGTGTATTACACTAGAGCAGTTAGCTTTAGCCCCGGAGCTAATGTGTGTATTACACTAGAGCAGTTAGCTTTAGACCCGGAGCTAATGTGTGTATTACACTAGAGCAGTTAGCTTTAGCCCCGGAGCTGATGTGTTTATTACACTAGAGCAGTTAGCTTTAGCCCCGGAGCTAATGTGCGTATTACACTAGAGCAGTTAGCTTTAGCCCCGGAGCTGATGTGTTTATTACACTAGAGCGGTTATCTTTAGCCCCGGAGCTGATGTGCGTATTACACTAGAGCAGTCAGCTTTAGCCCCGGAGCTGATGTGTGTATTACACTAGAGCGGTTAGCTTTAGCCCCGGAGCTAATGTGCGTATTACACTAGAGCAGTCAGCTTTAGCCCCGGAGCTGATGTGCGTATTACACTAGAGCAGTTAGCTTTAGCCCCGGAGCTAATGTGCGTATTACACTAGAGCAGTTAGCTTTAGCCCCGGAGCTGATGTGTTTATTACACTAGAGCAGTTAGCTTTAGCCCCGGAGCTAATGTGTGTATTACACTAGAGCAGTTAGCTTTAGCCCCGGAGCTGATGTGCGTATTACACTAGAGCAGTTAGCTTTAGCCCCGGAGCTAATGTGCGTATTACACTAGAGCAGTTAGCTTTAGCCCCGGAGCTAATGTGCGTATTACACTAGAGCAGTTAGCTTTAGCCCCGGAGCTAATGTGTTTATTACACTAGAGCAGTTAGCTTTAGCCCCGGAGCTAATGTGTTTATTACACTAGAGCAGTTAGCTTTAGCCCCGGAGCTAATGTGTGTATTACACTAGAGCAGTTAGCTTTAGCCCCGGAGCTAATGTGTGTATTACACTAGAGCAGTTAGCTTTAGCCCCGGAGCTAATGTGTGTATTACACTAGAGCAGTTAGCTTTAGCCCCGGAGCTAATGTGTGTATTACACTAGAGCAGTTAGCTTTAGCCCCGGAGCTGATGTGTTTATTACACTAGAGCAGTTAGCTTTAGCCCCGGAGCTGATGTGTGTATTACACTAGAGCAGTTAGCTTTAGCCCCGGAGCTAATGTGTGTATTACACTAGAGCAGTTAGTTTTAGCCCCGGAGCTGATGTGTGTATTACACTAGAGCAGTTAGCTTTAGCCCCGGAGCTAATGTGTGTATTACACTAGAGCAGTTAGCTTTAGCCCCAGAGCTAATGTGTGTATTACACTAGAGCAGTTAGCTTTAGCCCCGGAGCTAATGTGTGTATTACACTAGGACAAAGTAATCTCAGGCGTCGATGTGGAAGTTGACAAAAATATTTTTATTCAAGCAGCACATTTTATACAGTCACGATGACAGAGTCTGTTCTAATCAGCGATTTTAAACATCTACATATTTTAAACATTGTTAACTATCCGTAGCACCACACTGGCTTTCTCACGAGCTGAATTTCTGAACCCAGATTATTGAGAATCTAATGTCGAGTTACTGCAGTGACCGCCAGCGTAAACTCTGATCTCTCACATTAAAAACAAAACAGTACTCGTCTGACCACCAGGGCACCCTCACCCAGTGAGACAAGCTAAAAAGCATTACTGGCATGAGTGAGGTATTTATAAGCATATCTAAACCTGAGGAAGTTCAACTGATGCTCAAATACGTACACATGCAGCATCAAGGGTCCAGTGGCTGTGGTTAGTTTATAATACTGATATTTAATTAAAAGCTGTAGTTATATATAAAATCATCTGTTTCTTTGGCAGGTCTGATACAGGCGAGCACAGTTTCCCTGAAAGAACTCTAACGCTAATCATTCTCTCCAACGTCTTAAGAGAGTCATTCAATTTACTTACACAGCTAACCAACTGAATCAGTAGCCCCAAAATTAAATACTGAACTGTCTTATACATCCTCCACCAACTTAACTTAAAAATCTCATTCAACCCACAACTAACTCACTAAATGTAGATACTGTGATATATGCTCAGTCTACAGTTTCTCATTAGGTTGAATGTATAACTCCAAATGTAGTTATTGTATATAACAGTGTCTACAGTTTCTCATTAGGTTGAATGTATAACTCTAAATGTAGGTATTGTGATATAAACTCAGTCTACAGTTTCTCATTAGGTTGAATGTATAACTCTAAATGTAGGTATTGTGATATAAACTCAGTCTACAGTTTCTCATTAGGTTGAATGTATAACTCTAAATGTAGTTATTGTGATATAAACTCAGTCTACAGTTTCTCATTAGGTTGAATGTATAACTCCAAATGTAGTTATTGTGATATAAACTCAGTCTACAGTTTCTCATTAGGTTGAATGTATAACTCTAAATGTAGGTATTGTATATAAACAGTGTCTACAGTTTCTCATTAGGTTGAATGTATAACTCTAAATGTAGGTATTGTATATAAACAGTGTCTACAGTTTCTCATTAGGTTGAATGTATAACTCTAAATGTAGGTATTGTGATATAAACTCAGTCTACAGTTTCTCATTAGGTTGAATGTATAACTAAATGTAGTTATTGTGATGTAAACTCAGTCTACAGTTTCTCATTAGGTTGAATGAATAACTCTAAATGTAGGTATTGTGATATAAACTCAGTCTACAGTTTCTCATTAGGTTGAATGAATAACTCTAAATGTAGGTATTGTGATATAAACTCAGTCTACAGTTTCTCATTAGGTTGAATGTATAACTCTAAATGTAGGTATTGTGATATAAACTCAGTCTACAGTTTCTCATTAGGTTGAATGTATAACTCTAAATGTAGGTATTGTATATAAACCGAGTTACAGTTTCTCATTAGGTTGAATGTATAACTCTAAATGTAGGTATTGTGATATAAACTCAGTCTACAGTTTCTCATTAGGTTGAATGTATAACTCTAAATGTAGGTATTGTATATAAACCGAGTTACAGTTTCTTATTAGGTTGAATGTATATCTCTAAATGTAAGATACTGTGATATGAACTGAGTTACAGTTTCTCATTAGGTTGAATGTATAACTCCAAATGTAGTTATTGTGATATAACACTCAGTCTACAGTTTCTCATTAGGTTGAATGTATAACTCTAAATGTAGTATAGTATATAAACAGTGTTACAGTTTCTCATTAGGTTGAATGTCTAACTCTAAATTTAGGTATTGTATATAAACAGTGTCTACAGTTTCTCATTAGGTTGACTGTATAACTCTAAATGTAGGTATTGTATATAAACCGAGTTACAGTTTCTCATTAGGTTGAATGATAACTCTAAATGTAGATACTGTGATATGAACTGAGTTACAGTTTCTCATTAGGTTGAATGTATAACTCCAAATGTAGTTATTGTGATATAAACTCAGTCTACCGTTTCTCATTAGGTTGAATGTATAACTCTAAATGTAGGTATTGTATATAAACAGTGTCTACAGTTTTCTCATTAGGTTGAAAGTATAACTCTAAATGTAGGTATTGTATATAAACAGTGTCTACAGTTTCTCATTAGGTTGAATGTATAACTCTAAATGTAGGTATTGTGATATAAACTCAGTCCTACAGTTTCTCATTAGGTTGAAGGTATAACTCTAAATGTAGGTATTGTGATATAAACTCAGTCTACAGTTTCTCATTAGGTTGAATGAATAACTCTAAATGTAGGTATTGTGATATAAACCTCAGTCTACAGTTTCTCATTAGGTTTGAATGTATAACTCTAATGTAGTTATTGTGATATAAACTCAGTCTACAGTTTCTCATTAGGTTGAATGTATAACTCTAAATGTAGATACAGTGGTATAAACTGAGTTACAGTTTCTCATTAGGTTGAATGTATAACTCTAAATGTAGTTATTGTATATAAACCGAGTTACAGTTTCTCATTAGGTTGAGTGTATAAGTCTAAATGTAGGTATTGTATATAAACTGAGTTACAGTTTCTCATTAGGTTGAATGTATAACTCTAAATGTAGGTATTGTATATAAACTGAGTTACAGTTTCTCATTAGGTTGAATGTATAACTCTAAATGTAGGTATTGTATATAAACTGAGTTACAGTTTCTCATTAGGTTGAACTTATAACTCTAAATGTAGGTATTGTATATAAACTGAGTTACAGTTTCTCATTAGGTTGAATGTATAACTCTAAATGTAGGTATTGTATATAAACCGAGTTACAGTTTCTCATTAGGTTGAATGGGATTTTTGTGGGTGGAGCAGGATTAGGACAGTCGGCACAGTGACCAGTAATTCTAATCTAATTCAGCTTCATTCATTGTTTGAAGGACACTATCAAGGCTACTTTGGCTTTCAGGTCTCAATACTCAGTACATTCAAGTGTCGGCAAAAGGCAGTCCCGTCCAGACTCAGCACGTCCCACTCAGCACGTCCCACTCAGCACGTCCCACTCAGCACGTCCCACTCAGCACGTCCCACTCAGCACTTTAGTGTCTCGCTGCTCAAACAAAACTGAATCCTGAGCCTGGAAATGAGCTCAGTTGTGTTGAGTTAGGAGTGCTGTAGGGCCGACATCCTTCCATCTGGACATTTATAGGGTGATTCAAAAGTCTCAGGACACCCTTTTATTTCAGACAGGAAAGAGAAAATGACGTATCTGAATACCCCACCAAGTAACAAGTGAGGGGGCCTATCTTTTAGTCCCCAATATGGCCGCCATATTGGATCAAGGGTACATTTTTCCCAATGGGAAGGTGGTCGTAGTAGCAGATCAAAGAAGACCAGGTGTGTCTCAGAAATCGATTGATGCAATCAGATTTGCAATATCTCTTGTGGTTTAAAACGTTATCATCAATTGTTCAACAGATCTGCCAGTTTTCAAGATGAGCCTAAAAGATAGACCCCACTACTTGCTGGGGTATTCAGATACGTCATTTTCCCTCTTCTTTCAGAAATAAAAGGGTGTCCAGAAACTTTTGGCTCACTCTGTATTATTCTGACTGAAATAACAAACACACAAGGCTCAAACGTGAAATGCAGGCAAGTGGACGCACCTATTTGTGATGTGTTTTTAAGGCAACACGTGTGAAGCATTTCGTCGCCGCCCTAAGAAAAACCTATATCTCCATTTTTATTTTTCTAGATTATTTTAATGCTGCTGTTGACATGGTGTGAACGTGTCATGATGAATGAACCAATAGAAGTGCTCCAAAATAGCTTGGAAGAAATTCTGGTTCCATTGACTTCCATTGGCTTCCATTGACTTCCATTGGCTTCCATTGACTTCCATTGACTTCCATTGGAAGTGAAGTTTCCTTTCTGGAGACACATGTTTTTTCTTTGGACGCTGACGATATGAAAACAAATATTTTAAAAAACAACAAACAAAAAACAACAACAACGAACTCAAACGAGTGCTCAGACGTTGGTGCAGAGGAATAACTACCCACATAGAACGAATCGTGAAAGGAAAACTGCCCAATATCTGAACACTGAACTGACGGAACTGCACTCGGAGTGACTCGGCATCGTTCGCGTGGTGCGTGTTTAGGTTTCCTCACTCGAGCTGTGATCCTGAGAAGCAGGACAGAAGAAGGAACGTCCTCTTCTCCGTCTAGCTAGAAGTGGACAGCCTGCCTACGTACCTTCACCGTTCCACTCAGGCAGGCTAGAAAACGCTGACTGGCATGTTTATTGTGTGCGTAGGGTTTAATCTGGAGCTCCAGCGGTCTGGGTTTAGCTGCTGCTCGCTGCTGCTGGTGGTGTTGTTGTCCATGGTGGCCAGCAGGTGGGACACTTTGGCTCTCTGGACGGAGTGATGTTCTGCGCCATGTGCATGATGCAGTCCATAGCTACCTCTGGATTGGCCTCCAGCAGGCTGGGAAATCCAAACGTACATGTCAGTAAGTGGATAACTAGGGATTATTTCCACCAACAGGCTATTGGCTATTTTAATCCACAAGCTTCACTGCATTCAGGTTTATTTTTCTCAATGAGTATCAGTTATAACCATCAATAAAGTTTAATATACAATTTCTGTTTATTCGCTGGATCACCATATGGATAGGAGTAAAATAACACCTCCGCCAGTGCAAACGTTCTTAGCGAATAAACTAAAATTGGGCACTAAAATAATTAAAACAAGGTTCTGGTTCTAGGATACAATAATAGAATAGAAACTGACCAATAGGATGGTTCGGTGACCAAGTGGTTCGGTGTGAAATGCTCTGCTCTAGAGAAACTTCTAGTCAGAACTGTACACAGTGGTGGTGAATGGAACCAGACGTCCAGCTCTAAAAAGCTCCCTCACAGAAAGTTATTATAAATAACCAAAATATTATAAAAGATTTTGGTCAGTTGTTTAAATCCATTCATGGTGGAGGGATATAAGCAGGACGCTGTGAGGTTAAAATAGTCCCCTAAAGAAAGTATTTCAGATTGATCACTGTTTTATTTTACCATCATCAACATTCATATGAACACTCACATGTAGGTTTGTGTTGTGGACATGGTGACGTCTGGTTACCATCACCACCACTGTAAACACCATCACCACAACCACCACCACCACTGCAAACACCATCACCACAACCACCACCACCACCACTGTAAACATCAGCACCACTGTAAACATCAGCACCACTGTAAACATCACCACCACCACTGTAAACACCATCACCACCACTGTAAACATCACCACCACCACCACTGTAAACACCATCACCACAACCACCACCACCACCACTGTAAACATCAGCACCACTGTAAACATCACCACCACTGTAAACACCATCACCACCACTGTAAACACCATCACCACCACTGTAAACATCATCACCACTGTAAACACCATCAACACCACTGTAAACATCACCACCACCACCACTGTAAATATCACCACCACTGTAAACATCACCACCACCACCACTGTAAATATCACCACCACTGTAAACATCACCACCACCACTGTAAACATCACCACCACCACTGTAAACACCATCACCACCACTGTAAACACCATCACCACCACTGTAAACACCATCACCACTACCACTGTAAACATCATCACCACTACCACTGTAAACATCACCACCACCACCACTGTAAACATCACCACCACTGTAAACATCACCACCACCACTGTAAACACCATCACCACCACTGTAAACACCATCACCACTACCACTGTAAACACCACCACCACTACTGTAAACATCACCACCACTGTAAACACTATCACCACCACTGTAAACACCATCACCACCACTGTAAACACCATCA
>JAJQXZ010000029.1:0-262500 GCA_021613375.1 Megaleporinus macrocephalus | reverse complement strand
GATTCCGGGCAGGCAGTGAATCATTGTGTGTTGTGTTTTAAACCTCTGACCACTAGATGGCAGTGTTGTAATCCATTTTCAGCTCCACTCCAACATTAACAAGCAGCACAAGGACGCAATGCTATTGTAAACATTGATAAACCTGTTCATATAGTGGTGTATTTTAATAGAAGGATTAGAAAAATTGCAATATATCACTTTGCTTGCAGTATCACAATATATATCACGATATATTGAATCGTAACCACTATATCACGATATATTGAATCGTAACCACTATATCACGATATATTGAATCGTAACCACTATATCACGATATGTATTGTATTGCCAGGTTCTTGCCGATACACAACCCTACTGGCTAGTATGTCTGAATACTCAGTACTCAGAACGCGAGCAGTACGTGAACGTTACATGAATGACACCCTGATGTCGGGAGATGTTTCCAAGTAGGCGACTGCAGTGCTCTGTGCTATCCCATGATTCACCTGGAGCCGTGGTTGAGCTATTGCTGGTGAGCTGCTGCTACAGAAGTTAGAGCTACTTAAGTTTCTTCTGAGGTAAACATTATGAAGTTCCTGGTTTATCTACTCTGAGCTCGATACCCGTCTGAGTGCAGACACAAAGAGTTTTTAATGGTGGTCCTTAATGGTGGTCTTGTGTTAAAGGACACTGGGGGGCGTAGCGTATCCTAAGTTGTGTGGATACTCACGTACTGAAAGAGCTTGAGTGCGTTAGCGGTCCAGCAGAGACCACTGTGTCCAGTCTAGTACCTACTGACTGACTTAGTTAGGTGATTTAGGACACAGCCCATGTTTAACCCAAACATAAAGTAAATATTCACTAATATATCGTAACATCTGCAGCTGGGTTTGTGAAGGTGTGATGGGTCTGGAGGATGTTCTACAGACTGATACGCAGCTTGTGATGTTTCTGCACCTTTCATTCCTCCAGAGAAGCCTCTCCAGTTGGCGAACACCATGAGGGGCAGATTCTCTCGGTTGAAGTCTTTGATGGCCTGAGCTGTTTTATAGGCCGAGTCTGGGAACCACACCTGCCCGGCCTGCTGCACGATCTGAGAGACAGACAGACAGACAGGTGCTCAGACAGATCAGTTTTCAGGTTTTTACTATGTATCCTGAATGTCTTGATGTTCCTCAGTCCTTTTAGGATCCACAGCTCATTCTGGACACACCTATCACTACAGTGGAGGACAGTTTCTCTCACCTTGGCCTCCGAGTCCAGGTTAGCTGGATCTGCTGGGATGGCGAGCTCGACGGTCCGCGTTTCCACAGCGATGACTCCGAGTGGAATCCCGCCCAGCCTGTGAGGAGGAGTCAAGCAAAGCACCTTCAGTTACTGAGTCACTCCAACATGAACAGGAGAGACAAGAGATCAGCAGACAGGGGCAGGGGATGGTGGGTAAGCTCACCTGGCCCTGCCCACCACCACCGTCTGAGCCCAGGTGGACATCACCTCCATGAAGGTGCCGTGGTCGAAGAAGCCGCTCTGCCACGCCCCCTTCATATCTACAGACACAGAGTAAACAAATAAACAAACACAATCATAAACATAAACACATATACACATCACCACCGGCCAAATCCTATTCCTTCCTTTACCTGACAGTCGCCAAACTGCCTGTACTCACTCAGGGCAGGTCCACCCGCACACCTCTATTTGTCATTTATTCATCCCTCGTTCCTCACAGTCCCATTTCTTTTCAACTATATCTAGCAAAAGCTTGTCAACCCATAGAAGAACCACTGAACTCCATGGAAACCTCTTGGGCATACATTAGCAACGAGCTGGGATACCATAGCAACCACTTGGCAACACCCTAGCAACCAGCTGGGATACCATAGCAACAACACGGCAACCAGCTGGGACGCCATAGCAACTGCCTAGCAAGACCAGAGCAACCACTAGCAACACCATAGCAACCAGCTAGGGTACCCTAGCAACCATCTAGCAACATCATAGCAATCAGTTGGTATACCATAGCAACCACCTAGCAACAATCTGAAATACCCTAGCAACATCCTAGGAACTGCATTGCAACATCTAGCAACTAGCTGGGATACCATAGCAACCACCTAACACTACCCTAGCAACCAGCTGGAATACTCTAGCAACTGCATAGCAACACACTAGCACCCAGCTGGGACACCCTAGCAACTGCCTAGCAACAGTTGGGCAATCATTTAGGAAATGCTCTTTATTAGTTATATTATATATGTGTAGTTACATTATATATTTGTTATTCCCTAATGAACACACTTATCTGCAGTAAATCCAAACTTAAATTTACACACAAACTCGACAGATTCTATCTGTATAGCTGATGCAGGGTAATTAGAGGGGCTCTCACTGGGGTGGGGTCGCCCACAGAGCATCCAGCGAGGGTCGTACGGAGCTTTGGTGGGGGTGAACTCTATCTCTCTGTCCACAGGGTCAGCAGGGGGCAACACCGGCACGGAGAAAACTTGTTCTGAAATCACACAGCACAAAACTATTCAAACTCAACTCAGTACATACAGGACCACCAGGTGGTGCAAACGAGCAGCCGTGGTTCACATATAATGATGAACACACTTTTTTTTTTTTTAGCTTAGTAGCACTTTTTGTCAGTCTTAGCCAAATGAGACTCTAACCTTTGGCATGTAGGAGAGCCACTGCAGGATGGTGAAGACCCCCTCAAAGTCGTCCGGGACGGTGGTATGCGTGACTCCGTTGTTGTGCATGATCTGAACTCCACCCAGCTGGTTATTGGACGTGTATACCTCTCGACCCAGAACCTACAAAACAGGCCGAGAGAAAATCAATGCAACAGCGATGGGACAGTAGAGGAATCACTGAAGACGAGAAGGAAAATGGTGGCATAAATGAAAACCACTTGTGGCTTAAATTATAAAAATTAGAATTTGTCTACAAATAATCTTCTATAATTCTAGAAATTAGCACTGGGTTGCATAACATGAAGCTTTTAAGCATTATTGCAATATTGGCCTTCTCAACACTGATACATAAGGAAGCTAAAGCAAGCACATGGGCTTCTAACCAATCACAATACGGGTTGCTAAGAGCTCTGATTGGTCAAGATGAGTTTCTATGAGTGTTCTGAGCAATCAGAAAAGCTTTAGTTACAACATACTGTTGATTCAACAATGCATTCTTAACATACTGCAGTGCATATTGCAATATCATCACTTTCTATTAAAAACATCTCCATATCTCCATTTTCATTTTTCAGTATTATATGAACCGGACAGCTGCTCTTTATATCCTGTGAAGGTTGCATGACGAATGGACCAACAGAAATGATCCCAATTCACTTGGAATAAATTCTGGTTCCATTGACTTACATTGAAAGTAAAGACAGTTTTTGTTCTCTCCTGTAAAGTTACTATTTTGGAGATTCATTCTTATTGTAAACAGTAATAAATAAATATGAGGAAACATGTAAGACCTTGTTGAGGGCGCTCGCTCCAGTCAGGATAATGTGGAGTTCTCCACCTGTATCACTCTCTGTCCCAGACGGACCAGGTACGCTCCGATCCCTATCGCCCGACACGTCACCTGCAGAGCGGAAGAACGTTCCTCAACAAACAACTTCATCACTCATAACCTTCACATCAACACCAGAAGTACACAGAGCAGCTCTCACCATGCTGATAGTGATGATCTCCTCGTACGCCTGTGATGACTCTCCTGCTATCATTCCGGACCCCCTCAGGTTCTCCACCCCCAGACCCTCCTCCTTCCCGATGATGTCTGTGATGATGTACCTGCAGCAGGTAACAAGGTAATATCAGCAGTTTATTAAGATCTAATAGGTGGGATTCCCTACGTTCTCCTTGTCAAGCCTAACCTTTAAGCTACAGCGCCCTCTATAGTATGAGAATACATTTCCTGAGCAGCTACAAGTCTAGTGTACTCTAGTGTGACGAAACATCTAATTCTAGTAAAAAAAAAACACTTTGTTATTAAATATTAATCAGTATTAATAGAGTAAGTAGAGCTTTTACACTTATTATTAAATATTAATCAGTATTAATAGAGTAAGTAGTGCTTTTACACTTTATTATTAAATATTAAACAGTATTAATAGAGTAAGTAATGCTTTTACACTTTATTATTAAATATTAAACAGTATTAATAGATTAAGTAGTGCTTTTACACTTTATTATTAAATATTAATCAGTATTAATAGAGTAAGTAGTGCTTTTACACTTTATTATTAAATATTAATCAGTATTAATAGATTAAGTAGTGCTTTTCCACTTTATTATTAAATATTAATCAGTATTAATAGAGTAAGTAGTGCTTTTACACTTTATTATGTAAATATTTAACAGTATTAATACAGTAAGTAGTGCTTTTACACTTTATTATTAAATATTAAACAGTATTAATACAGTAAGTAGTGCTTTTATACTTTATTATTAAATATTAATCAGTATTAATAGAGTAAGTAGAGCTTTTACACTTTATTATTAAATATTAAACAGTATTAATACAGTAAGTAGTGCTTTTATACTTTATTATTAAATATTAATCAGTATTTAATAGAGTAAGTAGAGCTTTTACACTTTATTATTAAATATTAAACAGTATTAATACAGTAAGTAGTGCTTTTATACTTTATTATTAAATATTAATCAGTATTAATAGAGTAAGTAGTGATTTTCCATACGTCAGTGTGTTTATTTAACTCTTTCCAAGCTTCTCCTAAACAACCCAGTATTATTATCAGTTCTCATCTAATACCTGCTTTGACTGCTCAGTACTTCATTAAGATAAATCAAGATTTGCTGCTGAAGGAACTGAACACATTCATACAATGTCTGGGGGCGTCCAGGAGAAATCTGGAACCTAACTTTGTTCTTCAAACTGGATCAAGATCTGATCTACTTCTCTCACAATAACATATTCATGATACTTTGTATTGTATGTCTGATTATTTACATCTGTTCTAATCAGATCTGCTGCTCTTACTGGTGAACATACACTTATTGATCAGATGAAGGATTTTACACTATCAGCTCAGGGGTCTCAGACCTTTACTCGGTCGTGTATGTGAAAAGGTGTAAAGGAAAACAGAATCTGTGACGGGATGAGAATTGCAGAAAGGCTATAAGAGAGTGATGGGAGAGTTCATAAAGGACGGTTCACCTGGACTCCCCCTCCTCCTCCACGTGGCGGCAGTGGACGGAGTTAGTGGTGCTGATGCGCGTGTAGTCCTGGGGCGTCAGGTACAGGTACTTAAAGCCCTGCAGCAAAACAGACAAGCCATATAAAAACATATAAACAACACATACAATAAATATATACAGAACATAAATATATAAGGTAGTAAATACTATACATAGCGAATATATCGTGGCTGACCAATAAAAAACAAGTATCTCTAAAATAGTAACTTTACTTTCAATGCAAGTAAACAGAACCAGAATGTTTTCCAAGCTATTTTCAAGCATTTGTATTGGTCCATTCATCATGGACATTATACACTATGTCAACGGCAGTTGTCGTGTTCAAATGATGTAGAAAAATTACAATCACCAACAATGGAGATGCATGTTTTTTATTGGACAGCAACGATATACGAATGAACTGACAAAACAGTATTAAAAACTCAAACAACATTAGAACATATACCTGTGCCATATTTATTACTATATTAAAGACTAAACAGAATTTTGTGCCAACAGGATTTGAATTTGAATTTTATGAATCATCTGAATTAATTTTCCCTCGTGTGAATTTAAATATGATGGTTGAACAAGATGGGCTAAACTTGTACAGTGTAATTTGAATGTGTGTTTACATTCAGTTTAATTTAGGTCCATTTTAAAGTAACCGAGTAGAAAATTCAGATACGAAACCAGCTGCCCAACATCAAATTCAGATTCAAGCCTCAGAAACAAGTACTTAGGAACAGTAAGCGAGCACCGATTCAATCATTGGCCAATCAGTCGTTGACCTTATCAAACAGATTTGCCATCATTGTTCTGTAATCTGATTGGCTCCTCAGAAGAGCAGAGCTCTGGGGGTCTGGATGCTTCTCATTTATCTCTCTGAGACTTGGATCTAAATTTGAATTTGAAATTCAACATGATTTTTATCTGAATTTTTCCATGTTTGCTTATTTTAAAACAGACAAACAGTTCAAACAGATCTCGTTCAACAGCCAACCTCCATATTTAAATTCATATATAATAACAATAATTCAGATTCTTTCAATTCAAATTCAAATCCTGTTGGTGCAACAATCACACCATGCATGCTGGTACATATTATAGATGCTACTTGGTTGGATATAAACATCCACTACATGTTAGCTACGTCATCTTCACAGCTTCAGAGCTAAAATTGAATAATCAACACTTTCCTGAACACATCTGGAGAAAACTGGAAAACCTTTTAATCCAAAACCAGCCAGATCAACAGCCAAACTCATCCAACAGACAAATTCAGAGTGTCAACTTTAATTAATCAGTCACCTTGTAGGGGTCACTGGGGTCGAGCCAGGCCACCTGAAACTTGTTCTTGACCTCCTCGGCCAGGCCAATGCGAGCGCCGCTGTTAGCTGAGATGTAAACGCGTGGGATGCCCTCGGCCCGGGCCAGCTCGGACGCTCGCAGGAACAGCAGGTCCTCCTGCGGTCCGAAAGAACCGATCCGATACGTGATGTCGTTACAGATCACTATCATCTCCCGACCCTCAGGGTACTCCGGAGTCTTCATCTTCATCCGGAACGCCACCATTCCCACCTGAACAGACGGAAAACAGGGGGAAATTCCAGATACCCATAAACAGTACTGTGCAAAAATCAGAGACCACCCTTCATTCATCTAATCTCAACTACAAGGACTACCAGTTATTAGGGAAACGTTCTTAATTTTTCAGAACCTACTTCTGGAATATAAGATAACCTACTTCCATAAATAAGAAGCGATTCAAAGGAAAATAAGTGGGAAAACAAGAGTTTCCAAAACTGGAGATCCAAAGATTGATAAAATGAGAAAATGGGACTCCTAACAACCACCTGGAAGACCTTCATTCATCTAATCTCAACTACAAGGACTACCAGTCATTAGGGAAAAGTTATTAATGTTTCAGAACCTACTTCTTGAATATAAGATAACTTACTTCCATAAATAAGAAGCAATTCAAAGGAAAATAAGTGGAAAAACAAGAGTTTCCAAAACTGGAGATCCAAAGATTGATTAAAAGAGAAAATGGGACTCCTAACAACCACCTGGAAGACCCGCTAGACCCACCAGAACAGTCACTCATCAAATAAATAACACTTAAAGCTTTGGTATTTGAAAGATGGAGAAGAACGGCAAGCTGCTGCAGATCTGAGAACATCCACAGATGTTTCTGTCCATCCTTCCACTGTGAGAAGACACTTCAATGCTATGGAGTCTCAAAGGATGTGTAGATGTTCGAGAAGTTCCTCACTGAGAAGTCCACATACAGCATTAAGCTGGTGGAGTAATGATGATCAGTATAAACGAATCTGGACCGTCACGTATCTCAACGAGGCGGTGTGTGATACCTCGTTATCTCCAGGCAGTCGGTTCATCTGGACGAGTCGGCCTTGAGGATCCAACACCAGCTCACTACACAGCAGCACGTCCTTAGGGTAGCTGTCGTCCGGCCCCCCACAGCTTAAACAGAGCCTGCCGGACAAGAAGACCAACGACACACAGTTAGATCATAGAGAGTGTCTGTCCGCTGGCCCGGCAGAGAGCGAGGTCCACTATACCTGACCACAGTAGTGAGCAGTAGTGATCTCACTCACTGACCACTGTATCAGCTCCACTGACCATACAGGAGCTCCACTCACTGTCCACTGTATCAGCTCCACTGACCATACAGGACCTCCACTCACTGTCCACTGTATCAGCTCCACTGACCATACAGGACCTCCACTCACTGTCCACTGTATCAGCTCCACTGACCATACAGGACCTCCACTCACTGTCCACTGTATCAGCTCCACTGACCATACAGGACCTCCACTCACTGTCCACTGTATCAGCTCCACTGACCATACAGGACCTCCACTCACTGTCCACTGTATCAGCTCCACTGACCATACAGGACCTCCACTCACTGTCCACTGTATCAGCTCCACTGACCATACAGGACCTCCACTCACTGTCCACTGTATCAGCTCCACTGACCATACAGGACCTCCACTCACTGTCCACTGTATCAGCTCCACTGACCATACAGGACCTCCACTCACTGTCCACTGTATCAGCTCCACTGACCATACAGGACCTCCACTCACTGTCCACTGTATCAGCTCCACTGACCATACAGGACCTCCACTCACTGTCCACTGTATCAGCTCCACTGACCATACAGGACCTCCACTCACTGTCCACTGTATCAGCTCCACTGACCATACAGGACCTCCACTCACTGTCCACTGTATCAGCTCCACTGACCATACAGGAGCTCCACTTACAGACTGTAGTTCATCTGATTCTCTGTATACTTTATTACTCTGTTCTTTAATGATCAGGACCCCCACAGGACCACCACAGAGCAGATACTATTAGGGAGGTGGGTCATTCTCAGCACTGCAGTGACACTGACGTGGTGGTGGTGTGTTAGTTAGTGTGTGTTGTGCTGGTGTAAGTGGATCAGACACAGTGTCATCTCCTCAGTGTCACTGCTGGACTGAGAATCGTCCACCAACCAAAACTATCCAGACAGCAGTGTCCTGTGGGCGGCGTCCTGTGTCCACTGATGATGAAGAACTAGAGGAACACAAACTGTGCAGCAGCAGATGAGCTACTGTCTCTGACTTTACATCTACAAGGTGGACCAGCAAGTAGTAGGAGTGTCTAATAGAGTGGACAGTGAGTGGACACAAAATATTTAATGGCCTTACGGACCACCAATGCTGCCACATTCATCTCTTTTTTTTTATAGTACAATATTACAATGTGACTCTGTACTGCCCTCTAGTGGACATACTGTTTAACATACATGTCAATGTAAAGGACTCATGGAAGCGTGTGGTCAGTGACGGCTACAGCCATTCAAATATCTGGTATTTATTTATGTAAGGGAGCATAAGTGAGACGGAAGCGTCTCCACACACCTGGCGGAAGAGCTCGGGGAAGTCGTAGACGTAGGTGGTGCCGAGGCTCTGGGCCTGGAAGCGTTTGGCCTGCAGCAGGTCTTTAGTGACGTAGGGGGTGTTGATGATCATTCCGTGAAGAGGGCCGTTCTTCCCGGTGTACGACTGGAACATGATCTACAGCACAGGGGGTTACACAGGGGTTACAGGCGGGCTTCAGCAGTAGACGCCCACATATAGTCACATACCACATATAACATACAGGCCGAAATTAAAACCTGGCAACCTTTCAAACTTTTTATCCCAGTCAGGTACAACAGAACAGCTTCACAGATTAACTACCAGCATCTGTACTGACTCTCCATACCTTCAACTGACAGCATGTTTACATCACATACCTCTTCCTTATATTGTAAATATTATAGAGAGTGAGTCAAAAGTCTTAGGACACCCTGTTATTTCAGAATAAAAGGGAAAAGAATGTATCTGAACACCCCAGCAAGTATTGAAGGGGCCTAGATTTTAGGCTATGTCCGCCATATTGGATCAATGGTAAGTTTTTCCAAGTTTTTCTGAACTGAGCCTTCAGATCTGTGTTCAGCACCAGCACCTGTTGTTCAATGTGGTTGTTGTTGCAACTTTCTGTGTTGATATAGTTTAAACCACAAGAGATATTGCAAATCTGATTACATCAATCGATTTCTGAGATAATTCTGGTCTTCTTTGATCTGCTACACGACCACCTTCCCATTGGAAAAAAACTTGCCCATGATCCAATATGGCAGCTTTCAATACGGCGGCTATGTTCAGGACATAGACTAAACGATAGGCCCCCTCACCCGTTACTTGCTGGGGTATTCAGATACGTCATTTTCCCTTTACTTTCTGAAATAAAAGAGTGTCCTGAGACTTTTGAGACTTATATATATATATATATATATATATATAATAATGAAGCTTTTGAATAAATAATTAAGAAAATTAAAAAACTAAAATTATCAGCAGTGGCATCAACAAACTGAAGCTCTACAGTTGAAGGTCTATTGCTCTGAGACGAGAGGGTCACCTGTCCGGTCGTGGGGTCCGTCACCTCCTTGTAGAGGCTGATGTCGAGGTAATATCCGCTCTCGTCGGTGATAAAGAGGCGGATCGGGATGGTGTTTCCGTTGGGGGTCAGACGGATCCCCATCTTCAGCTCAGCCTGCAGCACACGCAGCTTCCACAGACGCCGGCCATAGCGCATCACCATGGCACGGACGTTCTCCACGATCTGAGAGGCGAGGCAGAAGATGGAGTTACATCTAGTGCAGCTTCAACAAATAAAAACATTATAGCCTTACAGTGAAACTCAACTGGAGCCACATGTCCTGTAGTTTTAGTACTGCAGCTACAAAGCTGTGCTGGAAGCTCAAAACCACCAATGAGCATCATGCTAATTGCATAAGTAACTCAAACCATGTGGAGATGTTCAGTACCTCTAATAGGTCATGTGGTTAATGACTCACTGTTATCTATATACATGGACCACCATGTTCTGGCTGCTCACCTTGATGGGATCCATGATGACGGTGGGGACGAAGTTGAGGAAGATGTGGTTGCAGTCCGTGCGAGTGGGAGTGTTACTGAACGCCACCTCCAACTCGTCTAGAGCCTCCAACAGCAGCCGCTCGCCCTCGTTCTGCAGGTACTCGAACGAGGCCTCCTGCACACAAACAGGCAAGCACTGGATTTAAATATAATCAAATAATAAGAGCAATTATGAAAAGTAGTGTACAACAACTATACACTGTATATACACCACCATTCAAAAGACCTAAATCACTCGTTATATATAGACGGATAGTCATGCCCTGGTGGAATTCCATGTTTTCCATTAATTGAAGATATTGGAATAAAACAGATCATTTGTGTTCACCTTGCAGATCATTTGGATTTGTTTACCAAATCAGATCTTCTGAGATTATTGTCCACACTGTTCTTTGCAAGTGATCAGACTAGAGTTATGTGTCCACACATCACCAACCAATCTGCAGGGACTGCTACGATATCAACGTAGGCATCAGCAGCTACACTGGTGACGTAGACTTGCAGGATGAGATGTAGGAAAGATGGAGATGGATAGCTAATCGTTCAACAACCGCTAATCATTCTCTTCTGTAGTGTGTATGAGTAGAAGTTCTCTAATATGAGCACAAATCTTTGGTGCTCTTCTTGATTCGATACTGTGATTGTCGTTTTATGTCATGAGTGACACTAAAGACACTTCACTTGAAGGGCCAGATCAATATATATATATATATATATATATATATATATATATATACACTACCGCTCAAAAGTTTAGGATCACTTTAGAATTTTATTTCATGCAATTAACAAACAATATTGTCCATTTCACAATTCACAAAGTGTATCAGATGATTTTAAAGAATAAAAATGTTTGTATTAAAGTCTATTTTTGTATAGAGGCTTATTTTACATATAGTCTATTATCAGTAATTCTCAGTCCTCTGTCTAAATCTCCTGGTACGACCACCAATCCAAGTTAAGGATGTTATTGGACTAATTGGTTGTTAGGACACTCTTGCTCAATTGTGATCACAGCTGAAAAACATTCTACTAATAAGTGAGTATAAAAGGGAACAACATTCTAGGTTAGTTTAGTATCTGAAGATCAGCAGTTGATGGCTTGCTGACCGACTCACAATGACCAGAAAGAAACAACTTTCTTCAGAGACCCGTCAGTCCATTGTTGTGTTAAGGAAGAAGATACTCCATTGAAAACAAAAACATTTCACACTGTGTAATTTTCAGTTCACACTTTTGATTTTAACCTGTTTCAGTCGTTTTAGGGCTGTTCATAACCGTTTACTACATCTGAACCATCTTTGTAGCGTCCGACTAATTTCTTTTAATCCCGTCACGCTGTTAATAATAATAATTATTATTAATTATCCATCCATCCATTATCTTCCTGCTAGTCTGTGTCAATAGGGGGGCTGGAGCCAATCCCAGCATCATCGGGCGAAGGCAGGGTACACCATGGACAGGTCGCCAGTCCATCGCATGGCAACGTAAAAAATGGCTACCTTGGTGACGAGGTCCGAGTGTCGGACGATGGCTCTGACGAAGAAGCGGTAGTCGGTGACCTCCGCGCCCTCCTCCACGCGAGCCGCTCCCAGGTACAGGTGCATCTTGTGGTTGGCGCAGGGAACGGCCTTCAGGTCGAAGTTCCTCATGCGGTTCAGCTCCAGCTGGAAGGCCAGAGCCGGTTCCAGTTTCCGGTAGATCCGGTCCTCCTGGAACTGCAGCCGGAGGAAACGGAACACAGTCAGACACGAGAGACGCACTGAGGGTTTAGAGATGTTTGTTTGATTTGTCATGTTTTACCTCGTCTCTGGCTCGGAACGTGAAGAACTTGGGAAATTCTCTCTGTTCAGATAAACAAACCAAATAAAAATCTATTAATTCCAGACAGGAAGCTTTTATTTACTCAGTAAATCACTTTATTATTAAATATTAAACAGTAATAATAGAGTAAGTAGTGTTTTTACACTTTATTATTAAATATTAAACAGTATGAATAGAGTAAGTAGTGCTTTTACACTTTATTATTAAATATTAAACAGTAATAATAGAGTAAGTAGTGTTTTTACACTTTATTATTAAATATTAAACAGTATTAATAGAGTAAGTAGTGCTTTTACACTTTATTATTAAATATTAATCAGTATTAATAGAGTAAGTAGTGCTTTTACACTTTATTATTAAATATTAATCAGTATTAATAGAGTAAGTAGTGTTTTTACACTTTGTTATTAAATATTAAACAGTATTAATAGAGTAAGTAGTGTTTTTACACTTTATTATTAAATATTAATCAGTATTAATAGAGTAAGTAGTGCTTTTACACTTTATTATTAAATAATAAACAGTATTAATAGAGTAAGTAGAGCTTTTACACTTTATTATTAAATATTAAACAGTATTAATAGAGTAAGTAGAGCTTTTACACTTTATTATTAAATATTAAACAGTATTAATAGAGTAAGTAGAGCTTTTACACTTTATTATTAAATATTAAACAGTATTAATAGAGTAAGTAGAGCTTTTACACTTTATTATTAAATATTAATCAGTATTAATAGAGTAAGTAGTGTTTTCCATACGTCAGTGTGTTTATTTAACTCTTTCCAAGCTTCTCCTAAACAACCCAGTATTATTATCAGTTCTCATCTAATACCTGCTTTGACTGCTCAGTACTTCATTAAGCTAAATCAAGATTTGCTGCTGAAGGAACTGAACACATTCATACAATGTCTGGGGCGTCCAGGAGAAATCTGGAACCTAACTTTGTTCTTCAAACTGGAGCTCAAGATCTGATCTACTTCTCTCACAATAACATATTCATGTTACTTTGTACTGACTTTTACACACTCAGTACTTACTTTCTGTGCTACCAGGAAGGTGATTCTTCTGATTCCGTACTCATACAGCAGAGATTTCTGAAAACAAACAAAAAGACAGAGCTACTAATGCAGTCAGATCAAAACAGCAGCTTCAGGTTTTAGTATTTTCAATCAAAGGCATCTAAACATCAATAACCAGGGTGGATAGTGTAAACGCAATACTTCATAATGTAATATTATTATTCATAATAGTTTTGTATTCAGTACTTGCAGATAGTCTCCATGTAGCAAAGTGTTTAGAAGACTGTATGCTTTCCAACATGTGTTCACACAAGCAGAATTTGACATGATGTTTATCAATTTAATTCATTCAATAATACATATTGTTGCTGCATCTCCAGCATCTCCAATACGGCATTGTTACAGGAGAGGCCAAAACAGTCTTTACTTTCAATGTAAGTCAATGGAACCAGAATTTTTCCCAAGCTAATTTTGAGCATTTCTATTGGACCATTTGTAAATGAAACATTGCAACTGGAACAACCTACTCACTGTCTAAAAGATAAAGGAGACATCTTTCAAAAAAATATGGGAACTACTTATGGACATCCGACTACTTTACGTAGCCCGCATTGTTTGCTGTGATTGGGTAGTTACAGGATATGTATTGTGACTTTTTTTTTAATTAATTGGTTTACTTATTTTTTAATTTTTTGTATTATTATTTTTATTTATCTATTTATTTATATCTTCCATTATTTATTTTTTATCTGCTGGGTTTTTTATGAAAAAACACAAATACGATAAATAAAAAATTACAAAAATAACACGTGTGCCTGAACGCTTCGCTGATACAGCCAGACTGAACGGGAGCAAAGGCCAGCACAGTGAGACCTTATGGGATTCAGGAAGGTTTGAGTTGATGGTCACTATACACACTGAATAAGAACCCAAGACGAGCTGACCTTGGACTGAGAAAAGTCAGAGAACGCTTTGACCAGAGCGTCGTCGTCCTCAGTGTCGGCCGATTTGATGGAGACGTTGATGATGTGAATGGGGTTCTCCCTCATGTTCTGCAGGACACATGAAAAACACGACCAAGATGAATTATAACTGAATTATTAGTGAATTATAACTGAATTATTAGTGAATTATTAGTGTCTGGACTCTCGCCCCGGTCCTACCTTACAGCCCTCCTCATCATAGAGGCCGGAGACGGAGTCGGAGAACAGCGAGCTCTCACACAGCGGGTCAGCGAAGCAGGAGATCACCTCATCAAAACACCTGCACGCATAAATTTCCATTTATAAACTATTATTGAGCTTCTGTATGTACTATATAGCGCAGTTACTACTGATCATATCAGTATTCAGCTCATCTACTGATTGGAGCTTTAAGATCAGGCCCAACAATAAAATTCAAAACATTTCAAAATACTGTATTGCTATAGTAGTATTGCTATAGTAACACATCCTATGAACCCTCTATTCACAATGTTTCATTTATAAGGCATTATATAGCATGCGTAATACATTACAATGCCTGGCATAAGCCTATATAATTGTTTATATTATACAATATGTAATATAGAGATCTAGTTTATAAAATTTATATAAGGTTCTTATAGTTATATAGTTCATATAGAGCTCTGTAGACTATAATATAATATGTTATAATGTCATATTTCTCTTATACATGGTATCATAACTACTTAAGAGTACATACCAGCTTAGGCTCAATACTATAAGATGCCATATACACCATATAATGTCTTATAAATACAGGATTCATAGGAAATGTTCTTGCTATTATTATTTGTTTTCCCCAAGTCTTGTATCCCATAATGCCTGTCCTTTCTTAGCACCCTTCATAATATCATACCCCCATGATGCCTGATACTGTGTAGTATACCTGCCTTTGGGTAACTGAACAGCACTATTTTGACATCTTTGAGGAGAAACAATAGCTTCTATTGGTGAAAGAAGATAAACAGATGCCATGAAACAGTCATTTACAGCCTACAAATCAGGCTGATTTTTATTTTTAAAAAATGCATAATTAATTCCCATCTAGACTTTTATTCATTTATTAATTTTTTTATAAGCTAATTAAAATAGGGACGTTTTAGTTTTACATTTAATTCACTTCGGACAGAATTTAGAATTCATCCTAAATTTAGGGTTTAGGATTAAAGTGTCTGCTAAATAGGACTATAATATAAGAGAGAGAATAAGAAGAGCAGAAAATATACATTATCATCATTAAAAGCTGTCAGAGGAAGGTGAGTTAAAGTCCGAAATAAGGGTCGTACCTCTTAAAGTCATCAAAGCACTGGAAGGCCACCATGGCCCCCATCCTCTGACAGGGAGGAGACAGCGTCCCATCCAGGAAGAGCTCGCTGCCCTGCCGCCGCATCGTCTCAAACTGGTCAGAGCTGCCCACCGCCATCGACAACCTGGAGTCAGAGCGTTAGTCATGAACCTGAACCAGAAAGCACACTGACTGAGACTGAGCTGAAGCCACACTGAAAACATCTGAAGCTGCAACACAAGCCGCCTGAGCGTTTTCTCCTCATCATATTATTGGATAAAAGTATTTCCCCTGACCGCTAGTGCACAGTGACCTAACCGAAAACCAGCAGACGTTTTTCAAGGGGGGGCAAACAGAAATTCTGCAGTGAGTATGTTTAAAAGCACTAAGTACAGTCTGATCACACTCTGCAGTTATCTGATCATCCAAATGGTCATGTACACAGCATGACTTCTTAGATCGGATTAAGGCCTAGAAATCTGATAGGGAGACGAACTTTACCTCAGTAATCAGATTTCGCAGCGCATGTATACTGTTTTCCGTTATCTGATGACTCCAGTGCATGTGAAGATCTGATTATCTGCAGTTATTGGATTACTTAGTGCATGGAAACACACTCACTGATATATAATATGCTCACTGTGGCTAACTTAAACATGCAATTCACAATTTCTGATATTACTGTTTCTGTGTGTTCTGGTTTACTTTGTGTCTAAAGAGAAGCCAGCACATGAATGCACATCAAATATAATAAAAATGCAGACACTAAAACAGTGAAAACATTAAGAGTATAACAAATAACATGAAGTAAAGTATTCAGAAGGTAGACATTGTGCTGCTCTTCTTGAATCTACAGCCAAATGGGCAAATGACTCAACAGCATATGTATATATACAGCTAAATATTACGTTTGCTAATGCTTCAGCGAGCTTAATCAATTTTAACCATCTAAATTTCACAACTTTTTGTATAGAAGGATCAATAGTAGGCTTGATAGCACCAAACCATTTTTATCTTTTACTCTAAACACTCATTTCATCTTTAGTTACTGTTGAATATTGACGGTTTTATTCAGAGTTTAGATGCTAAGCTGACCCTGAAACAATGATATATCTCTGGTAAAACATCTAAATTGAGCAACTATATTATTGTATATTTTGTATAAAAAAGGTAGGCTTTATAGCACCAAAACATCTTAAGATCTTTTACTCTAAATACGTTTTATTCAGAACACAGCGTTTAGATGCTAAGCTGACTCTTAAACAGTGCTATATCTCTATTTTTAGCGTTACTGAACTGTTAAAACACTCTTGGAAACACCTTAAAGAGTTTTACTCCACAAAATTAAACTGAATGTGTGGCTAATAGTGAGCAGTTCTCTTAGATGACAGGAGTTAGAGGAGTTAGCAGCGATGCTAACAGCGATGCTAGCGCGGATGCTAGCACTTCAGGAAAAGGAGCTGTTGTGCTAAGCTAAGGAGCTTTTTTGAGCTTTTCTCTGAATTAAGATAAAAATGTGCTCTTAAAATCTTTTTCACAGTTAGTGGATAAAATATTTTCAGATATTTCACCACACAAAGAGACAGAGTTAGTAGAGCGTAGCAACTATTACTATTAGCCAGAAGTGGCTGGTGGATCCAAATTCAATTACTGTACTGTAATTAAATGTGGATTTAAAATTATTTCAATAATGAAATTAAAAGCTAATTACTTTGTTGTACAGATTAATGTAGTGTTCTTCTCACAGCAGCTGCCATTGTTGACTGGGAGCTCAGTTGATTGAAACCACTAAAAGTTTCTTTTATTAAATGATTCAATATTTATATAAAACCCATAAGTTGTGATAATTAGAAGGGTGTGAACTCGACAGGTTGGCTCAGTTCAAACAATCCTAACGGGGTCACTGTTAGTCCTGTTAGAGCTGTTAAACTGAACTGTCCACTGTCCACAGACTGTGATGGCCATCATCAGCTTTATTGGAAGGATAAATGCAGAACAGTGCAACCAGCATGCATTGCTACACACACACACACACACAGAGGCCAGGTGAGGACAGAGGCAGCTGATTGGCTGGCGGGGAGGAGCTCGTACTCTACCTGTTCAAGGTGGGACTGCTCCCTCTGTAACGAGAGCATTCACAGGTCAGTGTTAGTTAGACGGGGGGGTCATCGACCTCGACCTCTAAACTCTGCGAGCCTTAGTTTCAAAGCAGAAAACACACGGACTCTGGACAGAGTATTAATCAGAGCTGAGCAAGGAGGGATCTGACCGCTACGTATTACTGGGTTAAACGCTACAGTAGATGAAGAAACATGGACGTTCCTACTGAAGGACTTCATGAAAGACCATCACAATGAGGCCCAAATTTCCAAACAGGAATTCTTTCAAATTCCCAAATAGGAATTTTAACAAATTCCCAAACAGGAACTCATATGTGGTGTGTAGGTCATATTTGAATAGGTGACATGGTCATATATTAAAGCCAAGTTAAGCTTCTCGTTGCCTCAATCTCCAAACAGCTTGATGGAGCTCCAGTTACAACATAACATGAAGTCATGAAGCTATAACAAAATTCAGTGCTTTATAATTACAAAAAAAGAAAAAAAAGAGTAAAATTTGGGCAAATTTATGGCAAATAAATACACAAAATAATGTGATTAATTAGGATATACTATTTTAATTGTTTGACAGCCCTAATTAATATACATGTGAGTTAAAAAGCTAGTTTACTTTCTCCTGAAATGCCGGGGATAAGATGCATTATGAAAGTTCTTAAGTAGGAACTCACAGTCGTATGCCGAAGTTGGTTAGATTCCATGTTGTTGATTAGCAAATAACAAATAAGTGAACACATAATCTACACAGAACACCTGTCTGCACATTCTAACATACAATTACTGAACACATTAGACGGAAAACACTATATATCTTATTTCCTTGTTAAACTTAGTAAATAAACAGAAACTGAAATTCTCAAAAATGCCACATTTACAATTGTGTTCACTTATTTTCACTTAAAAAATCAACCAAACATGCAATTTGACCAGGCGTATGGAAACTTCAGCACAGAACTGTATATGAACACTGTTACTGGATATATTAATAGATTCCAAACAGAAAGGAAACCACTCTGCCGTGAATATTAATCATCTGCTACGTGGTTCGCGAAGCTGCTCAACGTAAAAGCTCTCTGATCAGAGCAGACATGAAATCAGAAGTATGAAATATCAAGTTCTCATTACTGCTGGGCTCACCAACAGCTCCAAAAACAATGTTCAGCTCAGTTTTACGTTCATCTTAGTGTTTAAAAACTGTTCACGCTGCTAAAACCACACCAGTGGGACCCAGTACGCGCTCCCTAGCCTCGCACAGCCATCCTGAAGATCAAGGAAAGAGTGAAACCAGGTGAGCAGCTGCACATGTCAGGGTGGACATACGAGATCTTCCAACTGCCCCGTGTAGCTGAAGCACAGGCCCAGACACCCCAGCTGCGGAGGTTCAGCCCTGCTAGCCCCGTTAGCGTGGTAAGAGTGAGAAGATGCTGTAATGGTGCACAACCTCCACTGCAATACCAGTTACACGGTTAATTAGTGGCTTTAAGGAATGAAGAGGTCATTACGTGGTTTTGGGTACGGAGTGGTTCACTCTGGTGTACGGCTCTCTTTTACAGGGAAACATACATAACACACAAAGTCAAAACGGACAAGCAAAAAAAGGAGAGAGGCAGTAATAAGGTCTAGTACTCGTCTGAAATTTAGCCACTGGTGCTCCTACATGAGTATGGAACCGGAGACTACTGAGGTTCTCTAAGACTGTGTGGTTTATCCAAAAGTTAAAGCAAGTTTAGCCATAAATGAACTTTTCCCCAAATGTAGCCCAGCAGCCGAGACATGTTTAGAGTAGCTGGTATGGAGTACAGTGTTTAGTATAGTGTAGTAAGTTACACTGCTGTCCTCCATACTGTACACTGGGGTTTGATTCCCCACCTGAGTAACCAACTAACACTACCAATCAGAGTCTTCAGAGTCACTACCTTCACCTACCTGTGTACAGGTAAACTGTAACACTACCTTCACCTACCTGTGTACAGGTAAACTGTAACACTACCTTCACCTACCTGTGTACAGGTAAACTGTAACACTACCTTCACCTACCTGTGTAGAGGTAAACAGTAACACTACCTTCACCTACCTGTGTACAGGTAAACAGTAACACTGTCTTCACCTACCTGTGTACAGGTAAACTGTAACACTACCTTCACCTACCTGTGTACAGGTAAACTGTAACACTACCCTCACCTACCTGTGTACAGGTAAACAGTAACACTACCTTCACCTACCTGTGTACAGGTAAACTGTAACACTACCCTCACCTACCTGTGTACAGGTAAACAGTAACACTACCTTCACCTACCTGTGTACAGGTAAACTGTACCACTATCTTCACCTACCTGTGTGCAGGTAAACTGTAACACTACCTTCACCTACCTGTGTACAGGTAAACTGTAACACTGTCTTCACCTACCTGTGTACAGGTAAACTGTAACACTACCTTCACCTACCTGTGTACAGGTAAACAGTAACACTACCTTCACCTACCTGTGTACAGGTAAACTGTAACACTACCCTCACCTACCTGTGTACAGGTAAACAGTAACACTACCTTCACCTACCTGTGTACAGGTAAACTGTACCACTATCTTCACCTACCTGTGTGCAGGTAAACTGTAACACTACCTTCACCTACCTGTGTACAGGTAAACTGTAACACTGTCTTCACCTACCTGTGTACAGGTAAACTGTAACACTACCTTCACCTACCTGTGTACAGGTAAACAGTAACACTACCTTCACCTACCTGTGTACAGGTAAACTGTAACACTGTCTTCACCTACCTGTGTAAAGGTAAACTGTAACACTACCTTCACCTACCTGTGTACAGGTAAACTGTAACACTGTCTTCACCTACCTGTGTACAGGTAAACTGTAACACTACCTTCACCTACCTGTGTACAGGTAAACTGTAACACTACCCTCACCTACCTGTGTACAGGTAAACAGTAACACTACCTTCACCTACCTGTGTACAGGTAAACTGTAACACTACCCTCACCTACCTGTGTACAGGTAAACAGTAACACTACCTTCACCTACCTGTGTACAGGTAAACTGTAACACTACCTTCACCTACCTGTGTACAGGTAAACAGTAACACTACCTTCACCTACCTGTGTACAGGTAAACAGTAACACTACCTTCACCTACCTGTGTACAGGTAAACTGTATCACTGGACTGATGTCGTGGCTGATGGGCTACATTCGGGGTAAATCAGTGTGGGTGTTGTTTGTGACTGAACCGTTACTGTAAGCTCAGATGGTCTAGATGCTGAGAGCTCTCCAGATATGTTGGTGTTGGGGTACAGGTTAGAGGGGTGGGGGTCACCTGTTGGGGTGGGACGAGGGCAGCATGAACTGAAAGAGTACAGCACACGTCCCGTCCTGCAGCTGATGGTGTTGGAGGCTGTTCAGCTCGTAGGCTATGTAACCCCTCCGCACGTACACCTGAACACAGACACACACTGTAATACACACTGCTGTGACACTGTATCACTTCTTCTACTCACAGCTTCTGATTAAATCTTTATATGGGGGACAAGCACGTACCTCTAAAGCCGCCATGCACACCACACGGTTACTGTGGTAGAAGAAACTGGGCAGGACATCAAAGATGGAGGTTTCAGACATGATGAGTTTCTGTAGAGGAGACGGTTTATATGAGCAGAGAGAAAATACTGAACAAGAACATGGGTGTGTGATTTTAATCCAGTATGAATCTGCAGTGTGTAGTGTTTACAGTCTGACAGAAATAACTGTGGAGTGATTTTAATCCAGTATGAATCTGCAGTGTGTGTAGTGTTTACAGTCTGACAGAAATAATTGTGGAGTGATTTTAATCCAGTATGAATCTGCAGTGTGTGTAGTGTTTACAGTCTGACAGTAATAACTGTGGAGTGATTATAATCCAGTATGAATCTGCAGTGTGTGTAGTGTTTACAGTCTGACAGTAATAAGTGTGGAGTGATTATAATCCAGTATGAATCTGCAGTGTGTGTAGTGTTTACAGTCTGACAGTAATAACTGTGGAGTGATTTTAATCCAGTATGAATCTGCAGTGTGTAGTGTTTACAGTCTGACAGAAATAACTGTGGAGTGATAATAATCCAGTATGAATCTGCAGTGTGTGTAGTGTTTACAGTCTGACAGTAATAACTGTGGAGCGATTATAATCCAGTATGAATCTGCAGTGTGTGTAGTGTTTACAGTCTGACAGTAATAACTGTGGAGCGATTATAATCCAGTATGAATCTGCAGTGTGTGTAGTGTTTACAGTCTGACAGTAATAACTGTGGAGTGAGTTTAATCCAGTATGAATCTGCAATGTGTGGTAGTGTTTACAGTCTGACAGTAATAACTGTGGACTGATTGTAATCCAGTATGAATCTGCAGTGTGTGTAGTGTTTACAGTCTGACAGTAATAACTGTGGACTGATTGTAATCCAGTATGAATCTGCAGTGTGTGTAGTGTTTACAGTCTGACAGTAATAACTGTGGAGCGATTATAATCCAGTATGAATCTGCAGTATGTGTAGTGTCTACAGTCTGACAGTAATAACTGTGGAGCGATTTTAATCCAGTATGAATCTGCAGTGTGTGTAGTGTTTACAGTCTGACAGTAATAACTGTGGAGCGATTATAATCCAGTATGAATCTGCAGTGTGTGTAGTGTTTACAGTCTGACAGTAATCACTGTGGAGCGATTGTAATCCAGTATGAATCTGCAGTGTGTGTAGTGTTTACAGTCCGACAGTAATAACTGTGGACTGATTGTAATCCAGTATGAATCTGCAGTGTGTGTAGTGTTTACAGTCCGACAGTAATCACTATGGAGTGATTGTAATCCAGTATGAATCTGCAGTGTGTGTAGTGTTTACAGTCCGACAGTAATAACTGTGGAGTGATTATAATCCAGTATGAATCTGCAGTGTGTGTAGTGTTTACAGTCCGACAGTAATAACTGTGGAGTGATTATAATCCAGTATGAATCTGCAGTGTGTGTAGTGTTTACAGTCCGACAGTAATAACTGTGGAGTGATTATAATCCAGTATGAATCTGCAGTGTGTGTAGTGTTTACAGTCTGACAGTAATAACTGTGGAGTGATTATAATCCAGTATGAATCTGCAGTGTGTGTAGTGTTTACAGTCTGACAGTAATAACTGTGGAGTGATTATAATCCAGTATGAATCTGCAGTGTGTGTAGTGTTTACAGTCTGACAGTAATAACTGTGGAGTGATTATAATCCAGTATGAATCTGCAGTGTGTGTAGTGTTTACAGTCTGACAGAAATAACTGTGGAGTGATTATAATCCAGTATGAATCTGCAGTGTGTGTAGTGTTTACAGTCTGACAGTAATAACTGTGGAGTGGTTATGATGCAGTATGAATCTGCAGTGTGTGTAGTGTTTACAGTCTGACAGTAATAACTGTGGAGCGGTTATAATCCAGTATGAATCTGCAGTGTGTGTAGTGTTTACAGTCTGACAGAAATAACTGTGGAGTGATTATAATCCAGTATGAATCTGCAGTGTGTGTAGTGTTTACAGTCTGACAGAAATAACTGTGGAGTGATTTTAATCCAGTATGAATCTGCAGTGTGTGTAGTGTTTACAGTCTGACAGAAATAACTGTGGAGTGATTTTAATCCAGTATGAATCTGCAGTGTGTGTAGTGTTTACAGTCTGACAGTAATAACTGTGGAGTGATTATAATCCAGTATGAATCTGCAGTGTGTGTAGTGTTTACAGTCTGACAGTAATCACTGTGGACTGATTAGCTGGATCAGGTTTAGAACCTCCCACAGCTCCACGTCCAGCGTCTGTGAGCTCACCTTCATGTTCTCAGGGCAGAACTGGTGTCCGTACATGTCTATAGCAGACAGGAAGATGGACTCCACCTGGTTGTGTCTCACCTCATACGAGGGTAAGTGAGACGCAATCAGAGCCTGCAAAACAGGAAATGATCTTTAACCTGCTGCACCATGAAGCCCAGTCACACAGGTACATCACAGGTATGAAGCCGCGGACCCACCTGTCTGGCACACAGAGCCACTTTGGAGTTCTCCATCTTACTGAGCTGAGTGAAATCATTCAGAATGGCCACTACGTCGTCCGGCAGAGTCGGGTCCCGCCCACACAGCTGATCCTGCCAATCAGATCACAGCAGAATTTACATGAGCAAACCCTGATTTATGCAGATGCTTCAGTTGAGAACCAACGGCTTCTCTTGAAGTCCAATGAGTGCACTGCTGCCCCCTACTGACCAACCTGTATATGGTGAAAATTCAGACCACTGGAAAGAATGACATTAGAGTGTGTGAGGAGTGTGTTGTGACTTCAACTAAGAGTGACTTTAGTGTCAAACCTCTCATAAATCTCTCTGGATCCATGTTGGATAAGCAGTTCTGCTTAGTTAAACAAATGTGAATCTCGAGAACTCACTGTGAGCATGGTGATGAGGATGTTCTTCTTGGAGACCTGGGCGTGGGAGAAGATGAACTCCAGCACGGGCGTCATATCAGGCTTATACTGCTCCCTCAGGTTGATCACACATTTATCATAGGTGGCTGAGCGAGATAGAGAGAGTGTGATTTAGATTAAACATAACAGTGAAGAACATCACGGGGGGACTGTGATCTGATGTTTGTACCACATTGTTCACTAATACTCCAAACTAATGAATATTAAAGTTATAATTATAATTGTTAAAGTCTTTTCTGGGCCATTGAGTCATGTGTGAAGCAGTGTAGTGTTTTACCCAATTAATTTATTATATTTAATATATTTATATTTTATTTAGTTGAAGCTGCACTATGTAAGATGTATTATTACTTAATGAGGGGAATAAAAACAAGCTAAATGTTTTTTTGGTTTTTTTTTTATTACTGCCCCATAGTGTGTGTGTATGTTGGTGTTTCACCACCCTCCTATGGTATGTGCATGTGGGTGTTTTACTGCCCCCTAGTGTGTATGTTCACTAGAGTATGTGGGTGTTTTACTGCCCCCTAGTGTATGTTCACTAGAGTATGTGGGTGTTTTACTGCCCCATAGTGTGTGTGTTCACTAATGTGTGTGTGAATGTGGGTGTTTCACTGCCCCTTAGTGTGTGTGTTTACTACTGTGTGTGTGAATGTGGGTGTTTCACTGCCCCCTAGTGTGTGTGTGTGTGTGTGTGTGTTCACTAGTGTACGTGGGTGTTTTACTGCCCCCTAGTGTGTATGTGAATGTGGGTGTTTCACTGCCCCCTAGTGTGTGTGTGAATGTGGGTGTTTCACTGCCCCCTAGTGTGTGTGTGTGTTCACTAGTGTATGTGGGTGTTTTACTGCCCTAGTGTGTGTGTGTTCATTAGTGTATGTGGGTGTTTTACAGCCCCCTAGTCTGTGTGTGTGTGTTCACTAGTGTATGTGGGTGTTTTACAGCCCCCTAGTGTGTGTGTGTTCACTAGTGTATGTGGGTGTTTTACAGCCCCCTAGTGTGTGTGTGTGTGTGTTCACTAGTGTATGTGGGTGTTTCACAGCCCTTTAGTGTGTGTGTTCACTAGTGTGTGTGCGAGTGTGGGTGTTTCACTGCCCCGAAGTGTGTGTGTGTTCACTAGTGTGTGGGTGTTTGTGGGTGTTTCACTGCCCCCATTGAGTTCTCTTTTTTTGAGGGGAAGAGGGTCCGAGGCACAACCCACTTTACACAATGTTCTGCTGCCTGTGGTACGCAATTGCACCTTTCCACCAGAGAGGTCTCCAAATCCCCGAAACCTTACCTAGTGCAGCTTCAACACTGTAAACTGAGTATGTGTATTACTGAGAGTGAGCTGGACGTTAGTGTCTTTGTTCCAGCGTGAATGTGAATATTTTACTTTGCTGAAACTGCCCCTCCACCTGCAGGTAGCGCCGCAGCAGGTCCAAGACTACAGACTTCATATAGCCTCGAATACCACTGCGATACCTAAACAAACAAACAAACAAACAAACAAACAAGCCTCAGTATGATCTCCAAAACAGTAATGTTATGGGAGAGAACAATAGAGTTTAGAAGTGTGTTTATGGGAATGTTTGATCTTCATCCAGAAGTGCATTCGTGAGGCCCGCTCTGTCATTGTACGTGCTCTACCACTTGGTGTCCACTTTGTTAGAACACCACTGACAGTCCACTGTGGAATATTTAGTAGTGAGGAAACTTCACCACTGGACTTGTTCACAGGTGGCGTCCTATCACGGTACCACGCTGGAGTTCACTGAGCTCCTGAGAGAGACCCATTCTTTACTAATGTGTGTAGAAGCAGTCTTCAGGACTAGGTGATTGGTTTTATACACCTGTGGTCATGAAGTAACTGGAACTCCTGAATTCAGTGATGTGGATGGGTGAGTGAAGACTTTTGGAAACACAGTGTATATATGGAGACCATCTCAGTGCTCACTGGGCAGATATTCCAGAGATTAAACCTAAATCTGGACTTTTCTATTAAACGTTTTCAGAGGCATAAAAACTAGCTGATAACTTTAAACCCACCTGAATCTATAAGTAAGAGAAAACAGTTCTTATAAAAAGTTACCTGTAAAGTCGACGTGGTCATTAATAAATAAAGGTTAGTGTTAATGGAGCGGTCAGCACGACTTTCTCTCGTTATTTCCTCATTACTGTTTCTGCTCAGACTCATTTTAATGGCTCACTAGCCAGACATCAGCGTGGCTGTGTTCTTTCCACTCTATCTGACTGACTAGCTGACCTTGAGAGCCGGTCAGGAACTCGGGCTGTGATAGGACAGAGAGCGCTCACCTCTGTACCAGCTGCACGATGCTCTGAGTGTTCATGAAGAAAACCTCACGGTCTGCTTTCCTCTGCAGAGTGGCTGCATGACTGTCCAGGATGTTGGCTATCTGCAGCAGCAAGACAAACAGACAATGGTCAGCAATGTGGATCTCTTCAATCAATCAATCAATCAATCAATCAATCAATCAATCAATCAGTCCATCAATCAAAAATAACACTGTTACTACCAACAATACGCTAACTTTTATAGCCCACTCATTTTGCTATAACATTTAAATGTAAGTATATGAGGGTGATTCTTCAATTAGGGGAACTTTTACATCCCTAGGTTATAAATTAAATTAAATTAAATTAAATTAAATTAAATTAAATTAAATTAAATTAAATTAAATTAAATTAAATTAAATTAAATTCACATACAATGTAAAGGACAACTGTGAAGTTCAAACGAATCAGAAAACTAAAAATCACCAAACTGGAGTTTTTCTTTAGACAGCAACTTGTATGTAAGCTTTACTGCACCTTCATACTGTAACTATTTTATTATAATTTAGTGTTTATATCATATTTCCTGTTTATGCTATTGAAAGCATTCATACACAGTGGAGTCACATTATTATGACCACCAGCTAGTATCCAGAGTGAGCGCTGTGTGCAGCACGGACAGCAGCTAGATGTTCTGGGAGACTCAGTAAGGTCCTGGTAGGTGGTCACAGGTATCTGGAGGTATCATGCTGACTGCAGTGCATCCCACAGCTGCTGGAGGGAGCGTGGAGGAGGATCCATAGAGCCAACACCACCATCCAGGTGGTGCCACAGATGCTCAGTTGGGTTCAAGTCTGGGGAATTAGGGCTCCAGGGTAGTACTTGGTGTGGGACATTTCTAGTCCTGTGACGTGTCTCATCATCTTGCTAGAAGATCCCATTCACCCCAGAGAAGACCATCAGCATGTATGGTGTATGTGATCTGCAAGGATGGATTCAGACCCAGATCGGTTGCAAGTGTCTTCAACATGGATGGGTGGGTCCAGAGAACGTCACCAGAACATTCCACAGACCGTAACGCTCCCACCACGAGCTTGTGGTCATGGTAATGTGACTGGACTGTGTATTTGGAATGCATCACTTCCAAATGGGGCTAAAAGAAATGGGGCTATTAGGACATTACACTGGACCTGACCTCAACTCACCCTCTGGCTGGGGAACTGGCTGAGGACGGAGGTGATGTTGCTGGCGTACTGAGCCATGACCTTACGGATGGCCTTCTCCACTGTAACAGGGATGCGTCCGGATACGCTGGTCATGATCTCCTGTAGCTCCAGCAGGGGCAGCGAGGGGTCTCGCAGGGTTTTCATTAGAATGTCCACCCACTTATTCAGCTGATCAGAGACAGAGGACAAGGGGTCAGAGAGCCACACCACAGAGGGACGGAAACAGCCGTGAGAAACTGAAGGAATGGCTCGCGGAGGCCAGAGAGATCACGCTCATGGTCTCATGTTGACCCTAACTGTAGGTTCTTACCCTGGTGCTGTAGTAGGGCTCCGGGAGGCAGTATCCATCCATCACCCTCTCCAGGTTCTCCAGGACGTTGTGGAACACCTGGTGCAGCTTCTCGCCCACCATGGGGAGGGGCTCCTGGGCAGGTAAAGGCTGGGTGTTCAGCTCCACCTGCAGAGCAGGACAACAGGCTCATGACGTTAGACGAAGCCAGGGAAGGAGTGGGAGGCAGAACATACGGAAAAGTCCTAAAATAAAATACGGGAGGAGACGGGAACATTCTGTTCTTCTTAGATTGTTTATCTAGGTTTGTTTTTAACCTTGACCAGACAAAAACAGATTATTAGAACAAAGTAGGAGGTCGAGCACTGAAGTTCATCATCATGCCCTTATTGGGAATTGAGAACGTCTCTATAGGAAAAAAATATTTAATTACTGAAAATTTCTATTCGCATTTTTGCCAAATGCTCTGAATTATCAAGACCATGAAGGGCTGCAATACAAACACTGCTGTGTGTACTGAGCTGACTTCATACTAGTGTGTCTAATAACTGTGTAGTTACACATGAACATCACATGTAACAACAGTGTCACTACTAGTGATGTAACCACTGTTAGATAGATTACAGCACTACACTGTAATGAACTGCCGTCAATTTACTGTAGATATACAACAGTATCTTTCTGTTTTTTATAAAAATTGTGAAATACTTTAAGTAATCACACCTTAATGCAACCAGTTGCCCAATAACAGCAAATAACTGTAATATATCAGCTAATACAGTATTTTCTGTTAACCTTTACAGTCCAGTCACTATCCATCTCAATCATACTGGTGATTACAGACTAATGTTTCTATTTATATGATAACTCTTTATTTTTTAACTGTCCAAACTGCTTGTAAAATAAAGAAAAATAATCTAAATCAGTTCTTAGACGAGGAGACTGGTGCATGTTAACGTCACGTCTCCTAATGTTAGCAGTGATATGGTTTTGTTAGTATAATTATTAAACTTTTAAGATATGAGATGTTGTTAGTTAGGTCTGTTTCATTTAGTGACTAAATTTAGCAAAGAAACTGTAGCTTGAACGGTGTTAGCTAGTTAGCTAGCTAGCTGATTGTCTAGTTGGTTAGTAACATTAATACACAGTTATTTTACTGTCATATACTGTAATTCAATTTACAGTATACTGTTAAAATAAATTACAGTAGATGCTCTGTAAAATAACAGTAAAATACTGGCATCTCTGCTGACGGTATTTTACTGTTAATTTACATAGAATTATTTTACAGTTTTATGTAATTAATTGAATATGTTACATTATATTACTCCCAAAACAAGTAATGCAGTTAATATGTTACTACAAAGAGAGAAAACCTGATGTTACCACTATCATGATACCCCTATGTAATTATACAGGCAAATTTATACACGTGCAATTACATAAACTATATTACTGTAAACCATCAGTAACAGTGGCTACATCACTACTGGTTACATGTGTTGTTACATGTGTTGGTTATGTGTAACAACACAGTTATTACAGAGACTTACTATAAAGTGAGACCAGTTGACTTATTAAAACTGGCAACCCTCAGCAACATACCCCTCACTAACCACCACTCCTTTCCCAGTGTAGTAATTAGGTTGCATCCAGAACAACTGGTGTTATTATTATTATTATTATTATTATTATTATTATTACTACTACTATTATATAATAGACTTTCTTGCATGTGGTGTTATTTCAGTGGTTTTGTTGTTAGCACAGACGTAACAATGTTCCTATTGGTTGATGTTGATATTACAGAGACGCTGAGTAGAACTACGTGGATGGCACTACTCAAGAGTTGAGAGCGAGGGTATTTACAGGGTGAACACTGCTGGGGTCATCCAGGTCCATGTGGGCCACTACACAGCCAGGCACCAGCACCGCTCCCGGCCTCTTCACGAAATGAACACAGCCCGATTCCTGAGCCATCAGAGTCATCACCATCTTCATCACCTGCACAACACAAACCCAGATTAAACACATCAGCCATGTATATATATATATATATATATATATAATATATTTGTATAAAAACATACATACATACATACACACACACACCGGTCAGCCACTCACTGTCCACTGTATCAGCTCCACTGACCAAACAGGAGCTCCACTTACAGAATGTAGTTCATCTGATTCTCTGTATACTTTATTACTCTGTTCTTTAATGATCAGGACCCCCACAGGACCACCACAGAGCAGCTACTATTAGGGAGGTGGATCATTCTCAGCACTGCAGTGGTGGACACTGACGTGGTTAGTGTGTGTTGTGCTGGTGTAAGTGAATCAGAGACAGGAGCCTATCCCAGCACTCGTTGGGCAGGATGCAGGAAACAGACCACCAGTCCGTCACAGGGCACACACACATTCACACACATTCACACCTAGTGGGCTCTCAATTTCCAATTATATTATATTAAATATATAATTTATGTAACAGAATTAATTAGAATCTTAGCTTTCCAGCGAACAAAGCTGGTCCAGCTCGTGACTGTAGCCTGGTACCCACGTTCCCGCAGAGCCTCACCTCTATCTCAGCGTACGGGTGTCCTGCTACTACATGACCTCCATCGTCCACGATGTACTGCAGCAGTTTTCCAGCAGAGGGCGAGCGGAGCACCGTGGGGTCGCGCTCTTTCTCAAACACGCACGTCTTATTGCCCACAATGATCCGGTAACTGCAGAGAGGAGGAACCTTCTATCAAATTCATTCAAGCAATTGGCCAATCACATTACTGTGGGGGGTGGAGCCACTTCGACCAACCCGGCGTCTACACACTGTCAGAATTTTAGGACTAATGGACCAACAGATACTGTCCAAGACTGTATTAGCTTGATACTTTAGGCTATATCGAAATCTAAGGGCGTTTCACACCAAAAGGTCTGGACCAGGGTTCATGTATTTTACTGAGAGATATATATATATATATATATATATATATATATATATATATATATATATATATATATATATATCATCACTGTCCAATTAAAAACGTCCATTTTTGTTGATTTTTATTTTTCTGTATGATTTAAACACGACAGCTGCCGTTAAAATACTGTTAAAGTCTCATGATGAATGGACCAATAGAAATCCTCCAAAATAGCTTGGAAATAATTCTGGTTCTATTGACTTACATTAAAAATAATGACAATTTTTGGCCTCTCCTGTAAAGTTATATATATATATATATATATATATATATATATATATATATATATATATATATATATTTATAAAATGTAAGTTAATTTAAAGAGGTTTTATAATAAGCTATTTTGGAGCATTTCTATTGGTTTAAAGAGCAGCTGCATGATGTTTTTCTTTGGACAGCAACGATACCCAATGTTCAATCACATAATATAAAGTTATTTACACAAAACCTACAGAAACAATATAAAAAATATTAAATATTGCGATATTATATTTTGGGACACCCCATCAATTCCCAAAATCAGAGTATCGATTTTGAATCAGTTGCTTACAAAAGTTTACAAAGACTTGTGGCAAACCATGATTCATTTAGTATTGCTCAAAAAAAAATGTTTTTCTAAAATTATAGTTTAAATAATAAATATCGCTGCTTATCGCAATATATCGAACCGTAACCCCCGTATCATGATACATATCATATAACCAGCTTATGGCCAACACTCAGCCCTGAGAGACAGACCTGTCCACTTCCTCCTTCATGTAGGTGGTGTAGCTGCTGCCGCTGTAGGAGAGGAGCAGGCCGCCGTCGCTCAGCCTGTGGACGTCAATCTCGATATCCGACCTGTTCGTGATGATCACGTAGGTGGTGGGAGACTGACGGGTCACCTATCACACAGAAGATCAGTCAGATACAAGACCACCACAGAGGTTCCACAGGCCTGAAGGGATTAGTGAGTAAACGTCCTGTTACCTGGAGAGAGTACTTGATTCCCTCGTAGATCAGATCCACGTCCACTGTGTTAACCAGACTGGCCGCAGGTAACACCTGACCCCTGAGCACAGACCACCCACAGATTAGTGCTGTGATCTAGACCATCTTTAAAGAAATGGCTCTGCGAGAAGTCTAAGCTTCTCCTTACCCCACATATACACGACTGGGTAAAAGTCTGAGGCACCTAAGCTGATCGTATCTGATCAATAAGTGTGTTTCCACCAGATCTGATTAGAACAGATGTAAATAATCAGACATACAATACAAAGTATCATGAATATGTTATTGTGAGAGAAGTAGATCAGATCTTGATCCAGTTTGAAGAACAAAGTTAGGTTCCAGATTTCTCCTGGACGCCCCAGACATTGTATGAATGTGTTCAGTTCCTTCAGCAGCAAATCTTGATTTATCTTAATGAAGTACTGAGCAGTCAAAGCAGGTATTAGATGAGAACTGATAATAATACTGGGTTGTTTAGGAGAAGCTTGGAAAGAGTTAAATAAACACACTGACGTATGAAAAAGCACTACTTACTCTATTAATACTGATTAATATTTAATAATAAAGTGTAAAAGCTCTACTTACTCTATTAATACTGATTAATATTTAATAATAAAGTGTAAAAGCTCTACTTATTCTATTAATACTGTTTAATGTTTAATAATAAAGTGTAAAAGCACTACTTACTCTATTAATACTGTTTAATATTGAATAATAAAGTGTAAAAGCTCTACTTACTCTATTAATACTGTTTAATATTTAATAATAAAGTGTAAAAGCTCTACTTACTCTATTAATTCTGTTTAATATTTAATAATAAAGTGTAAAAGCTCTACTTACTCTATTAATACTGATTAATATTTAATAATAAAGTGGAAAAGCTCTACTTACTCTATTAATACTGTTTAATATTTAATAATAAAGTGTAAAAGCTCTACTTACTCTATTAATACTGATTAATATTTAATAATAAAGTGTAAAAGCTCTACTTACTGTATTAATACTGTTTAATATTTAATAATAAAGTGTAAAAGCTCTACTTACTGTATTAATACTGATTAATATTTAATAATAAAGTGTAAAAGCTCTACTTACTGTATTAATACTGATTAATATTTAATAATGAAGTGTAAAAGCTCTACTTACTCTATTAATACTGTTTAATATTTAATAATAAAGTGTAAAAGCTCTACTTACTGTATTAATACTGTTTAATATTTAATAATAAAGTGTAAAAGCTCTACTTACTCTATTAATACTGTTTAATATTTAATAATAAAGTGTAAAAACACTACTTACTCTATTAATACTGTTTAATATTTAATAATAAAGTGCAAAAGCACTACTTACTCTATTAATACTGATTAATATTTAATAATAAAGTGTAAAAGATCTACTTACTGTATTAATACTGTTTAATATTTAATAATAAAGTGTAAAAACGCTACTTACTCTATTAATACTGTTTAATATTTAATAATAAAGTGTAAAAGCACTACTTACTCTATTAATACTGTTTAATATTTAATAATAAAGTGTAAAAGCACTACTTACTCTATTAATACTGTTTAATATTTAATAATAAAATGTTTACTGAGTAAATAAAAGCTTCCTATCTGGAAATAATAGATTTTTATATATAATAAATGTTCTAAAACACGTTCAGCATTCAAGTAAAGCTTCTTTCTGCTGAAGCTAGAAGTCGGCAGTAATATAAACCTTTCAGTAAACACAGCCTCAAAACCCATAACCCACTTAAACCACATCCAGGTCTTCACTACAGTCGAGCAGACTTGATGTGGTTTTTCAACCTGTGGGCACTTAAACCACCGTTACCAGCCTAGTACGAACAGCTCTGCCCACTGAGAACAGGCCTGTGGACCACTAGGGGGTGCTTTATGGCCTGCTGGTGGTACGAGGGCCTGTTCCCAGTGGGAGGAGCAGTTTGTACTGGGCTGGTAACAGTGGTTTAAGTCATAAAACCATATGTGAAGTTTTTTATATTACGAGGAATATAAATATTAATAGACGTGTTATTTTAAAAACACTGCAGTAGCAGCGGTTTGAGACAACGCGGGCAGACAGTTATCTGACCAGAGATGGAGAAGTGTCTCAGGGTGCAGTTGCAGGTGGATCTCACCTGCACATTTCGGTTTCTATGATAAACCTCAGTCTGATCTCTTTCAGGCTCCAGGTTTTCTGGATTAGCACTGGATTAGGACAGAGTGTTACTGTGGGCCGCTATGCTTTGTACTTAGAAGCAGGTGGTCCTTCAGGTTGGAACCTCTGGTTGAGACCATGCATGAGCTACTGCGAGCTATAAAAGTCAACAGAACTGGCCGTGTTTTGTAGCCCCAGTTAACTAAACTAAAGACGCTAAACGCGAGCAACACGTGTGGGCAGATCCACCGTAGTTGGGTTAACTGGGCCATGATGTAAATCAGCCCATGTTTCTGTGATCTAGAGGTTTTATTTCAACTTTCTGAAAACACTCACATCACGTGACTGGACCTGTAGCTGTTTTAAGTGAATTAAATTTGATTAGTTGTTGAGACTGTAAATCATTACTGTTATAATTGTTTTCCTAAAAACCCTGATGGTCACCTGAACCTAGCTCAAACCCACACCTTCTTCTAAATCTTAGTGAGGAACCGAAGACTGTAGTAGATACAGAACGTGTAAAACACTTTCAAAGCTAGAAATGACTTGAGTAAACATATCCACTAATCTCAGAGTATAAAGGGTTAAAATATTGTGTTCTGTTTTCATTTGTTAGCAAAAAACTGTTATTGTTTTACTATATATTATTATTATTATTATTATTATTATTATTATTATTATCATTATTGTATATTATCACTATTATTTGTTATTATTTGTATTATTACTGTTTACTGTAGGCCTAATAAACACTTTCAGGCAGTTGTTTACGGTTCAGGCTATTTTTTTTAACCAATCCAACTTTAAATTTGTAAAATATCAAATTATGCTTTTACAGCCTTCAATTCACAGCCTACTTTATTACACGCCCCATCACGTTATTAGAGAATCCCGTCTTCAGCTCGGCTCACTGCGTTCTTGACGCCTATAGCACCAAATTTTATTCTTTATTTAAATTAAACCTCCATCCCAGCCTAAGATCTAAAACTGCACTGTATAAAAGAGTTTGTGAGCTTGTGCAAACTTTTGTGCTACTAAATTGTTGTGTGTACAGATACATTTAATATTAAGATAAATACTTGGATTAAAAATATTATTTAATTAAAAAGTACTTATTTGCTTTTTGTATTTATCAGATCAAAGGCTTGCCTCTATAACACTCACATGCCAGAGCCTGTAGACCAATGACTGCTTTCCAAAGTTTATCTGATTATTGGATTTAACACTAAACCAAGCAAAGATATAATAATAATAATAATAATAATAATAATAATAATAATAATAATAATAATCTTATTATTATTATTATTATTATTATTATTATTATTATCAGAGTTTAAGAACAAGTTCTGATGTTCTTGTTTGTGTAAATGAGTCTGTAATTGAAGCTCACCTCTCCAGTGAATGCAGGAAGTCAGACATGCTCTTCCTGAAATTAGCATCAGCTACATGGAGGGCTCCACACACGACCCCCAGCATGGTGTCGGGCCTTTCAGCCTAAAACAAGCACACGGATCCAAGCAAACATAAAAAAGTCAGTTTATATATATATATATATATATATATATATATATATATATATATATATATATATATATATATAGAAAGAAAACATGTATCTATTTTATTTTACTTTTCTGTTATTAGAACACGTCATTTGGAAGTTTCATGATTACATATATATATATATATATATATATATATATATATATATATATATATATATATATATATACATACATACATACATACATACAAATTTCATTCCATATTTTCAAGTTTCATATATATATGAAATGGAATGAAACTTGAGAATATATAGAACGAAACTCTGAATATATGGAATGAAACTCTGAATTTTTGTTCAGTGAAGTTAATACTCTTGATGTGCAGAGAAAACCAATAATGTCTTAGTAATGCGTTATTAACATCTATTAAATGTTAATAAATATCAATAAGGTTTTGTTCAGTGAAGTTAATACTCCTGATGTACAGTAAAAACCAATAATGTCTTAGTAATGCATTTCTTTATTTTCCTTCTTCTTATGTGACTGTACTCATACCTGCACTTTCTCAGCGATCAGGTGGTCCAGCCAGCCTGTGTCGATGTCGTTGTTCCTGAAGCTCTCTGTCTCCAGCAGTTTGATGAGATACTCTACAGTGGTCCTGAAATCCCCCCGGATACACAGCTCCTTCATAGCTACCACCATGTTTCTACACACAGCAATAAACAGGTTATTGAATACGTCCACCTTCAGTCAGTACATCACAATCTATATGTCATAGAAACTAAAATATCTACCAGACGTATATATATTTATTAAGATTCTGCAGCGATAACTCTATAATGTATATAATAATCTGGAGTTAATAATATAAAACCACTTTCAGATCCAGTTACAGGTACCAGGTGACTGTAATGTGTTTATAGAACAGTGTAATGTTTTGATGTAACATTGTCCTTATAAAAAAAATTATATATATTATATATATTATATAATCATTCATATAAAAAATTATTAGCCAATAAATGCTTCGTGGCTTTTAAATAAGGGGTGTACATGACGGGACTCACGAGATAGCCTCCTCGCGGTTCTCCCCCCAGGAGAAGCAGTGCCCGAACTGAGAGTCGGCGAACTCGTGCAGACCCCCAGTGGCCCCGACGCTGAAATAGCCCCAGACGTTCTTACTGCTGCGGAAGTTCAGCTCCTGGACCGTCCCTGAGCTCGGCTTAAAGCCCTGCAGACCCGCACACAAACACACAACACTGGTTTACTACAGTATAGGACACAGAGGACGTCCAACACTGGACATTTCACATTAGTAGTGATTTAGCCCCATGACCAGAAAGTGACCATTAGGAAAATGACCTCATCTGGGTTCTCGCTGGTGATGCGGGCTGCAATGACGTGTCCCCGAGGACAGGGGGTGCACTCCGGAGACTCGAAATTAATCAGGGTGTCCCCCCACGCAGATTCACCGTACAGCACTCGAATATCCTTAATCCTGTGTAGAGGAATCCCCATCGCAATCTACACACACACACACAACAACAACAACAACAACAACAACAACAACAACAACAACAACAACAACAGCACACGGTCATCTCAGCAGTGTTTTATATACATACACACACACACACACATATACATATATATATATATATACACACACATATACATATAAATACACACACATACACACACACACACATATATATCACAACTTTACAGTAAGTGTTGACTAAGTAACATGTAGTAATACCTTATCTAACAGAGTAATACATTAATAATGGTTAACTATTGTTTAGTAAACAAGTAACAACAGCATTAATTAACAGTGTTTTCATATTAAGTGATGCATTTGTTAAAGTAAACAACAACTGAGGTAATTAATATTAATATTAAGTAGCAACTGCATACGTTAATTTTATTTTTATTTTAAACAATTACATAAAGTTCCCTCAACTTTATACATGTTTATTAACATTTAATAGAGATTAGTAATGCATTATAAGAACATTATTGTTTTTTTACTGTACAGCAGGAGTATTACATTCACTAAACAAAACCTTATACATGTTTATTAATGTTTAATAGAGGTTAATAATGCATTACTAAGACATTATCGGTTTTCACTGTATGTCAGGAATATTAACTTCACTGAACAAAAATTGAACAAAACTAAATGTTTTATTAATGATTAATAGATGTTAATAATGCATTACTAACACATTATTGGATTCAACATATTGCAAATTATTCTTTGAAGAACATAATATCTGTTTATACAATCATTCTTTATATTTAAAGTTTCTAAATTCTACTAAAGCTTTAAAGTGAGACATACGAGCAACAAAGAAGCAAAAACACGAGCCAAATCAACTCAACAAGACGAACATCAATCAAAGAATAATGACTGAAATGGAACTGAGGGACACACGGTCGGCAGAAGTAAAAGTCTTATCACTCAAAACATACAGCAGAAAATACTTCAGTAAATAGAAGTGAGTAAATAAAGCAAGTTAGAGGCTCAGACTGCTTACGAACAGTTACAGATAGTAAAGCTGTTACTTAACACTGATTTTATCCAGTATGTACGACCGCAGTACATGAGCAACAGACAACAATAACAAAGGCAGTTGTTTACTTAACGTTAATGCAAGTACCTCAGCTGTTGTTCACGTACTTCATATTAAGGCTTCATATAAAAAAACAAGGTTTATTAATGTAGTTCTTACACGTTTACTAAACATTAGTTAACCACTGTTAATGTATTACTTCATATTAAGGCTTCATATGAAAACAAGGTTTATTATTGTAGTTCTTACATGTTTACTAAACATTAGTTAACCACTGTTAATGTAATGCTTCATGTTTACTAATACATTTCTTCATATTAAAACAGTGTTAATAAATGCAATTGTAACATGTTTACTAAACCTTTGTAACCATTACTAATGTAGTACTTCATGTTAAGGCTTCATATTAAAAAAAACATTAATGAATGCAGTTGTTACATAGTTACTAAACATTAGTAACCATTATTAATGTAGTACTTCATGTAAACTAATACATGACTTCATATTAAGGCCTTATATAAAACAATGTTAATTAATGCAGTTGTTGTACACATTAGTTAACCATTATTAATATATTACTTCATGTAAAGCTTTACCATGTAATGTAATTAAATCAGATCAATGGCTACGTTTACATGCAGCCTGATAATCCGTTAATAATCAGACTAATAGCTCAATCGGAATAGAATAGTCATGTATACACCTCAATCCCAATAGACTAGTCCGATTGAGGTCATTCCGATTATAGTTTCTCTATAGTTTCTAAAGGAGGTGGGTAAACCCGTAAACAATCAGTTTAATAGAATAATAGTCGTGTAAATGTCTGTATCTGATTACATTCCCAATCAGACAGTTTAAGTACACTCTGCACATGTGCAGTAGCGTCACAGAGGACGTTTCAACATGGTGGGAGGTAGAGACTGGTCTAGAAGAGACACAGTTCATTATTCAAACCTTAAAAGATTTAAAAACAGTGAGCAGGATGGACGGCTGTAAAGCAGTAACGAGCTGTTCAGACGAGTATATGAGAAAATGAACGACGGTGGGTTACACGAACTACAGAGCAAATTAAAAACAGGAAGTTTCTTAGATCAGCGAATCATAAAGCTGAAAAGCAGAACCGTAGATTCGTTCCTCTTTCCCGTTTTACTGAATTATGGATGAAGTCGCGGGAGATGGACTCCTCGCTAACACGGATGTAAGCGGTGTTGCAGGACGTGACGTCTTCCTCTCACGTGAAATATGTTTTCTTGACTCCTCCAGAATTTTAAAGCAGTTAAAAACATGAGCGCGCCCACTGAAAACTCAGGTAACATCTGCTGGTCTCACTCTGACTGACCCCGCCTGATGCTTGTTGTCATGGTAACGTTTACACCAAGACATACTCTACATATAAGCATATAAGATATATATGAGCATATAAACACCTCAGCCTTAATCTAGAATCGGTATTAATTCAGTTGGATTGAAGAAAATCTCTGCATGCAAACACAGTCAGTGAACTACTTTACTGTGTGTCATATATTGTTGTATTATATAATATATATAACATATATTGACAGTAGATGAAGGTGTAGGAAAACCCCTTTAGTAGATGATGGGAAACCCCTTTTCTGTTCCTTCCTGTAAAGCTCCTGCTTTGGAGATACTTGTTTTTCTTTGGACAGCACTGATAAGCATTAACCCTGCGTATGCGCTGTACCTGTAGCTGAGCAGCAGGCAGGTTGACGTCTGCAATCATCTCCGTGCAGGGATGTTCCACCTGCAGTCTGGGGTTCAGCTCCAGGAAGTGGAAGCTGCCATCCTCGGAGAACAGATACTCCACCGTCCCAGCGCTGACGTAGCCCACCATCTTAGCCATGCGCACTGCGTACTGAGACAGACACGTGATTACACTATAGACCAGGTTAGTATTAGAATTATTATAATAATTACTATAGTATTATAAAATAAACTAGTACTATAGAAGCTTATTTATAGCTCCGCCCACTCTACCGCAGGACCACCCCTGCCCTTCCCCAGGACTCCACAGGAAAACATCCTCACCCGCTCCATCTGCTCGAAGGTGACGGGTGAAACGATGGTGGGCGGAGCCTCCTCGATGATCTTCTGGTGCCGCCGCTGGATGGAGCAGTCTCGGCCGAACAGCGAGATGGCGTTCCCGTACGCGTCCGCCAGAATCTGGACCTCCTGGTGACGCGCGTGCTGAGCCAGCTGCATGATGAAGATGGGAGAACCCGGCACCTCGGCCTGGACCTGCAGAGCGAGAGTGATACATAGTATATAACATTTTGGTCAATTTTAATTTTTCAGCATGATATGAACACAACAGCTGCTCTTTATATCCTCTGAAAATATCATGATGAATGGACCAATAGAAATGCTCCAAAATAGCTCCAAAACATTTCTGGTTCCATTGACTTACATTGAATATAAAGAGTGTTTCTGGCCTCTCCTGTAAAGTTACCATAACTGATATAAACCATAAACCATACATGGGTCCCAAACTGAGGGCTCTAGAGACCTCCAGCTCTGCAATGAAGCATGTTATCAATGTTAAACCAAAAGATGACTCATGATTAGGGGTGGGCGATATGGCCCTACAATAATATCACGATATTTCATGGTATTTTTGTGATAACGATACTCTTGGCGATATGACAAAACATTGAATTAAAAAAATATTTCAAGAATACACTACTGCAACAAAATGAAAATTTAATTTTTATTATTGCATACGATATGATATAATATGGCACACCCCTAACTGAGATATTAAAAAATACAAGTATTTTCATCAGATTGTAACAGAAGTCAATGATCCAGAATGTCACGATACTAAATAATGCACTCCAAATATCTCCATATATCCAGGACTGAAGTAAAGTGAATGATACTGGAGATAAAATCTGTCTCTAGTAGATATAGAATGTGAAATGAGAAAAGTGTAAATTTTTATTTTGATAAAAACAGTAAAAGTAGTACCTGGTGTGATAATTAGTGATGGGTGATATGGCACCATAATTCAGGGCATAATATTGTTCACCATATTCAAAAATATTGGTGATGTTATTGTGTACGATACGATATGGTACACTCATGATATTCAGTTGAGGAGTTTGGTCAGAACAGGGAAACACTAACCCGGAGCTGTAATTTTAGTGACTGAGATGAACTTTGATAAGATCATAGAAACATAAAAGCATTCTTATGCCACGACTTCCTTCTCTGGAAGATTCACAGACTCATGACTAATGCTGACCTTACACTAAACGACTTTAAGAGTGTGACTAAAAGTCTGTGACTAGTGTTTAGATGTGAGAGGGAGTCAGACTTCAGTCTATTAAACGTCTTTTCAGATTCAACTCTTCTAGTGTACCGTCAGCATTCATCAGGGTTCCCAACTCCACACCCCAAGAGGAAGTCTGTATATTCACTTGGGATTCTGGTTCAAGCGATGGAGATGGAGTCTTCTGGATTGGTTTACTTTCTGGAGGTTATTGATCCCCTTTTTTTTTACAGCAGCCATAAAAATCAGTTCCCGCCTGATTTAGAAGAGCTGACTGGAAAAATGTTGAGAGTATTTTTTAGTGGTAACAGATGTTAAAGCTGTTATTGTTGTGTTTATATACAGTTATATAAATTTTATATTGTTATTTTGTTATATTATTTTTTCTTTATACTGTTTGTGTATTAAGCCAGTTTACAGGATAGTTTAATATAGTTTCTTATATTGTTGTTGTGTTATATAATTTTATAGTTCAAATGCTGTTTGTGTATTAATTCAGTGTGCATTATAGTTTTTTAGTTTATCATATTATATCATATTACTGTTTCTATATACTGTTTGTGTTTTGAGCCAGTTAGCAGGACAGTTTGTTTGTATTGTTATTGCATTATATAATGTTTTTATTATTGATAATATTGTATATATATGCTGTTTGTGTATTGAAACAGTGTGCAGGATAGTTTAATGTATTATTTTAAACTTGTTATTGTATTATACATCTTTTGTTATTGATATTGTGTCTATGTACTTTTTGTGTATTGAGTAAACACACCTCTAAACACTTTAATACCTAATTTTTTTTTTGGCATGTGATAAATTTGATTTTGTATTTGTTTCCAGTGCGTTAATTCACCAAATACACAGTAATTGTGCTTAAGTATGTTTTCTATAGATAGCATGTTAACACTTAAACAACAATCAACAACCCGTTATATTACTGGCATGCCCAAACTTTATTTTATTTATATATATATATATATATATATATATATATATATATATATATATATATATATATATATATATATATATATATATATATAAATATATTCTTATGACAGAGGCTTCTATGAGTGTGTGACTCTACCTGTCTGAAGAAGCTGGGAAAATCTTCAGCACTGTCCACCTTCCTGATGCCCTTCCCTCCTCCCCCCTCGGAGGCCTTAATCACTAAAGGATAGCCGATCTTCTCGGCCCCCTGAAACAGACAACACATCATATACCCCACTTACAACAGCAACACTTGTGGCCCCTGAAGTAAAATAAGGCCATCTTCTTTAGGATACTTTAAATGTGTCATCCAAAATACTCGAATAACTACTTATACATCTGGAACTATGATTCTACATCTTTACTGACAAACATATTTGTATATTTGGGGTACGACCTACGCTACACAGCCATGCGGTTCTTAGGAGGTGCACGTCAGGCGGTGATTTAGGGTATGACCTAGGATACAGTCCCTAGGGTGCACAGCTATGTGGTTCTGGGGAGATGCAAGTCAGGCTATGGTGTAGGCTATGGTGTAGGCTATGGTGTAGAGTACAGTGTAGGGTACGGTGTAGGGTACAGAGCCTTGGGTATGACCAAGAGTATACGGTTACGCGGTTCTGGGGAGGTGCACGTCAGGCTATGGTGTAGGGTTCGACCTAGGGTACACGCCTACACGGTTCCCCACTGTCCAACACCAAACACCAGGCAATGCTGATCGAGATGCAACAATGGTGTAGCATGTGAGAAAGATAAAAGGCGAGTAGTTACAGCGAGGCCTTCATCCACGTCCCTCACGCAACCTTCATTGTAAACGTCCGGCGGGACACTGATCATGTGACCTGACCTCTGTTCCTCCTCCCCCCAGGAAACCTTCAGCCCTGCGGAGAGAGGTAAGAACACTCAACTGCACAAACCACAGCGAGGTGGGTTCTATTGTTTCACTGCACTGAAAACAGAGAGGAGACCACAACACACTTCTTACATCAGATGAAGACTTTCAGAGCTTTTCAAATGTACAGGGTCAGAACTGTTCACAGTGGTAGTGAATGGAACCAGACGTCCACCTCATACCATGATAGTTTAGAGAAGATCTCAGTCTTAAACTCCATTCATGGTGGAGGGATACATGCAGGACACTGTGAGGTTAAAATAGTCCCCAAAGAAAACCTAGTATTTTCTGATCTTCCACATTTTACCATCAACATCCAGATAAACTCAGAAGACACGTGTAGCTTCACTGGTGGGATTGATTGAAAATACCATGTGTATATTTGTGTTGCAGACATGGAGACCCCAGGTTGCCTTCAGCACCACTATAAACACCATCACCACCACTATAAGCATCATCACCACCACTGTAAACATCACCACCACTGTAAACACCATCACCACCACTGTAAACACCATCACCACCACTATAAACACCACCACCACTACCACTGTAAACAACATCTGAACCATCTCACACAATGACTTGATGAAACATGGAAAAATCTATGGAATTCCTATTTAACTAGCTGTAGAACTGACTGGTATGGTAAACTGGTGTGAGGAAGTGTTGAGGAGGTGAAAGAGTGCAGTGTAGAGAAATACCGGATCCTGTCCAGGGTAAAGTGGGGATTCCTGCCGTCTGTGCTACAATAGAAGACGCCACTTTATCTCCCAGAGCCCACATGGCTTTACTGGAGGGACCTGTGAAGACAAGACACAGCACACTGAGCACAAAGACCCCAGTTAGATGGACGAGTAACAGAGTTTTTATTGACATAGATTCATATCACGAGCAGAATATCTCTGGGAGGTTGTCAGCAGATGTTCCTGGACTGCAAACTGAGATTGCGGTGGTTTTTGAAGGCTATAGAATGAACTGTAGTAAACCACATACTGTACTGCACTACAGTCAGTGACCAGCCTTTCAGTACAAGTTATTAACTGTTCTGGAGAGATTAGATAACACACCTGCTCAGTGAAGGAGAACGTCAACAGAGGACAAATGAAAAATAAACCCACAAGGTTTCCAAAACTGGAGCTGAAAAACGGCTACAGAGAAAACGTGACTCCTAACAACCACCTGGAACAAGACACAGTAGACCCACCAACAACATCCCTGTCAGATAAACAGCACCTAAAGCTTTGAGAGCGAGAACATTTATCTCAGTCCATTCTTCCACTGTGAGAAGACACCTCAGCTCTACAGGTCTGAAAGATGTGTAGCTGTTCAAGAAGCTCCTCATTAAACAAAAGGAGATGCACACATGATGTTCTCAGAACAATGGACTGACCATCCAAGAGTCTCAACACCTCAACACCAGTGAATGGGTTTGGGCTCATTTGGATTGTGAGAAGCAGAAGACTGAACTTCTAAGACTGAACTCTGGAGGTGTGTTTCTCTCAGAGGAACTGAAAGTAAGTCTCTTGGAAGGAACTGAAGCTGTAATGAAGGTATATATATATATATGTAGCTGGTGTTGGTTCTTGAGGTCATACCTAAGAATGAAATGCCTGCTTTATGGAGCAGCTCCGGCAGCTTGGGGTTCTCTGAGGCGTGACCCCACCCGGCCCACACCGCCTGCAGAAACATCATCATCATTACTGACCACGATTAGCAGAGACACAGCTTTAACACAACTGACCACTACAATGAAGCTTCTAGTGAAGATCATTCCTGAGTACAGAAATATCTCTTTAACCCAGTTATATTATAATCATTAACATTTAGGACCCCCACAGGACCACCACAAAGCACAGAGCAGAGCAGCAACACTGTGTCCACTCACTGTCCACTCTTATTAGACACTCCTACCACTTGCTGGTCCACCTTGTAGATGTAAAGTCAGAGACAGTAGCTCATCTGCTGCTGCACAGTTTAAAGCTGAGAATGACCCCTTCCTCTAATAGTGTCTGCTCTGTGGTGGTCCTGTGGGGGTCCTGATCATTAAAGAACAGAGTAATAAAGTATACAGAGAATCAGATGAACTACAGTCTGTAAGTGGAGGTCCTGTATGGTCAGTGGAGCTGATACAGTGGACAGTGAGTGTAGGTCCTGTATGGTCAGTGGAGCTGATACAGTGGACAGTGAGTGGAGCTCCTGTATGGTCAGTGGAGCTGATACAGTGGACAGTGAGTGGAGGTCCTGTATGGTCAGTGGAGCTGATACAGTGGACAGTGAGTGTAGGTCCTGTATGGTCAGTGGAGCTGATACAGTGGACAGTGAGTGGAGGTCCTGTATGGTCAGTGGAGCTGATACAGTGGACAGTGAGTGGAGGTCCTGTATGGTCAGTGGAGCTGATACAGTGGACAGTGAGTGGAGGTCCTGTATGGTCAGTGGAGCTGATACAGTGGACAGTGAGTGGAGGTCCTGTATGGTCAGTGGAGCTGATACAGTGGACAGTGAGTGGAGATATGAGATGTACTTTAGTAGAATGTTTCAGGTTAGAGCTGTACCTGCACTGGGATCCTCTTCGCGATGTCCACGATCATCTCCACGTTGGCGTAGTTATTGTTGTTGGGTCCTCCAGGAACCGGCACGTAGTGATCCGCCATTTTTATATACTCTAAACACAAAAATAGACTTTATTAATCAATTAATCAATTAATTAACCAATTAAATCTCAACATTTCCTAACAATGTTAAGAGCAGCTGCTGTGCTCGATTTAAAACTGAAACTGTACTACTGGAATCTTCCAAGTCTCACCTGCATTGGCCTTCAGGTCCTCAGGCGTGACCATGACGACGAAGCGGATGGTCCTCTCGTTGCGGAACATCTCGTAGGACCAGCGGCGGATGGAGCGCATGCATTTCACTGCCGCGATGCCGTTGTTGGCTATGAGGACCTGCAGAGAGAAACATCATCAACATCTATGACCTCCAGCTTCAGAGCTTCTGCAGTCAGTGATCTACTCACAGCTCTGCGCTGTCAAACAACATAACACAGATCTGACCTCCAGGGGCCCAAAGACCAGGGACCCGGCAGACCCCGAAATTGAGAAATTAGGTAAACGAGAAGCCCTTGAATACGAAAGGAATACATACACATATTAAGGGCTTCTTGGCTTATAACCAGCCACCATGGGTGTATTGGCAAGAACCTGGCGATACAATAAGAATCGTGATACGATTGATTATATCGTGATATACTGCGATACTGCAAGCAAAGTGATATACTGTGATTTTTCAAATCCTACTATTAAAACAAACCACTGTATGAACAGGTTTATCCATACTTACAATAGCACTGCGCCCTTGTGCTGCTTGTTAATGTTGGAGTGGAGCTGAAAATGGATTACAACACTGCCATCTAGTGGTCAGAGGTTTAAACACAACACACAATGATTCACTGTCTGCCAGGAATCTGTGTTTTGATACTGTGTTTTTGAGAATCGATACCGTATCACAAAACATAATATCACGATATTCGATATTTTCGATATTTTATGACACCCCTACATTTAAAGGTGCAAAGAAGTTTGGAGGACATATTACTTAACAAAGAGTAACGCTGTTTGTTTACATGTTTTTCTTCTTATATGCTATTATTTAGGGTTATTGTGAATTTCTTTCAGTGTAAGGCAGTAGGGGGGCAGGGCTAAGGGGGTTATCAGGAGGCAAAGGTGTGGTGGTCTCTGAAGACACTTATATCTGCTTATAGCCTTCATTAAAACCCATGATGTGGTACCCATTGTAGGCCTGACCCTCCAGGACACTGCAGCCCTTATACAACAGTAACAGTGCTATATACTATATACTCTATATACGCTATATACTCTTCAGGCTTCTCACTCTTCACCTTCTCTATGACGTGGGTTCCTCCGAAGCGCTTGACGAACTCGGCCGGAGAGGCCACGGTGAAATCTCTGGGTACGTCCATCCTCCTCTGCTCTCGGCCCCTCCTCATCAGGTGGGGACCGGACATGCTAGGCCTGCAACAGACAGCGACGAGGGTGAGCAGAGCCATGAACAGCAGCAGGAGAACAGCAGCAGGACACAGTGAGGACTGAAGATTCTACCCTTGGACCCTCTCTGTCTGTGAGACGACCCCGATTAAACCACAGGCTGCTGATAACTCCACTCGACTGCTTGTGTGCTTTGCATGTAAACTGAATTATTGAATTATCAATATTTACTGAGCATGTGTTTGTTATATGTGATAAGTTGGTGGGAGAAAAATTATGAATACAGTGATGTTTGTTCAGTGTTTTATATGCTTCGCTGCCCTAAATCTAATCAAACAAGACTTAATGAGCTGCCTTTATAATAAAACATGCAGTTAAGCATTAATTATATTCATAGATATTCATACTGTAATGAATTTATCCCAATAACAAACATTCAGCTTGTTTTAATATCAGTGTGTATGTATGCAGACTGTTTTCCTATATTTGTGAGTTCCTGGCTCACAATATCAGCTCTCCGGGAGTTGAAAATTAGCCAGCTGGTAAAAGAACAGAGGATAAGGGACTAATGTAGTCTGACCTTGTTTAGTCTGAGCTCAGCCTACAGTTCCTGATAGGCTACACAATAAAACATGCACAGATGTTCTGGACTCTGCAGTAAACTATCAAACATAGAAGCAACAACACGCAGAGACGCACAACCCAGCCAGCATTCAGGGAAGCAGTTCACCAGTAAACACGACTAAGAAGTTCTAATAAGTTCTACAGCAGCAGCAGTACATGTACAGTGTCCTGTTGTACATACCCGGCAGTAACCCATCAGAGCAGTGAGCCACACTCAGCTGATCTGAGCTCACTGCTCTCTGCACCCTGCACCTCTAGGTAACTGGGCTCTCAGGCCCGACACACTGGCCAATCACAGCCGAGTATCTAATCACTGCAGCCACATGGAGGAGGCGCTAAGCCCTTCATCACAATCTGGACTTTAACCCTTCACATCCTGCTGACGGGTTTTGTCTGGACGGCAGCATATAGATACAGTAGACGCTGGAGCGTGTAAACAACAGCAAAAACATAAACACAGAGTGAAAAAGTAGAAGTAGGTGTAAAACCATACACGGCTCTCAGATCACTCTTCTGCACGAGCGCAAGCTACTCATTAAAAAAACAAAAAAAAAAAAAACAAATACAACCCCAATTTTTCTTTTAACTTCATTCATTTGTTAATAAACAGCAATTCCTGCAATTCAGGCCTGCAACAGGTTCCAAAAGCAGTGGGGACCCATTCAGTCTACAGCAGTTTAGCTCCACCCATTCGGTCTACAGCAGTTTAGCTCCACTCATTCAGTCTACAGCAGTTTAGCTCCACACATTTAGTCTACAGCAGTTTAGCTCCATTCATTCAGTCTACAGCAGTTTAGCTCCATTCATTCAGTCTACAGCAGTTTAGCTCCACACATTTAGTCTACAGCAGTTTAGCTCCACTCATTCAGTCTACAGCAGTTTAGCTCCACACATTCAGTCTACAGCAGTTTAGCTCCATTCATTCAGTCTACAGCAGTTTAGCTCCATTCATTCAGTCTACAGCAGTTTAGCTCTATCCATTCAGTCTACAGCAGTTTAGCTCCACACATTTAGTCTACAGCAGTTTAGCTCCACTCATTCAGTCTACAGCAGTTTAGCTCCACACATTTAGTCTACAGGAGTTTAGCTCCACCCATTCAGACTACAGCAGTTTAGCTCCACTCATTCAGTCTACAGCAGTTTAGCTCCACTCATTCAGTCTACAGCAGTTTAGCTCCACACATTTAGTCTACAGCAGTTTAGCTCCATTCATTCAGTCTACAGCAGTTTAGCTCCATCTATTCAGTCTACAGCAGTTTAGCTCCACACATTTAGTCTACAGCAGTTTAGCTCCACACATTTAGTCTACAGCAGTTTAGCTCCACCCATTCAGAATACAGCAGTTTAGCTCCACCCATTCAGTCTACAGCAGTTTAGCTCCATCCATTCAGTCTACAGCGGTTTAGCTCCATCCATTCAGTCTACATCAGTTTAGCTCCACCCATTCAGTCTACAGCAGTTTAGCTCCACCCATTCAGTCTACATCAGTTTAGCTCCACCCATTCAGTCTACAGCAGTTTAGCTCCACCCATTCAGTCTACAGCAGTTTAGCTCCACCCATTCAGTCTACAGCAGTTTAGCTCCACTCATTCAGTCTACAGTCATTTACATGAAGTCTTGTAAAGTGGTCCTGTGAAAAGTGTTTTGATACGTACAGAAATGTTCTGGACTATTAAAGAAATCTAAAATAGGACTAGAAGGAAATGTGGGTCCTCTGAGCTCTGCGTGCTGGCCTGGTCTGCTCTGTCCAGCTGGAGAGGTCACAGGGACATGTGCTCTGCCAGCTGGCTTTGACACCAGCAGCTTAGATACTGGAGCAGGAGACAGCGGAGACAGTTCACCACCAATTACAGCTGCTATTGCGAAACTTAGCGGTGGACGCCATGGAGAAACAGCAGACACAACACTTAGAGGTTTACACAACGCACACACACACACACCCACACAACATACACACACACACAACATACACACACAACGCACTACACAACACACACAAAAACACACAACATACACACACACACAACACACTAAACACAAAAACACACAACATACACACATCATACACACACACAAAACTACACACAAAAACACACAACATACACACATCATACACACACACAACACACTACACACAACACACACAACATACACACACACACAAACACACACAACACACATCATACACACACACAAAACACTACACACAAAACACACAACATACATACATACACACACAAAACACTACACACAAAAACACAGGACATACACAACATACACACAACACAACACACACAACACACTACACACAAAAACACACAACATACACACATCATACACACACAAAACACTACACACAAAAACACACAACATACATACATACATACACACACAAAACACTACACACAAAAACACACAACATACATACACACACACACAACACATTACACACAACATACACAACACACAAAACATACACACACAACATACACACACACACACACAACATACACACATAACATACAACACACTACACAACACACACAACGTTTTCTTCTGGCATAAACAAACATTAGATTTAGAATTCAGAACTACTGACCACTCGTGTTTGTACACAGAAATTCAACCTCCACATTTAACCTACACACAGCAGTGAAACACACATACACACACACACACACACTAGACAGCAGTGAAACACACACACACACACACGTACATACACAGGTACATACACACACTAATAAGCAGTGAAACACACGTACACACACACACACACTAGCGAACAGTAAAACACACATACACACACACACACACTCCTGAACACACACATGCACACATACACACTAGGGGGCAGTAAAACACCCACATATACACACTAGTGAGCAGTGAAACACACATATACACACACACTCCTGAACACGTGCACACACACACACACACACACACACACACACATTAGGGAGCAGTGAAACACCCACATATACAAATACACACACAAGTGATCACACACTAGGGGGCAGTGAAACACTTACATATACACACTACTGAGCAGTGAAACACACGTACAAACACACACTCCTGAACCCACACACACACACCCACACTAGGGGGCAGTGAAACACCCACATACAAACATACTCCTGAACACACACACTAGGAAGCAGTGAAATACACACATACACATATATATATATATATATATATATATATATATATATATATATATATATATATACACACACACACACACACACACACACACACACTAGGGGGCAGTGAAACACATACACACACTAGTGAACATAAACACTAGGGGGCAGTAAAACACCCACATATACAAACACTAGTGAACATACACACTAGGGGGCAGTGAAACACCCACATACACACACACTAGTGAACATACACACTAGGGGGCAGTGAGCACACGTGCCTGGAGCGGTGGGCAGCCCTATCCACAGCGCCTGGGGAGCAGTTGGGGTTAGGTGCCTTGCTCAAGAGCACCTCAGTCGTGGTCTGCCGGTCCTGGGGATCGAAGACTGGATCCCTAACCTTCAGGCCACGACTGTAGCTAATGTTTTTAGCTTGCATGCTAGCAGAATGAGGCAGAATGAGAGTAAACACAGCTTTAGTCAAGACTAGACTAAAACAAATTGCTATATATATATATATATTCACACATATGCATTTATACTATATTTTTCTATATTAGTGTAATTTTATGTTGACGTTTGCACCAACATACTTCGTTAACTGTTATTAAATATTAACCTGACCATACTGACTAGCTGAGGTGGTCTCAGACGTCTACACAGTACAGAACTTTCAGAGGAACCACTTCTTTAAGCTAACAAGCCTGAAAGCCCAAACGGAGGCCCGTGCAAAGTTTGGGGAGTTCCCGCTGACTCGCTGTGGGGGTAGGAGGGGGCTGGGGAGCTCCTCAGTAAGAGCACGGCTTTGTTCTCCTGACTCCAGCTGCAGCTCTGAGCGCGCTGCAAGTCTGCAAGCGGGTCGGAGTCAGAAACCAGGGCCTGTTCCTTCTGCGGGCTGCATGCGTGAACATGCTCACTGCTGCAGTGGAGCACGCTTAAAAGTTCCTACTGACCTGCTGAGCTCCTCAAACCAGCTGACCGCTCGCTGTCCATCGCTGTCCATGGACGTCCACGAACTTAGGACATTCAAACGAGAAACAAAACAAAAACAAAAAGCCCCCTTTCTCTCTCTTCACTAACTCTTCCTCTGTCTTTCACTCTCTCTCCTCCCTCTTCCTTTCTCACCCATCCCCTCCCTCTCTTTCCTTTTTTTCCCCTCTTCCTTTCTTTCCTCTCTCGCTCACGCTTGTCCTGCCGCTCGCTATACTCTGACTCTCTTCTCTCCCTACCCTTTTCCTCTCTCTCTCTCTCTCTCTCTCTCTCTCTCTCTCTCTCTCTCTCTCTCTCTCTCTCTCTCTCTCTCTCTCTCTCTCTCTCTCTCTCTCTCTCTCTCTCTCTCTCTCTCTCTCTCTCTCTCTCTCTCTCTCTCTCTCTCTCTCTCTCTCTCTCTCTCCCCTCCCCCATACGGACCAAAACATTTCTGCTAAACAGAAGCACGTGGCTCAGAAACACAGTGTCAGTACTGAAACACTTTCAGTATCTCGCCTGCAGGAACTCAACACCACACTCGCTCCAACGCGCTCACAGTTCCTCTTTTAGAACACGCTGTACACAATAAACCTCACCAACACAAAACCATCCCACCCACTGTACACAACAGAGCAACGTAGTAAATGTAGGAGTTAGTGTTTAGTGTAAGTGTAGGGGTTAGGGTTTAGTGTAAATGTAGGGGTTAGTGTTTAGTGTAAATGTAGGGGTTAGTGTTTAGTGTAAATGTAGGGGTTAGTGTTTAGTGTAGATGTAGGAGTTAGTGTTTAGAGTAAATGTAGGAGTTAGTGTTTAGTGTAGATGTAGGAGTTAGTGTTTAGTGTAAATGTAGGAGTTAGTGTTTAGTGTAAATGTAGAGTTGGTGTTTAGTGTAAATGTAGGTGTTAGTGTTTAGTGTAAATGTAGAAGTTAGTGTTTAGTGTAAATGTAGGAGTTAGTGTTTAGTGTAAATGTGGAGGTTAGTGTTTAGTGTAAATGTAGGAGTTAGAGTTTAGTGTAAATGTAGGAGTTAGTGTTTAGTGTAAATGTGGAGGTTAGGGTTTAGTGTAAATGTAGGAGTTAGCGTTTAGTGTAAATGTAGAAGTTAGTGTTTAGTGTAAATGTAGGAGTTAGGGTTTAGTGTAAATGTAGGGGTTAGGGTTTAGTGTAAATGTAGAGGTTAGTGTTTAGTGTAAATGTAGGGGTTAGGGTTTAGTGTAAATGTAGGGGTTAGGGTTTAGTATAAATGTAGGGGTTAGGGTTTAGTGTAAATGCAGAGGTTAGGGGGTTTAGTGTAAATGTAGGGGTTAGTGTTTAGTGTAAATGTAGGAGTTAGTGTTTAGTGTAAATGTAGGAGTTAGTGTTTAGTGTAAATGTAGGGGTTAGGGTTTAGTGTAAATGTAGGGGTTAGGGTTTATTGTAAATGTAGGGGTTAGGGTTTAGTGTAAATGTAGGGGTTAGGGTTTAGTGTAAATGTAGGAGTTAGTGTTTAGTGTAAATGTAGGGGTTAGGGTTTAGTGTAAATGTAGGGGTTAGGGTTTAGTGTAAATGTAGGAGTTATGGTTTAGTGTAAATGTAGAGGTTAGGGTTTAGTGTAAATGTAGGAGTTAGTGTTTAGTGTAAATGTAGGAGTTAGGGTTTAGTGTAAATGTAGGAGTTAGTGTTTAGTGTAAATGTAGGGGTTAGGGTTTAGTGTAAATGTAGGGGTTAGTGTTTAGTGTAAATGCAGGAGTTAGTGTTTAGTGTAAATGTAGGGGTTAGTGTTTAGTGTAAATGTAGGGGTTAGTGTTTAGTGTAAATGTAGGAGTTAGTGTTTAGTGTAAATGTAGGAGTTAGGGTTTAGTGTAAATGTAGGGGTTAGTGTTTAGTGTAAATGTAGGGGTTAGTGTTTAGTGTAAATGTAGGGGTTAGTGCTTAGTGTAAATGTAGGGGTTAGTGTTTAGTGTAAATGTATGGGTTAGTGTTTAGTGTAAATGTAGAGGTTAGAGTTTAGTGTAAATGTAGAGGTTAGTGTTTAGTGTAAATGTAGGGGTTAGGGTTTAGTGTAAATGTAAGGGTTAATGTTTAGTGTAAATGTAGGAGTTAGTGTTTAGTGTAAATGTAGAGGTTAGGGTTTAGTGTAAATGTAGGGGTTAGTGTTTAGTGTAAATGTAGAGGTTAGGGTATAGTGTAAATGTAGGGGTTAGTGTTTAGTGTAAATGTAGAGGTTAGGGTTTAGTGTAAATGTAGGAGTTAGTGTTTAGTGTAAATGTAGGAGTTAGGGTTTATTGTAAATGTAGGGGTTAGGGTTTAGTGTAAATGTAGGGGTTAGGGTTTAGTGTAAATGTAGGGGTTAGGGTTTAGTGTAAATGTAGGAGTTACGGTTTAGTGTAAATGTAGGAGTTAGTGTTTAGTGTAAATGTAGGGGTTAGTGTTTAGTGTAAATGTAGGGGTTAGGGGGTAGTGTAAATGTAGAGGTTAGGGGGTTTAGTGTAAATGTAGGAGTTAGTGTTTAGTGTAAATGTAGGAGTTAGTGTTTAGTGTAAATGTAGGGGTTAGGGTTTAGTGTAAATGTAGGGGTTAGTGTTTAGTGTTAATGTAGGGGTTAGGGTTTATTGTAAATGTAGGGGTTAGGGTTTAGTGTAAATGTAGGGGTTAGGGTTTAGTGTAAATGTAGGAGTTAGGGTTTAGTGTAAATGTAGGGGTTAGTGCCTAGTGTAAATGTAGGGGTTAGGGGTTTAGTGTAAATGTAGGAGTTAGGGTTCAGTGTAAATGTAGGAGTTAGGGTTCAGTGTAAATGTAGGGGTTAGTGTTTAGTGTAAATGTAGGGGTTAGTGTTTAGTGTAAATGTAGGGGTTAGTGTTTAGTGTAAATGTAGGGGTTAGTGCTTAGTGTAAATGTAGGGGTTAGTGTTTAGTGTAAATGTACGGGTTAGTGTTTAGTGTAAATGTAGAGGTTAGAGTTTAGTGTAAATGTAGAGGTTAGTGTTTAGTGTAAATGTAGGGGTTAGGGTTTAGTGTAAATGTAAGGGTTAATGTTTAGTGTAAATGTAGGAGTTAGTGTTTAGTGTAAATGTAGAGGTTAGGGTTTAGTGTAAATGTAGGGGTTAGTGTTTAGTGTAAATGTAGAGGTTAGGGTTTAGTGTAAATGTAGGGGTTAGTGTTTAGTGTAAATGTAGAGGTTAGGGTTTAGTGTAAATGTAGGGGTTAGTGTTTAGTGTAAATGTAGGGGTTAGTGTTTAGTGTAAATGTAGGGGTTAGTGTTTAGTGTAAATGTAGGGGTTAGTGCTTAGTGTAAATGTAGGGGTTAGTGTTTAGTGTAAATGTACGGGTTAGTGTTTAGTGTAAATGTAGAGGTTAGAGTTTAGTGTAAATGTAGAGGTTAGTGTTTAGTGTAAATGTAGGGGTTAGGGTTTAGTGTAAATGTAAGGGTTAATGTTTAGTGTAAATGTAGGAGTTAGTGTTTAGTGTAAATGTAGAGGTTAGGGTTTAGTGTAAATGTAGGGGTTAGTGTTTAGTGTAAATGTAGAGGTTAGGGTTTAGTGTAAATGTAGGGGTTAGTGTTTAGTGTAAATGTAGAGGTTAGGGTTTAGTGTAAATGTAGGAGTTAGTGTTTAGTGTAAATGTAGGGGTTAGTGTTTAGTGTAAATGTAGGAGTTAGTGTTTAGTGTAAATGTAGGAGTTAGTGTTTAGTGTAAATGTAGGGGTTAGGGTTTATTGTAAATGTAGGGGTTAGTGTTTAGTGTAAATGTAGGGGTTAGTGTTTAGTGTAAATGTAGGGGTTAGTGCTTAGTGTAAATGTAGGGGTTAGTGTTTAGTGTAAATGTACGGGTTAGTGTTTAGTGTAAATGTAGAGGTTAGAGTTTAGTGTAAATGTAGAGGTTAGTGTTTAGTGTAAATGTAGGGGTTAGGGTTTAGTGTAAATGTAAGGGTTAATGTTTAGTGTAAATGTAGGAGTTAGTGTTTAGTGTAAATGTAGAGGTTAGGGTTTAGTGTAAATGTAGGGGTTAGTGTTTAGTGTAAATGTAGAGGTTAGGGTTTAGTGTAAATGTAGGGGTTAGTGTTTAGTGTAAATGTAGAGGTTAGGGTTTAGTGTAAATGTAGGGGTTAGTGTTTAGTGTAAATGTAGGGGTTAGTGTTTAGTGTAAATGTAGGGGTTAGTGTTTAGTGTAAATGTAGGGGTTAGTGCTTAGTGTAAATGTAGGGGTTAGTGTTTAGTGTAAATGTACGGGTTAGTGTTTAGTGTAAATGTAGAGGTTAGAGTTTAGTGTAAATGTAGAGGTTAGTGTTTAGTGTAAATGTAGGGGTTAGGGTTTAGTGTAAATGTAAGGGTTAATGTTTAGTGTAAATGTAGGAGTTAGTGTTTAGTGTAAATGTAGAGGTTAGGGTTTAGTGTAAATGTAGGGGTTAGTGTTTAGTGTAAATGTAGAGGTTAGGGTTTAGTGTAAATGAAAGGGTTAGTGTTTAGTGTAAATGTAGAGGTTAGGGTTTAGTGTAAATGTAGGAGTTAGTGTTTAGTGTAAATGTAGGGGTTAGTGTTTAGTGTAAATGTAGGAGTTAGTGTTTAGTGTAAATGTAGGAGTTAGTGTTTAGTGTAAATGTAGGGGTTAGGGTTTATTGTAAATGTAGGGGTTAGGGTTTAGTGTAAATGTAGAGGTTAGTGTTTAGTGTAAATGTAGGAGTTAGGGTTTAGTGTAAATGTAGGGGTTAGTGTTTAGTGTAAATGTAGGGGTTAGGGTTTAGTGTAAATGTAGGAGTTAGAGTTTAGTGTAAATGTAGGGGTTAATGTTTAGTGTAAATGTAGGTGTTAGTGTTTAGTGTAAATGTAGGAGTTAGGGTTTAGTGTAAATGTAGTGGTTAGTGTTTAGTGTAAATGTAGGAGTTAGTGTTTAGTGTAAATGTAGGGGTTAGTGTTTAGTGTAAATGTAGGAGTTAGGGTTTAGTGTAAATGTAGTGGTTAGTGTTTAGTGTAAATGTAGGAGTTAGGGTTTAGTGTAAATATAGGGGTTAGGGTTTAGTGTAAATGTAGGGGTTAGTGTTTAGTGTAAATGTAGGGGTTAGTGCTTAGTGTAAATGTAGGGGTTAGTGTTTAGTGTAAATGTACGGGTTAGTGTTTAGTGTAAATGTAGAGGTTAGAGTTTAGTGTAAATGTAGAGGTTAGTGTTTAGTGTAAATGTAGGGGTTAGGGTTTAGTGTAAATGTAAGGGTTAATGTTTAGTGTAAATGTAGGAGTTAGTGTTTAGTGTAAATGTAGAGGTTAGGGTTTAGTGTAAATGTAGGGGTTAGTGTTTAGTGTAAATGTAGAGGTCAGGGTTTAGTGTAAATGTAGGGGTTAGTGTTTAGTGTAAATGTAGAGGTTAGGGTTTAGTGTAAATGTAGGGGTTAGTGTTTAGTGTAAATGTAGGGGTTAGTGTTTAGTGTAAATGTAGGGGTTAGTGTTTAGTGTAAATGTAGGGGTTAGGGTTGGTGTAAATGTAAGGCTTAGTGTTTAGTGTAAATGTAGGAGTTAGTGTTTAGTGTAAATGTAGAGGTTAGTGTTTAGTGTAAATGTAGATCTTATTGTTAGTGTAAATGTAGGGATTAGGCTTTAGTGTAAATGTAAGGGTTAATGTTTAGTGTAAATGTAGGAGTTAGGGTTTAGTGTAAATGTAGGAGTTAGGGTTTAGTGTAAATGTAGGGGTTAGTGTTTAGTGTAAATGTAGAGGTTAGGGTTTAGTGTAAATGTAGGGGTTAGTGTTTAGTGTAAATGTAGAGGTTAGGGTTTAGTGTAAATGTAGGAGTTAGTGTTTAGTGTAAATGTAGGGGTTAGTGTTTAGTGTAAATGTAGGAGTTAGTGTTTAGTGTAAATGTAGGAGTTAGTGTTTAGTGTAAATGTAGGGGTTAGGGTTTATTGTAAATGTAGGGGTTAGTGTTTAGTGTTAATGTAGGGGTTAGTGTTTAGTGTTAATGTAGAGGTTAGGGTTTAGTGTAAATGTAGAGGTTAGTGTTTAGTGTAAATGTAGGAGTTAGGGTTTAGTGTAAATGTAGGGGTTAGTGTTTAGTGTAAATGTAGGGGTTAGGGTTTAGTGTAAATGTAGGAGTTAGAGTTTAGTGTAAATGTAGGGGTTAGTGTTTAGTGTAAATGTAGGTGTTAGTGTTTAGTGTAAATGTAGGAGTTAGGGTTTAGTGTAAATGTAGTGGTTAGTGTTTAGTGTAAATGTAGGAGTTAGTGTTTAGTGTAAATGTAGGGGTTAGTGTTTAGTGTAAATGTAGGAGTTAGGGTTTAGTGTAAATGTAGTGGTTAGTGTTTAGTGTAAATGTAGGAGTTAGGGTTTAGTGTAAATATAGGGGTTAGGGTTTAGTGTAAATGTAGGGGTTAGTGTTTAGTGTAAATGTAGGGGTTAGTGTTTAGTGTAAATGTAGGGGTTAGTGTTTAGTGTAAATGTAGGGGTTAGTGCTTAGTGTAAATGTAGGGGTTAGTGTTTAGTGTAAATGTACGGGTTAGTGTTTAGTGTAAATGTAGTGGTTAGTGTTTAGTGTAAATGTAGGCGTTAGGGGTTTAGTGTAAATGTGGAGTATCTGGAATAGCAGAACAAGCGTCCACTTCATTAGAGGTGTTCTTTACTGGCCAGAGATCCGGTCAGTGCTGCTATCTGACTCCAGCGCTAATGTTTGAGGCCCTAATGACCCGCGCCGGCATTCTTAAAGGCATTCAGTGCAGAAGAGCTGATGCAGGATCAGAGTCCTCGGCCTGTTTACTCTGATCTGAGTTACCAGAGGCTGACCAGATGCCGGCCTAGATTCTTTCCACAGGTCAAGAAAACACATGAAAACGGCCCTAACTACAACACGCGTCCACTCAGTGTCCCCATCTCTATGTATGGTATTCCTCCCCCAGAGGACAAACAATCAGGAGGAATGAGGGGACACGGTGTGTCTGCCAGAACCTTGTGGAGGCCTGTGCTTTTTCTGGCATGTGCATGTTGTTCACAGTCAATGTCAGACAGGAGAGTGTCCAGAAATAGCACAGAGACCAACGGCATGCTGTAATAACACACAGACCCAGCACATGCAAACAGGTCATGTGACCAGGGGACAAGCTGCAGAGTGACCGCAACACCTTAGGGTCCGAATTCAGACCAAGTGCAACAGCGCCCTCTGGTGATACATATATATGTAGGCAGCAAAGCTTGAGGTAAACAAAAGACAACAGGAAGTTGGAACAGCACACTCACTGTATCAGCTCCACTGAGCATACGGGACCTACACCCACTGTCCACTGTATCAGCTCCACTGACCATACAGGACCTCCACTCACTGTCCACTGTATCAGCTCCACTGACCATACAGGACCTCCACTCACTGTCCACTGTATCAGCTCCACTGACCATACAGGAGCTCCACTCACTGTCCACTGTATCAGCTCCACTGACCATACAGGACCTCCACTTACTGTCCACTGTATCAGCTCCACTGACCATACAGGACCTCCACTCACTGTCCACTGTATCAGCTCCACTGACCATACAGGACCTCCACTCACTGTCCACTGTATCAGCTCCACTGACCATACAGGACCTCCACTCACTGTCCACTGTATCAGCTCCACTGACCATACAGGACCTCCACTCACTGTCCACTGTATCAGCTCCACTGACCATACAGGAGCTCCACCTACAGACTGTAGTTCATCTGATTCTCTGTATACTTTATTACCCTGTTCTTTAATGATCAGGACCCCCACAGGACCACCACAGAGCAGATACTATTAGGGAGGTGCATCATTCTCAGCCCTGCAGTGACACTGACACTGGTGGTGGTGTGTTAGTGTGTGTTGTGCTGGTGTAAGTGGATCAGACACAGCAGTGCTGTGTCCACTCACTGTCCACTCTATTAGACACACACAGTTTGTGTTCCTCTAGTCCTTCATCAGTGGACACAGGACGCTGCCATACAAGTGGAGCTCCTGTATGGTCAGTGGAGCTGATACAGTGGACAGTGAGTGGAGATATAAGGAGGTGGGTTTAACGTTATGGCTGATGCTGATGATGGAAAAACTCCATGCATGCACCTCCTCACAACAGAGAACTCTTTAGACGTCTGGTTCCTATCAGCACCACTGCAAACAATTGTTCTAGAACATGGCATTTCACACCAAACCTCTCTGAAGGACTTTATGTACATCCTAACCATTTGACTATGAAGAAATTCTGGATAATCAGTGGAATTCCCCTTTAAAGCACAGGCAATGTACTGCATATGCAAACTGCATCTGACAAGGTATTGCTGTTTTATATGTAACTAGGGGTGGGCGATACGGCCCTACATATCACGATATTTATGGTATTTTTATGATAATGATACTCTTGGCGATATGACAAAACATTGAATTAAAAAAAATATTTCAAGAATACACTACTGCAACAAAATTTTAATTTTATTATTGCATATGATATAATATGGCACACCCCTATCTGAGATATTAAAAAATACAAGACTTTTCATCAGATTGTAACAGAAGTCAATGATCCAGAATGTCACGATACTAAATAATGCACTCCAAATATCTCCATATATCCAGGACTGAAGTAAAGTGAATGATACTGAAGTCTGTCTCTAGTAGATATATAATGGGAAATGAGAAAAGTGTGAATGTTTCTTTTTCTAAAAACAGTAAAAGTAGTACCTGATGTGATAATTAGTGATGGGTGATATGGTACGATATTTCAGGGTATAATATCGTTTACCATATTCAAAAATGTTGGCAATATTATTGTTTATGATACGATATGGCACACCCCTACTGGAACTACTGTTTACTGATTTACTTCTGTTACAGTCTTTAGTCTAGGCCACATCTGATGATCTGGGACACAAATGGTCAGTTACAGACCTGCTCAGCTTTACGACCATCGTTAGAAACTCAGCAAATGCAGTTTATGGCAGCACATCCTCTGTTTTATGACAGCCCAGTCTACTCAAGATCCTGTCTTATGTCCAGTAGGTAAAGGGTCCAGTGGATTTGAAGGGTTAACCCTGGTATAAGGCTGTAATGTGGGGTATATCTTCACTCTCCAAAGAAAAACATGTTTCTTTGTTTTTGTCCATTTTTATTTTTATACATTACTTGAACATAACAACTGCTCTTTATATCCTGTGATAGTTTCATTATGAACGGACCAATAGAAATGCTCCAAAACAGGTTGGAAAGTTGGAAAGATGTCTGGTTCCATTGACTTCCATTAAAAGTAAAGAATGGGTTTTTTTTTAGTTTTTGGTCTCAATTTTGGACATGCTTGTTTTCTTTGGACAGTGACGATACAAGTGTGTGCTTGTCAGTATCAACTGAGACAGACTGCTGGAACAAAACCTTCCAGACTGTCACCTCTCTCCGTTAGACACCAGGAGAAAAACATTCCAACAATCATTAATTACCGTTGGGCAACTATATTGATATTCGTTTTCTCCCAGATCTTTACTGTGTAACTCAGTTTTTGACATATCAACACCGTTCCAACTCCAGATTTTCAGGCCTGATCATGTGATTGGGGCTCGTATACAGCTTTTTGATTGGATGTACAGATTCCGGACAATAACAGATGTTTTCCCTGAATTTTTCCCATAGAGAATGAATAGGATGGAAAAGTGAAAGCCAATCTACTGAACTTCTGCTCCACCCACAGACACCAATTCACATACTCTGACTCAGGGCAGACCCCCGACCACGACTGCAGTGCTGCTTCGACCCACACTTGTCTGTTTGTCATTTTTTTTTTTCCCCATAGAGTCCCATTCATTTTTGGACACACCAAAACATCATGGTTTCATTGAACCTACAGCCTCCAAACTGCCTATACTCACTCAGAGTCGATCCCCAACATCTAATCCACAGACATACTGACCTGCACTCCTCTATTTGTCGTTAAGAGCAACCATCCGGCATTTAATGCACTTTTCCTTCATAAAATTACTCCATCAGTTCAGACCACATAATCAGACTAACGCTGAACACAGAGCATTAGATTGGACTCCTACCTCATGCTCACGGACGGCTGCGGGGGAGTCTGCGTCTCCTGCGAGTTAGAAGCTGTTGGTTCAGTGGCGGCTGAGTTTTGGGGTTTGGCACTTTGACCCAAAGCTTGAGGTTCATCGTCAGACGAGTTGTCTTCAGACGCTCCCAGGATGAACTTCAGCTTCTCTCTGGCTTCTTCAGCTGCTCCAAACCTGCGTCTGGGAGCACGAGATGATATACTGTATTAGTCATTACTGCTATAAATATCACTATGTTTTCAGATCATGTCGTGGATGACATTAGCACCTAAAGAACTCTCATCAACTGCAGGGTTCTTCACAAGGAGAACATAAACAGTCCTGTTTAACTGGATTTAGCAAAGTTAAAATCATTGTACTCAGCATTTAATAGTATTTTTTATGTGTATCTTGTTTTATTTTCTAACCAATCAAACATCAGGAACAAAAGTACTATATAAAACATATAAAATATTATACAAAATATATAAAGTACTATATAAGATATATAAAATATTATATGAAATATATAAAATACTATATGAAATATATAAAGTACTATAGAAAATATATAAAACATTATATAAAATATATAACATACTATATAAAACATATAAAATATTATATAAAATATATAAAATACTATATAAAATATATAAAATATTATATAAAATATATAGAATATTATATAAAAGATATAAAATACTATATAAAATATATAAAATACTATATAAAATATATAAAATACTATATATTTGTGTATCATTGAAACATCTTAAAGTATTTTTGCAATATTACAAGCCCTACCTGGAAGTTTCTGCAATGACGTTGGAAGTGGATGATGAATCTGGAGCTGGATGTTCCGTGGCGTCTGATTGGCGGGATGGACAGTCAGTTGGACTGCAGTTGGCTGGTGGAGGTTGTTCCATGTTTTCTGATGAAACCGGGGGTCTCACTACCTGTTAAAACAGAACAATCCCCCTGTAAAGAAGAATGGCAGAAATACTGGTATAAATTCATACTGTAATGTTACATTGAAACATGAAATAGAAGTCCTCGCTCTGAGGATCACAAATAACCCCGCCCACAAGAGAAATCCCAAATATTTTCAAAATGCAGAGCCAGAAAGTTTCCAGCGCATACAGAACCCAGCATAAAGAATAGAGAGTGTGGCGTCCAGCAGGGCTCAATACTGGGACCCTTATTGTTTTTAATGAAGGTTAATGATCTGTACTCGGCATCTAGAAATATATACTTTATTGCTGATAGCTGATGACACCCATATGTTTAATAAATATAATAAATATAATAAATATAAATATCTAATAAAGATATATTCATCTCATATATACATAGAGAATACAGTTATTTCATTTTAATCACTGGTTTAAATCTAAGGCATTGATACTCTTCCACCGGTTCAGTCACACATTAACTCTTGGTATGCTTACGGATCCCAACCTGAGCTGGAAAGAAAATATTTCTTTAATTTAGAATAAAAAAGCAAAACAATATTGCCGTCATCAGAAGAATCAAATGCAAACTGCCCCAAAACATACTTCTTAATCTTTATTACAAAAGAATTTATCCTCACTTATCTTATTGTAAACCTTTATTGGGACCATTACTTTCAAAGGTAACGTCAGTTGTTTAAATACTTCAGAAGTGCTTTGTTGGAACAGTCAGTTCTACTACCCATCATAAACTCTTGTTTCCTCCCACCAGAGAAATCAGTAACAGCGCCAACAGCAAAATAATTAAATATAAAATTTAACACATTTTCTACACATTCAATTATCAACACAATAACTACTTATTTCAACAATTACATTATTAGAAACATGTTTTTTTTCATTAATCAAAATTAATTAATTCATTTTATGGAGCGATATGTAGAGTCTATGCTACAGATTGTAAATTATTAACCCACTACTTATCTGACTATTAATGGAGGAATCAGCTTTAAAAACAAGACAAACAATATCAAAGGACTAAAATGAATAATAACAAATCAAGCACTGGAAAAGTCTAGGCACCCCTGTTCAAATTACATCCTCTACACATTTTATTGCAGTATTAACTCCATTTAATATATAAATTGAAAAAATAAAATATGAAATGTGCTCTGAGTGAAAGTTTAGATTTACATGATGTGTAAAAACACCAATAGATCAATTGACTAATATTCAAAAAATCTGCTTGTCTAGAAGTTTAATTCTGACAGCACTGACATAGAAACAAGAATGCAAAGAAACTAATCAGTTCTGATATATTAAAAAAATATTGTAAAATCCAGTAATCCAGAATAGTCTAGTAATCCTGACAGGCTTAGTGAAATTACTAGGACTGGAAGAAAATATTGAAAATATGAAATATCACAATGTATCAATTCTTAAAAGCATGGTATTGATTTTTAAATAATAGTTTACAAAGTTTCAAAGTTTTCTGACTCATTTGGTGTTGCGTTTTAATCGTCGACCACTACATAGCAGCGTTTTTCACCATCAGCCCCATATACTCCAATGTAAACAAGCAGCGTAACAGTGCACGGCTAACATTAGCATTAACAAACCTATACATATCATTGTTGTTCAATGGAAAACGCATTTCCATTTTTGAAGATTTTTATTTTTCTCTATCATTTGAACACGACAGCTGCCGTTTATACTGTGTGACAGCTTAACGATGAATGGACCAATAGAAATGCTCCAAAATGGTAGAAAAAAATCTGGTTCCATTGACTTTTTGGCCTCTCCTGGAAAGCTGCCAGCGATAATATGTTCTGTAGTGTGACAATTTTTCTAAAATTATAATTTTTTTATTATTTATTATTTAAAAATCTCGATATATCATTGCTTACAGTATCGCAATATAACGAACCATAATCCCTCAATCATGATACATATCGTTCTTGATGCAAATATAAGACATTAGAACACTTTTTTAAAAATCTAGTTTAATTAACTAATATACCTACATTCCATTATCAGACCAAACACAGCTCACAGATTAGCGGTCAAAAATCCAATTATCAACACAACCAAAACTTATTTCAACATTTAAATTATTAGCAAAATCTTATTTTATTTTATTTTATTAATCAACCAATTCGTAAATTCATTTTATAGGGGTATATTATTATTATATCTAGGGCTGTGAGTACTGAATAAATTATTAATCTACCATTATTGTACTAATCTACTGTTATTATACTATAAAAGGAATAAACAACATTTAAAAAAGACCAGTATCACAATATATCACAACATACTGAATCGTAACACCTGTATCATGACACTTAGCTTATCGCCAGGTTTTTGCCAATACACAAATAATATTCAGTCTGTTATTATCCAGATCGTGTGTTCTGGACTACATACTCTACCTAGAACTGGTTCACTGTGCTGCAAATGCTGGATCTCTTGCATCAGCCGCCTTGGAGGAGGAATCCAAACAGAGCCTCAGTGTCCAGTTCACAGCAGAGCTACGGTCCTCCAAGAGCGAGAGTCTTTTTAAGCACCTGCAATGAACTGAAAGAGAAAAACACACAATAAGAGATTAAGAGGTTAACCGAGTCCAGTAGTGATGTCTGGTTTGCTTAAAAGCCATAAAAACAAATGGAATCTATATTTGCATAACTTTTAGTTAAAAACTTGCATATTTTCTTTATAAATCAGTCTGAATCTTGTCTACAGGACTTAAGCCTGGGACAACTGTGGGTCCCAAAACATAGAGTGGCTGCCAAAAGTTTGGGGATACCTCGCTGCAGCCGTACAGTGTTGTCGGGTTGCCATGATTTGCCATATTAAACAGTAAGATTGCATAAAAATGTGTTTTATTATGTTTTTATGCTTTTAATACCAGTTTGGAAAAGAAAAACCATCGTTTAGGCTAAACCTGCTCTTCCTACCAAGTAAGGCACTGAGTTCTGAAGATAAACACACACACAAAGCCTTGGCACAGAGCCGCAGCTAAACTAACAGAGCAAATCAAACTCTACTCAAGACAAGTTGAAGACAGCGTGACTCACCAGAGTATTAGTAAACCTACGTACCCACAGGCATCCATACCAACGCAGACAGAGGTTTCACTCTATAGACCCTGCTGAGCCATATTCACATAAACAGCTAGATCCGTCCCTAAGAAGTGACATAAGCAGCAGACGGACGAAGAGGAACGGCGGAGGCCAACTGGGTCAGTAGCTGCTGGACACGAGTCCGCATGTTGTACCGGCATGGTCTGTCCCGTGAGCCTGATCGTATTTTAGACACCCCTGACCTATGAGCGTGACCTCACTGTGTTTATTTCCAGTCCACACACACACACACACTGCGCCCCCGCGCCCCCCACACTCTCCCACAAACACAGACCCTCAGCACTTCACTCTCCACACATCCACAACCCTAGACTTGTGAGATTAGTGAGAGTGTGCAGGACTTAACTAAACCTGGGTAAGACAGTGTCCCAGAAAAGCTAGAGAGCAAACCTGGAGCTGTGTGTGAGCAGCAGCTTGTCCTTGCTGTGACGGTGGAAGGAATAAAAACGGGGAGACTCTCGCCAACAAGAGGAGGTCGGCTACTCCTCCGTCATCGTCACGTAACAGGACACGTTAACAGGCTGTTACTGTTTGTGTCTGTGCCAGTGCGTGACTCACCCAGCTTGTGCCAGTTGGCAACGAAATCTTATCTGTTTCACCTGTCAGTGAGAGTCATCACAAATATCGTTACATGCTTTTATCTGATTTATCTGTTTCTACCTCCTTCTGATCATCTTTATCTCACAGGCACATCATACAAAGCCAATTATATACCTGTCTGTAATCCAGTTAAGTAAACTTTACCTCTCCGTGAGTCTATTTCTAATCCAGTTTAGTAAACTTTACCTCTCCATGAGTCTATTTCTAATCCAGTTTAGTAAACTTTACCTCTCCATGAGTCTATTTCTAATCCAGTTTATTAAACTTTACCTCTCCGTGAGTCTATTTCTAATCCAGTTTAGTAAACTTTACCTCTCCATGAGTCTATTTCTAATCCAGTTTAGTAAACTTTACCTCTCCATGAGTCTATTTCTAATCCAGTTTATTAAACTTTACCTCTCCGTGAGTCTATTTCTAATCCAGTTTAGTAAACTTTACCTCTCCATGAGTCTATTTCTAATCCAGTTTAGTAAACTTTACCTCTCAGTGAGTCTATTTCTAATCCAGTTTAGTAAACTTTACCTCTCCATGAGTCTATTTCTAATCCAGTTTAGTAAACTTTACCTCTCCATGAGTCTATTTCTAATCCAGTTTAGTAAACTTTACCTCTCCATGAGTCTATTTCTAATCCAGTTTAGTAAACTTTACCTGTCCATGAGTCTATTTCTAATCCAGTTTAGTAAACTTTACCTGTCCATGAGTCTATTTCTAATCCAGTTTAGTAAACTTTACCTGTCTGTGAATGTATATAGTCTATTTCTAATCCAGTTAAGTAAACTTTACCTCTCCGTGAGTCTATTTCTAATCCAGTTTAGTAAACTTTACCTCTCCGTGAGTCTATTTCTAATCCAGTTTAGTAAACTTTACCTCTCCATGAGTCTATTTCTAATCCAGTTAAGTAAACTTTACCTCTCCGTGAGTCTATTTCTAATCCAGTTGAGTAAACTTTACCTCTCCGTGAGTCTATTTCTAATCCAGTTTAGTAAACTTTACCTCTCCGTGAGTCTATTTCTAATCCAGTTTAGTAAACTTTACCTCTCCGTGAGTCTATTTCTAATCCAGTTTAGTAAACTTTACCTCTCCGTGAGTCTATTTCTAATCCAGTTTAGTAAACTTTACCTCTCCGTGAGTCTATTTCTAATCCAGTTTAGTAAACTTTACCTGTCCGTGAGTCTATTTCTAATCTGGCTTGGTAAATTTTATCTGTCCATGAGTCTATTTCTAATCCAGTTTAGTAAACTTTACCTGTCCATGAGTCTATTTCTAATCCAGTTTAGTAAACTTTACCTCTCCATGAGTCTATTTCTAATCCAGTTTAGTAAACTTTACCTGTCCATGAGTCTATTTCTAATCCAGTTTTTACCTGTCTGTGAGTGTATATAGTCTAGTTTTAATCCAGTCTAGTAAGTTTATACCTGTCTGTGAGTGTATATAGTCTATTTTTAATCTGGTTTAATACATTTTGATCTGTCCGTGAGTGTATATAGTCTATTTCTAATCTGGTTTGGTAAATTTTTATCTGTCTGTGAGTGTATATAGTCTATTTTTAATCTGGTTTAGTTAATTTTTATCTGTCTGTGAGTGTATATAGTCTATTTCTAATCTGGTTTAATAAATTTTTATCTGTCTGTGAGTGTATATAGTCTATTTCTAATCTGGTTTAGTGAATTTTAAACTGTCTGTGAGTGTATATAGTCTATTTTTAATCTGGTTTAATAAGTGTTTACCTGTCTGTAAGTGTATATAGTCTATTTCTAACCCAGTTTAGTAAATTTCTACCTGTTTGTGAGTGTATATAGTCTATTTCTAATCTGGTTTAATAAATTTTTATCTGTCTGTGAGTGTATATAGTCTATTTCTAATCTGGTTTAGTGAATTTTAAACTGTCTGTGAGTGTATATAGTCTATTTCTAATCTGGTTTATTAAGTGTTTACCTGTCTGTAAGTGTATATAGTCTATTTCTAACCTGGTTTAGTAAAGTTCTACCTGTTTGTGTGTGTATATAGTCTATTTCTAATCTGGTTTAGTACATTTTTATCTGTCTGTGAGTGTATATAGTCTATTTCTAATCTGGTTTAGTTAATTTTTATCTGTCTGTAAGTGTATATAGTCTATTTCTAACCCAGTTTAGTAAATTTCTACCTGTTTGTGTGTGTATATAGTCTATTTCTAACCCAGTTTAGTAAATTTCTACCTGTTTGTGTGTGTATATAGTCTATTTCTAACCCAGTTTTAGTATGTTTTGAAGTATCTGTTGGTATATTTGACCCTGGTTCTGTCCGTTCTCTCTGGCTGAGTGCCAGTAGTTGTATCTGGGTGAAGGGTCAGCTGGAGCTGGTGAATGAACTGAAGGAGCTTCCTATCAGTCCTCACAAACAACTAGCGGCTAATTCTGGCTGAGAGAAACCAAAGGTCAGAAGTACCGCACACACAACAACACAGCAACACCACCGCGGCGTGACAGCTGTTTCAGCGTGTTCTCATTTCGAGCTCAACACAACGCGCTCGGTCTCCGTTAGAGCCGGTCAGCTCTCCGTTAGAGCCGGTCAGCTCTCCGTTAGAGGGGTCACCGTTACCGCCTGACGCGGTGACCATAAGCGCTACGTTTAAACTCGATATGTTCTGTACGTGTTTGCTGTGAACGCAGTGACCGGAACCCTGACGGTAACAGACTGAGCCGCTGTTGGTCAGAAACTTGTTCTAATGTCCAGTTCCACCTTAAGCGCTGCGGCTGAGCCGCTCTGCGGGCTGTACAGGCTGCTGTAACTGATGTGGCCTTTAAGGTGGAACTGAAAGCAGAACACAGGCATCGGAAGTTCAGCGTGTCGAGCTGCGCGTTTGTAAACAACTAGTTGTGGTGAGTTAATAGTGGCCATTAGCTATTAGCTACCAGCTAACTAGTTTACTAATCATCATCATCATCATCATCATCACCTCCTCAGGCTGAGCTCGTGAAGCTGAAAGCACGTTTACCTGAAACTCTTCATCCGAGCTGCAGCGAGTCCTCAGCTTCTTGCGAGCAGACCTTTTCACACTCATCCCTCTCTTCAGGTTGTTTCCTTCACTCAGCGTGCAAGGGGGGTGCAATGGGAGGGGGGGGGGGGGGTGTTAGTTGTGGTTGAGTGGGTGCGTCCCATTTCACACTTACCGTTCACTTCAGCTTCTTTCCTTCACTCAGACTGCAAGACCAACGGTGGTCGTGTGGGTGTGTTCCATTTCATGATCATAGTTCACTCCAGCTTGTACACTTCACTCAGTTTGCAGGTTGTGGGGACAGTTGGGGTTGTGTGAGTGTGTATGATTTTACACTTATTGTTCACTTCCACTTGTTTCCTTCACTCAGTTTGAAGGGTGAGGGACAGTTGAGGTGGAGTGGTTGTGTCCTGTTTCACTAGAGCTTGTTTCCTTCACTCAGTTTGAAGGGTGAGGGACAGTTGAGGTGGAGTGGTTGTGTCCTGTTTCACTAGAGCTTGTTTCCTTCACTCAGTTTGAAGGGTGAGGGACAGTTGAGGTGGAGTGGTTGTGTCCTGTTTCACTAGAGCTTGTTTCCTTCACTCAGTTTGAAGGGTGAGGGACAGTTGAGGTGGAGTGGTTGTGTCCTGTTTCACTAGAGCTTGTTTCCTTCACTCAGTTTGAAGGGTGAGGGACAGTTGAGGTGGAGTGGTTGTGTCCTGTTTCACTAGAGCTCGTTTCTTTCACTCAGTTTGCAAGGAGTGGGCAATTGTGGTTGTTTGGGGTCGTCGCATTTCACTACCATCTCTCACTTCAGCTTGTTTCCTTCACTTAGTTTGCAAGTGCAAAGTTGTGGTTGAGTGGGTGCGTCCCATTTCACAATTATTGTCAACTTCAGCTTATTTACTTCACTCAGTTTGCAGGGTGGGGGTTACTTGTGGTTATGTGGCTACGTCCCATTTCACTACTATCTCTCACTTCAGCTTGTTTCCTTCATTCTGTGTGCAGGGTTGGAGACCAGTTGTGGTTGAGTTAGTGTGTCCCATTTCACACATCATTCACTTCAGCTTGCTTCCTTTACTTAGTTTGTAGAGTGGGGTACAGTTGTGGTTGAGTGGGTGCGTCACATTTCTCGTCCCGTTTCCCTAGAGCTCGTTTCTTTTACTCAGTTTGCAAGGAGTGGGCAATTGTGGTTGTGTGGGGTCGTCGCATTTCACTACCATCTCTCACTTCAGCTTGTTTCCTTCACTTAGTTTGGAGGGTAAGTGGCAGTTGTGGTTGAGTGGGTGTGTCCTATTTCATTATTTTCTCTCACTTCAGTGTGTTTTCTTCACTGGGGGTTAGTTGTGGTCATGTGCCTACGTCCCATTTCACGACTATCTCTCACTTCAGCTTGTCTCCTTCACTCAGTGTGCAGGGTTGGAGACCAGTTGTGGTTGAGTGGGTGCGTTCCCATTTCACACATTGTTCACTTCAGCTTGTTTCCTTTATTCCGTTTGCAGGGTGGGGGTTAGTTATGGTTATGTGGCTACGTCCCATTTCACTACCATCTCTCACTTCCGCTTGTTTCCTTCACTCAGTGTGCAGGGTGGAGCTTAGTTGTAGTCATGTGGGTGGGTCCAATTTCACTACTATCGCTAACTAGAGCTTGTTTTCTTCACTCAGTTTGCAAGGAGGTGTGTGTGTGTGTGTGTGTGGTGGAGTGGGTGCATCACATTTCACAATTATTGTCCACTTTAGTTTCACTCAAGTTCACTCATTTTGCAGAGTGGAATGTTAGATGTAGTTCAGTTTGTGTGTCCTATTGCACAGCTATTGCCTACTTTAGCAGTTTTAGTTGAGTGGGTGCGTCCCATTTCACACTTTCCTCACTTCAGCTTGTTTCCTTCACTCAGTTTGCAGCGCACGGTGTTAGTTGTGGTTGTGTGGGTGCATCCCATTTCACTGTTATCTCTCACTTCAGCCTGCTTGCTTTACTTAACTCAGTTTGCAGGGTGATTGTTAGTTGTGGTTGAGTGGGTGCGTCCCATTTCACAACTATTGTTCACTTCAGCCTGTTTCCTTCACTCAGTTTGTAATGGGGGTTCGTTGTGTTAGTTTCACTATTCACTATTTAATATAAACATTTGAACAAAGTTGGTAAAGGTCATCCACATCCACTGGCCCCAGAGTCAAAATAGAAATAACTGTAACCCTACCGGGACCACAAATGTAGGCTAACTGGGCCCCACAACAGTGACCAAATAGGGCCCACAACTGTAGCCCTAAATGGGGCCCAAAGTTATTACTCAACTGGGGCCAAAAATTATAAACCAAATGGGGCCCAAAAGTATAACCCATTGGGGCTTTAAGTTATAACCCAACTGGGACCCAACGTTATAACCAAACTGGGGCCCAAAGTTATATATGTTAGTTGATATAGTTTCTGAATGTGAGTGTGGTGTGTTATTGCTGTAACCGTGACTGTATTTAATCTCTGATCCTCTAGTTTCTGTTTCTCCTGATCAGTCCCACCAGCTCGTTCCTGAACTCAGTGAATAAAAGAATCTGATATTCTGTACTTTAAACTCACAGCGACTGTTTCATTTCAGGTCCAGTGAAGATCAGTACAGAACAATCAGGTCAGATAGAGCAAAACAAACCCCTAAAACCGGTTGGAGCTCAGCTCCTGAGTCGGAAACTCTGCTGTGATGCAAATCTCTCTTCAACACAGCTTTTCAGTTTGGATATCTGCCTCCTCTCATGTTCTGGACATGATTCCTGGACTCTCATTGGTCAGATTTCTGTTCTGTATAAACTTCCCTCTAAAAATTCGGAGAGCTATTTTCTTTGAGGAGCCGCTGCGGCAGGAGTTGCTCAGTCCTGGTTCCAGGCTGCAGTAAGAGATGGAGCAGATCATGAAGTTGCTGATTCTCCTCGTGTTTACAGTCCACTCCTATTCAGCAGGTCAGTTCAGCACTCTTATAGTGATCAGTTTTATAGTTAATTCAGAGCCTCTGATTGGCCATTGTGTTAATCAGTTTACCGATATTGATAACAGATTATTTATGAATATTTATCAACTTTCTTTAAGTGTATTTTGATTTGTTTGCTGTATGTGCTGTCACTCCATTAAGGCCATTGGAATGATTACACTCTCCACCAAGCTCGGGCTCATATTCTCAGCCCTCCTATCACTCCTACCATTTGTTATCTGCCACTGCATAAAGCTTTGGGTTGGTTATTAGCATCCTAGTGTTTTAATTTGAAGCTCCAGCTGTGTTTCAAATATGTAACTGGGAACATTTCGTCTGATGACGGCTGTCGTCATCAGTTTTCTGTGCATTTGGTACATACAGTGCTCTTTAATTGCAAACTTTAAGTTGGGCAGAAATGGGAAAGCCAACATCTAACATTGCTTCAAAGGTAAGATATAAATGGAAAATGAGCATTCTTATGCTTGCATTGCCAATAAGTAGAGATGGAGGGATCGATTGGCTATGTATCAATATGGGCCGATTTTGAATCAAAATATGTGATCAGTGATCGGCCAATATTTCTCCAATGTAGAAGAATATTTCTCCGAGAGCCGATCGATGATGTTAAACAAATGAGCCTAATTTCTGTATTTCCAGCTAGTGGTTTCTCCAGGAAGAGGAGACCTCCATGAAACCCACACCGGCCAGCTCCCTGCAATTCCTATCTGAACCACTAGGTGGAAATACATCCCCTTTCATTTTCCACAGACTGACTAAAGCAGCGGCCTCGAGAGAACAGTTTACGGCGTTCACGGCATGCGCTGATAGAAAACATCGTCCGTCTGGCAGTTTGTTACCGTATGTGACTCAGACTCATCCAGAACGTTCTGTAACATCTGTAAAAGTTGTAAATCAGCGTCTCTCGTTGGGGAACCAAGATATTTAACACTACTAATCTGATACAGATCAGAGACACCACACAGCTGAATACAGTGAGTATCAGTAAACAGCAGAGCTAGCACACACAGCTAGCACAAAACAAACAACCCAGAAACCCGTACAGACCAGATCTGGCTGGTACGAACAGAACAGCAGCAATTCTACATTTAATAATTTCAGTTTTGGGGATATTAGTTTGATTTACTTTGTTTATTTACTGTTATTTTAGTTAAAAATATTATACAGTTTCATATGAGCTCGTTAAAAATGGTAATAAACCAGTTTAGATCATGTTTAATGACTTGCTTGCGCTAATAACTACATGTAGCCCTGCCATGGCATATAGCCCCGCCCTCGATCGGTATCAGCTATCGGCCAATCGCACAAAAAGGTGATCTGCGATCGGAATCGGCCTCAAAAACTTTACCTACGATGCTTAGCTTGAGGTTTTTCCATATCTTTGCACATCCGGGCTGTTTAATTATACCTCGGTCACGTGGTTGACGTGTTTGGAAGCAGCATCTACCAAGTTAGCACTTTTTCGTCAGGCCTACAAATGAAACTGGAGGACTAAACAAATAACCTGGCAGCGAAATTTAGCTTAATGTAAGTGCAGTGATGGAAAGACGATGACCGCTAGTGCTGGAAGCTGCTGACGGGAGTCGCCTTCAGTAAAAACACAGGCCGTTATATTGAAATGGTAAGTGATTGGATGTAATGAGGTTGTATGAATGCTGTTGGGGGGTCGCGAAGGTTTTAAGTTGGTGGTGCTGAACTTTTAAGCAGGATATTGTCGATATCCAGTAAAAATCAAGTATCGCCAAACTAATAACTTTACGGGAGGGGACAAAAATCCTCTTTAACCGTGTAAAAAATAAGTATACTTAAGAGCACTAATAATATTCAAAAGAATAATTATATTTAATTTAATAATTTAAATGTACTTTTAGTACTCTTAAGTATCCTTTTTTCACAAGAGTTACCCAGGCAGTAAAATAGTACACTGAAGTATACTTTTTATGTACTTATGATTAGCGTAATATGAGTGTGCTATTTTAGGTGTGCGTAGTATGCTAAATAAATATCATAGTGCTATTAAAATATACTTAATATACTAATTGTACTTTTTTGAGACACCATTATAAAGCATTTAAATATACGTACCCACTAATTCAGTATTTTTTTATATTCTTTTTTTCAACTAAAATATACTTATGATTGTACTTTAGAGTGTATTTACAATGTACTGTTTAGATATTGTTATTGAATTATAAATATGTTTTTTTATATTTTATTAGTATACTAACAGTTATCTTAAAGGTGGGTTCAAATATATTCAAGTATATTTTTTAAAAATACAGATTGGTAGAAGAAGGTATATTTAAGATAGACTTAAATATAACAGCGGTTATTATTTGGCTAGCTTTAATTTTAAAAAATACATTGTTATTTTAACATTGCAGCCAGACTGGGCCGGTGAGGCCTGTATACAGGCTTCATTGGGCTTCAGACCACCAGCTCAGAGACTACAGACAGTCCTCTGCAGACTGAATAGCCCTTTAATGTAATGACTACATAAAAGCCCATATGTTACTACTGTACTGAAAGTAATTCAAAGCCCCCATAAGACCAACAATGTACAGAAATATAGCTGCTTGACATACGAGACCCTCATCTTGGTTACGTTACATTTTCTTTTTTACTATTTTTTTCTACATAAACAAGCATGAGCATGTTATTAAAGGGCCCATATGCATATTGTCTACTTAATATTTTTCTTTAAGGTCCACTAATGAAGTGATAAAGATTACACATGCATAGTCATTTTCCAGCCTCTGGCTGCTTTTGTAACATCTGCCTTAAGACGGAAACACTGCTGATGGAATTGGCAGGCGGATACAAATCTACTGGTTTTTGTGACATCACAGAAACAATGCAGCTCATTAATAACTGAGTTTCCATATCGTCGCTGTCCAAAGAAAAACAAGTATTTCCAAAATGGCAACTTTACAGGAGAAGCCAAAAACTGTCTTCACTTTCAATGTAAGTCAGTGGAACCAGAATTATTCCCAACCTATTTTGGAGCATTTCTATTGGTCCGTTCATCATGAAATAAACATGATATAATATAAACATGAGGTACCTCAGAGATGAGATCCTCAGACCCCTTGTGAGACCATATGCTGGTGCGGTTGGCCCTGGGTTCCTCCTAATGCAGGACAATGCTAGACCTCATGTGGCTGGAGTGTGTCAGCAGTTCCTGCAAGATGAAGGCATTGAAGCTATGGACTGGCCCGCCCGTTCCCCAGACCTGAATTCGATTGAGCATGTCTGGGACATCATGTCTCGCTCCATCTACCAACGTCACGTTGCACCACAGACTGTGCAGGGGTTGGCGGATGCTTTAGTTCAGGTCTGGGCGGAGATCCCTCAGGAGAACATCTGCCACCTCTTGAGGAGCAGGCCCAGGCGTTGTAGGGAGGTCATACAGGCACGTGGAGGCCACACTCAATACTGAGCCTCATTTTGACTTGTTTTAAGGATATTACATCAACGTTGGATCAGCCTGTAGTGTGATTTTCCACTTTCATGTGTGTGACTCCAAATCCAGGCCTCCATTGGTTAATAAGTTTGATTTTCATTGATGATTTTGGTGTGATTTTGTTGTCAGCACAGAACAAAGTATTCAATAAGAATATTTCGTTCATCCAGATCTAGGATGTGTTGTTTGAGTGTTATTTTTTTGAGCAGTGTATAAACAAAAACACTCAACACACTAGTTTGATGGTAGTTTCTTTATCTACACAGACTCCCACTCTATGGACTACCTGCTCACTGCAGTCACTCAGGAAATCCACCTCCCCGAGGTCACCTGTGTTGTACAGGTGGATGGACTCCAGGGTGGACATTATGACAGCGACAGCAATAAAGTGCTTCTAACTGGAGACTGGGCAAAGTACAATGTGTACAACATAAACCTGCAGTCAGAGATCGCGCAAACGTTTCAGGGCTTGTACACATCTGAGATGTCTTCTCTAAAGAAGCTCTTCAATGTGACTGAAGGTGAGCTTGAACACTCAACACTGCTAACCTAACCTCCTGTCTGTTCTTCTGTAGACATTTAGGAGATTCCTGTCAGGAAACTGCTCAGACGTGGAGGTAATTATAGGAAACACATTTACTTAAGCACCCCAGTTGGTGAGTAATGGTGACAATATATGTACATGTGTGACCAACAGAACCTGAAGAGCTCCAACACTGGCTAGAAGAAGCTGAAGGCCAACAACACTATCCAACAAGTCACCTTAGGGTGGACTCACACTAGGCAACCATAACAACTTACTCTAATACCGTAAATTTACCAACCACCCAAAATCGTCAAGACATTTGATTGGTGATACATGGACCCTAGTTGGATCATAACTTCGGGCCCCATTTGGGTTTTAACTTTGGGCCCCAGTTTTGCTACATTCATGGGTCCCAGTGAGGTCAGTTTGTGGGCCCTACTTTAACTACACTTGTTAGGCTACTGCTGGGGGCCCACCTGGGTTACGATTATGGGACCAAGTTGGGTTACACGTGTGGGCCCTAGGTGTGTTACTATTGTGGAGCCCAGTTAAGCTACAGTTGTGTGCCCCAGCTGGGTTACAGTTGTGGGCCCTAGTTTAGCTACAGTTGTGGGCCTTAGTTAGGCTACTGGGTTACGCTACTGGGTTACGGTTATGAGACCCAGTTAGGTTACACATGTGGGACCTAGGTGGGTTACTACTGTGGGGCCCAGTTAAGCTACAGTTGTGTGCACCATTAGGGTGACTGTCATGGGGCCCAGTTAGGTCCCAGTGGTCCCAGTAGGGTTACAGTTGGATGATTGTTCACATGGGCCACACTTGCGGACCAGACTGGCCACATTAGTGGCTCACATAAATACAGCAAATACACAAAAACACACAGGGGGCCTGTATGGAGTCAACGGACAAATCTTTGTGGACCCCAATTGAGTTTCCTAAAGAAACTGGAATCCCATCTTTAGCCCACTAGGGCCCAAATAGACAAGTTGGGTGGGTGGTCTGTCACATGATTAGGATGTGTTTTATATACTTTCTAAGTGCTAATAAGCAGCAAGTACCAAAACATAAAGGTTATCTTCCATGTAGCTTTACAAAGAGCTTCTTGTTCCAATTTTCCTGCTCCACCTTAAATGGTCCATCATGGTCCTGCTGGGCCATGGCCTCAGAGATGCCAAGTTACAGTCTGACTTGAACTTAATCATGGCTAGAACTGTGATAGACGACATTCATGTGCTCATATTTGTCTCTGCAGGGATTCATACAGTGCAGGGGCTGTTTGGCTGTCAACTGTATGATGATGGAACCAAGACGGGATACGCAGAGTTCGGTTACGATGGAGAAGACACCATTAGCTTCGATCTGAAGACTCTCAGCTGGACCACAGCTAACGATAACGGAGTTCTGATAAAACATAAGTGGGAGAGGACGGGTGAGGCCGAAAACTTTCTGGAGAACACCTGCATTGAGTGGTTACAGAAGTTTGTGGAACACGGCAGAGAGACTCTGGGGGAGAAAGGTAAAGTGTGTGACCTGATCTGTTACTGTGATCTGTTACTGCTCAGTACTTCATTAAGCTAAATCAAGATTTGCTGCTGAGGGAACTGAACACATTCATACAATGTCTGGGGCGTCCAGGAGAAATCTGGAACCTAACTTTGTTCTTCAAACTGGATCAAGATCTGATCTACTTCTCTCACAATAACATATTCATGTTACTTTGTATTGTATGTCTGATTATTTACATCTGTTCTAATCAGATCTGCTGTTCTTACTGGTGAAAAACGGCCCCAGTTTAGTTATAACTTTGGGCCTAGTTGTGTTATAACTTTGGGCCTAGTTGTGTTATAACTTTGGGCTTTAGTTTAGTTATAACTTTGGGCCCCAGTTGTGTTACAACTTTGGGCCTAGTTGTGTTATAACTTTGGGCTTCAGTTTAGTTATAACTTTGGGCCTAGTTGGGTTATAACTTTGGGCTTTAGTTTAGTTATAACTTTGGGCCCCAGTTGTGTTATAACTTTGGGCTTTAGTTTAGTACCATGGGTCAAGTGCAGCAGAAACAGCAGGTAACTCCGTCTCTGGTCGATGGCAGCTGGAGCTCTGGAAGGCGAGGGCAGGAGAAGCTTGTAGCTGCTGTTGCTAGCTTTAGTGGTGCTAAACTTGATGCAGCAAGTTGTGAGAGGTACCACCATGTTTAGGAGGAGGACGCAGGCCTCCCTAGTGTCCTTGCTCTGGCATGCCGTTGGAGAGGGCATCAGGAGCATGGTGGGGTGATTACCTCTGAAATGTCTCCTACATATAATGGACTGATCAGTATTGATATTTTTAAATGACCTGCTGTTGTTGAGACAGTCAGGATGTCCCAAATTAATGTTAATGTTTACCCCATAACTCTCTCTGTCTCTAACTCTTTCTCTCTCTCTCTCTCGCTCTTTCTCTCTGTCTCTCACTCTTTTTCTCTGTCTCTCGCTCTTCAGTCCGTCCCGAGGCGTCTCTATTCCAGAAGAACTCGTCCTCCCCAGTGGTGTGTCTTGCTACAGGTTTTTTCCCCAAATCAGTGACGATCTACTGGCAGAAGAACGGAGGGGATCTGGAGGAGGACGTGGATCTCAGAGAGACGCTACCCAACCAGGATGAAACCTTCCAGAAGAGAAATATTCTGACTGTCTCACCTGAGGAGCTGAACAAACATGACTACACCTGCGTCATCCAGCACAGCAGCCTGGAGAAGAAAATAGAGCTGCATGTGTGTGATCACATTAATCATGGAGGTAGGAGCAGTAGGAGTATTATCGGTTCTGAAAGTCACTAATGAGTCTGATTATAATTTCCTTTTTATCCAATGCAGTTTCAGTTGGAGTCTTAATTGGTAGCATTATCAGTGCAGCAGTAGTTGTTCTCCTCGTTGTCATTGGAGTTCTTGTGTGGAGGAAGAAGAAGAAGAATTCTGGTAAGAGAAGGAGATTAACTAATGTCTACACAAATGACTACAAGTGTTAGAATCTAGTTACCGTAGTAATACATTTACAGCACCTTTGTAGCATGCGCTAGTCTTCTGTAGCTCTTACTGCAGAAGTTTAAGCCACACTCAAAACATCTGCTGATGTAATTTTATGTAATTCTGATGATATTTTATGTTCTACCACATCAGATTTCCAGCCGTACCACAGGTGTATGGAAATGTCCTGTTTGTGTAAGTGGGCAGTTTTAAAACACATATTATTTAGTTGTTTTGAATCATTGATGATGTTGAACCATATTAATATATTATGTACACTAATTATCATTTTGTATTTCTGACAGAAATGGTGATTCATCAGATGATGAATGATTCCGAATTTACTGAAGAGATGAGTTGAACAGTGCTCACGCTGAACGTGTATATATTTTGAATAAAAAACTTTTTGTATAATTTGAGAACCACTGCTGTGAATTTTAATTAACTTTTGATTTGGAAACCGTTTCTCAGTGTGGTTTAAGTTTGGTTTAGTGCTTTTCTGGTTTTGCTTTACTCATATTGAACTTCCTTCACTTCAAATTCTCTTTTTTACACAATGACAATTTAAGGAATTTGTTTTCTTTTGAGGTTCTGAATTATCATGAAACTGAATCCTAAAAAAGAATCCCAAGAATACAGTAAAAACTGAACTGAATCCCAAAAATCTGAGTAAAAACTGAACTAAATCCAAAAATTAGAGTAGAAACTGAACTGAATCCCAAAATTAGAGTGAAAACGGAACTAAATTCCAAAATTAGAGTGGAAACTGAATTCAATCCCAAAATTTGAGAAGAAACTGAACTAAATCCGAAAATTAAGAGTAGAAACTGAACTAAATCTGAAAATTACAGTAGAAACTGAACTAAATCTGAAAATTAGAGTAGAAACTGAACTGAAATCCAAAATTAAAGTAGAAACTGAATTGAATACCAAGATTACAGTATAAACGGAACTGAATCCCAGAAATTAGAGTAGAAACTGAACTGAATCCCAAAATTAAAGTAGAAACTGAATTTAATCCCAAAATTAGAGTAGAAACTGAACTCAATCCCAAAATTAAAGTAGAAACTGAATTCAATCCCAAAATTAGAGTAGAAACTGAACTCAATCCCAAAATTAAAGTAGAAACTGAATTCAATCCCAAAATTAGAGTAGAAACTGAACTCCCAATCCCAAAATTAGAGTAGAAAACTGAACTCAATCCCAGAATTAGAGGAACTGAAGCTGCTGGTTACACCTGATATAGTAGAAATGCACTTAAAAGTATCATATATAATTAGTTTTAGTGTTCTTGTGCTTAAACAAGAGTTTATCCATTAGCTCACAGTAACAGTCCCAAAGCGCTACCAGTCCACTAGGAATTCTCCTGACTCTCCTGATTTTCCCACTTCCTGATTACTTCACTTCCTTATTACGTTTATACTGCCCAACAACACTGGACAGAGTATTTTAACTTTAAATTTTAAACTTAAATTTGTTTTAATATGAATTGTCCAGGAATGTAAGCTTCAAAAGAAGCTGTAAATGATTTTCTTTACTTGTTTACTTTTGTATTTGTATTAAAGCCCTGAATATGTATCGTCATTATTTTTCTCGATTGTTTATGCAGCCCAAATTCTAGAAACAAGTGTCAGTCAGTCAACTCTCTGTAGCACTAATGCTACCAGTCTGCTGGCCAAACACTGTTTTCATGTATTTGTTTAGGTTCTTCTTTTATAAAACATTGTTGTACTTTCTAATTACCAAACCATTTAGCTCCATTCGCCGTGCTCAGTTTAAATCTCAATCACAAGAAAAACACCAGCAAATAGCTGCTTAAAATGAAGAATTCAGTGGAATGATCAAACACACCTTAATGAATCTGTTTCAGAATTTATTAGCATTCAAATCATAGAAGCGCAATAAAGCAAGCTTAAAGACCACCAAACACCAACAGTTTATTTTCTTCATCACAAGATTTTTTTTTGCAATGCAAGTCTACTCCCGGGTAGTCCAAACCACAAAGGGCTGGCTGTAGACTGAGACAAACTGAGTAAACAAGTGGAGTCGGGTGCGCTCCAGCTTCAAGTGAAAACCTGCAGCCACACCAGCTCTTTGATAAGATTGGACCCTCCATGGACTATCTCTATTCCAACAGAGTGCTTTAATCTTTAGGGCTAATGAGTAAATACAAGGAGTAAAGTGACAGAACCACAAAACCTGACCAATTTCAAACATGCATAATAAGATAGACACTGCTGCTTAGCTAATATCCAGTTTTCCTTGAATAATCCAGAATTCAGCACGACTGAGTCTTCATGATGATTCTTTTTCTTCTGATCAGCAAACACAAAGAAATCTGTTGCACTTTATGTTATAATGTTGGTTATAGTTTAATAATCCAGACCGTGCTCAAAAAATAAAATCAAAACAAGAACTTAACATGTTGGCTGATGTTATAATGGTAATTTAGATTAATAGTCAATATTAAAAAGTAACATTTTAAAATTATTACATGCAGGACTAAAACTGTAAGAGAAATTTAGACTGTATCGAAAGCGTAGCATACAACCTACCAATTGCAGTAGCGGTTAACTGACTGATAATTAAAAGTATAAGAAAGTAAAGAGAGAAGGAAATAGAACATTATTTATGAATGCACATCTCCAAATTTACTTCACTTGGATTCAGTGGCTTTGATTCCTTTCTTTATCTGCAGCGCTAGCTTCCACAGAGCGATGCCATGGCTCATCTCCAGGTCCTGAAGTTGCTCCAGACACTCCACGGCCTTTTCGTTAATCTCATTGAAGACCAAGAAGGCTTCAAATGTTTCCCTGATTCTGCATATGGTTAAAAAAAACAATCAGTATAGATAATGTGCACAAACTAAAACAACCATATTCAACCATAGTACACTGTGGAGCAGATTCATGAATGTTTTTCAGAATTTAGTGAAATAAGGGCTGTAATCTGAGCTTGTTGCACTGAAGTAATTGGGAACGGTTTGTGTTTCATGTCTTGCATGTGTTGTTAACTAACTGGGAAGACCAAAGTCTCAAAGATATGGAGGATTTGTTGGATGTTTATTGTACAATGTTTGTCTGAGAAAATCTTCAGGAAATAGGTATTTTAATATAAGACATGATCTCTATACTGCTTTTTCTATTTTCCTTTGAATGTTGGTCTTGATCAGTTATTTTTGGTGGACCAATGATAAAAAAAGAGGTCGCTGGGTCTCCTTTCACAACACTGAGGCTTTTACACTGTGAACCTTGTGAAGTCTGGTGCCTGTTTGTCTCTTTAGTTCTTATAAAACACACAACTTAATAAAACTTTACCCCAGAAGACTCTAAAAAAACCAGAGGAAACGCAGCACTATAGGAATCGAGTATCTCTTTGTCTAAATAAGTGCTGTTTAAAAGTTTGTGCACCCTTTATCATTTCTAATATTTGCTGAAATGTGACCTAAATATGATCAGAACTTACTCGTGACAAGAGATAAAGACATTTATTGAACAAAGTGATGCAACATTAAATGTCTTTGTTGGGAAAAATGGGGGGGGTCAAGACATTGCATCAGTTAATGGCAATCAGGTGTGTGGCTGACCCTACCCTATTTAAAAAAACATCAATCTGAGTCTTCATCAAAACCTGGTCTTTTGAACACACATATGCCAGTGCTTATTAGAAGAGGTTCCAAGACTACTTCTGACAAGTTTGGACTTTTTGACTATTGTCAGTATCAGAGGCCACAATCAGCCAAAACACAAGAAAAACAAGAATAGTATGTATGGAGTGATAGCATGGAGAAAGCCAGGAAGGAAGAATATTTCTACTTGTTTTCTAAAGAACCCCTGCACCAGCCAGAAGACTACTGAAATAAATGATATGTGGAGGGAAAATACACTGTCTGTGTGACTCTCATCCAGGACAGTTTGTAACATCTGTAAAATTAGTAAAATCAGTGTCTCTCTCAGAAACCAAGACAAAGACATTGAACACTATTAATCTGATACAGCACTTCAGAGACACCACACAGCTGAACACAGAGAGTATCAGTAAACAGCAGAGCTAGCACACACAGCTAGTACAAAACTAATAACCCAGAAACCTGCACAGACCAGATCTGACCGGTACGAACAGAACAGCAGCAGAAACAGCCAGAGAGCTAAAGAACCACAGCAAGAGTGATTGAGTGTATAGTTCTAGATAAGCAGCTCTTCTCGGCTATTGTGCTGCTTAATGTTCCACCTGGATCCACGCTCTGCTGTTCCTAGTAGAGATACTTTTCAGATGTGGCTCTTCTGGAGCTGTATCAGTTGGTTTACTCCTACATAGACCAACTTCTAATTTAGTTAAAATATTATACTGTTTCATATGAGCTCGTTAAAAATGGTAATAAATCAGTTTAGACCATGTTTCATGACTTGCTTGCACTAATAACTACATGTAGCCCTGCCGTGGCATATAGCCCCGCCCTCGATCGGTATCGGCCAATCGCGTTGAAAGGTGATCGGCGATCAGAATCGCCCTCGAAAACGCTGATCGGTCTATCTCTACATTTATGTAAAAGTTCATAATTAAGGGTTCACAAACTCGTAAATGTATCTACAAGGGTATGTGGTCAAGTGCAAACAGAATTAAATCTTTTCTGAACACCATCCAAGTTTAAGATGCATGAAATAAAGTGGATGTAGGCTCAACAATAAAAGTTGAAGTTAAAGACAAATAGACTGCTCAGTAAAAAAATCTGTTAATAGTACAAAAGTTTTGGAGTAAAGGCAGTAACAACACTTACGTCCACGTAGGACCAACTTCCTTCAGTTTGATGTTCATGATCACATAGTGGAGCTCAGTGATGAGGATATCAATGTTAGTGAGCTCGGCCAGAATACTCTTTTTTTCGTTCTTCTCCACGTCTGTGAATACTTCATGAAAATGACTATCCTCGATCATGAAGAATGGATTCTAAAACACAAGAGAATGCTTTATTTCTGTCATTCAAACATGTCCATCAGTCTTTATTAGTGAATATATAACCCCTGTATTCTGATTTATGTGGCACAGTCCACTCAGGAGGCAGTTGTGTAAGTAGGCATCAAATTAATGCAGCATTAGTGTGCTCCAAAGACAAAGGCAGCGTAAGCCAGCGGTCTTCTAAGGTTATTTCTGACCAATTAAATGGCAGTGTTGAAGGATGGAGTCTACCATACCAACTACTTAAGCAATACCTTAGCAATCACCTGAAATACCAATGTAACCTTTTGTCAAAACTGTAGCAACTGTAATGGACAACCTAGAAATCCTCATTTTAAAAAGTACTCAGTATTACTACAGGAATAAAGTAAGAGTACCTGATTCATCTCAATGAGTAATGATGACTGTCTCAAAGACAAAACCTCCCAAAGAGACTGAATATGCTTCACTCTGCTGGTTCTCAGTACCTGAACACAAACATGAAGATAAAATCTGAGCTTTTGTTTTTTTTTCATTTGTGAGAAGATCTATTAAGATTTTTTTAAGCTACAAAGTCAGTTGTGAAGTCAGTGTACTGGTAAGCTCAGGGTGTGTGTTCTGTCCTCCAGTTTCAGATCTTTTTTCAGGTATGTCATGAGAAAGTGCTCTGGTTCAGGAAACGAGAGCTTCATAAATCCAATAGCAATCTTTAGAGTAGAAAGAGCTGCAGAGATCTCGTTCAAAAATCTAAAGTCATTCATGATGCAGTTCCTGTCGTTCGTATTTAATGGCTCCTAAAAAAGAGAGGGAAAAAATATTCTTAGAACTGTTTACCACTCACTGCATTACAGAAAAGCTTTGAATCAGTACTCGCTCAATGGCTGATACTGTTGTGCTAGTGCTTGTTTTATACCAGCTTGTCTTTCACGGTGCTGAAGAAGGCACGAAGTGTTGTTCCAGTGTTGTATTCAAATAATGGAAGTGTCTGGAACACAAGAGAATTAGGTTATATGAAATCTGATAAATACTACACAACACTTGAGTTTTTATGAAAAGTTCCATACAGATGTAATTGTTACTTTACTCTCCTCTTTAACATTCTTTCTTCCACAGGAAGCACTCAGGGATAGTATAGTGAAAACGTAATGGCTGATTTTCAGAATTTTGCAGGCTGTTAACTGTTTTAATAAAGGATTAGGAAATATTGCTCCTATAGTTTTACCTGAGCTACACCTATTCCAACCAGAGGTTTTAACGATCATGTAGATGCTTTCTGGGAATTCTGAGACCACTGATCTTCTCATGTTCTAATACAGGGATATTTGTAGGATTGCACAGCGAACGATGTTCACAGACAGTGATTTCTGGAAGTGATTCTGAGCTCATGCAGTGTTTTCCAGTACAGAATGCCATGCTATCTGAGAGCCCAAAGATAATGAGTATCCAATATTAATAATCGGCCTTGTCCCTTGCACACAAAAATTTCTCCAGATTCTCTGATTCTTTTGATGCTGTTATGTACTGTATATAGTCGGATACCCAAGACCATTATTCTACAAAATCGATGATTTTTTTTCTGAGACTCCGCCTCTCTAGAATGCTCTTTTTATACCCAGTCATGTGACTTTTTTGAGAAGGGTTCTTGCCATGTATATGCTTTCTGGGAATTCTAAGACAACTGATGTTCTAATACATCCTGGAGAACCTGGATTAGTATTTTCTTTATTAATATAAATTGAAAGTTGTCTAAAAACTCTTACGGTGAGTTTGATCATGGGTTTTTCCATGAAGAACCGGTCAGCCAGCTGTCTTTCCACAGTTTTGAAGTTGTAGTTGGTACTTTCTTTGCCATCTCCATATACCACATGGTCGATGTTTGAAATTGCAATGGTTAAGAAATCTTGCTCAGGAATACAGCTAATTACATGCGAGGCTTTGACTTCATTGGCACTGATTAACCTAAGGACAGAACAAAAATGTAGCAATAATTATGGTTACAATTAAACACAAATACGACCTCAATTCTAAAAAGAAAAACATAGGTGGGACGCTGTGTAAAATTGAAGTGAATGCAAATAAGAACAAATCTCACAGACCCATATTTTACTCACAATAGAACACAGAACACATATCAGATATTAAAAGTGAGACATTTTAACATTTCATGAAAATTATTAACTCATTTAGAACTTGATGCAGCAACGCATCTCCAAAAAGTTGGGACAAGATCACGTCTACCATCAGCTCTTCTTTTACAGCAGTCTGTAAACGTCTGGAAAGTGAGGAGCCCAACTGCTGGAGTTCTGGGAGAGGAACGGTGTTCCATTCTTGTCTGATATTGGATTCCAGCTGCTCAACAGTTCTATGTCTTCTTCACTGAATAAACATTTTGATTCATATGACCACAGAACAGTCACAAAATCAAAAAATCAAAAAGATTTCCCAAAATAAGCTCTGGCCCAGAGAAGACAGGGCGATTCTGGATCATGTTGACATATGACTTCTTCTTTGGATGATACAGCTTTAAGGTGTATTTGTGGATTGTAAGGCAAACTGTGTTCACACATTTCCGATGCAGTGATTTCCAATACAGAATCTTGCCATGCTGTCTTCTGAGAGACCAAAGATCACGAGCATGCATTATTGATAAACTGCCTTGTCCCTTGCGCACAAGATTTTCTCCAGATTCTCTGATTCTTTTGATAATATAATGAACTGTAAATTTCAATAGTCTTTGCAATTTTACTTTGAGGAACATTTTTCAGAAATTTTTCCACAATTTTTAGATGCTGTTATGATTTATGATTTCTTAATGATTTTAAAGCCTGTACTGCCCCTGTTAAGGCAGGCTTTGTTGTTCCCGCCTGCCCACCCTGTTCTGTTCCTTTGCCCTGTTTTGTTCCTGTTTGTGTCCCTGTTCCCGTTGTCGGTGTTGTTCCTGTTCCTGTTTTTGCGGGTGTTCGTGTTTGTTCCTGTTTTTGTGTTTTGCCCTGTTCCCTGGCCTCTGTCTGGTCTGTTGTCTCGTGTTTTGTCCTGTTCTCGTATTTGAGTTCTGTCTGGTGTTGGTTGTTTCTCTGTTGTGGTTCTGTTTTCCCTTGTCCTCGTGTTGGTCTCCTCCCGTTCCGTCTCGTCTGTCTCCTCCTGTGTCGTGCCGTCGACTTCCTCCCTGTTCGTCTCATCGTCCGTCCTCGTCCTTCTTGGTTTTTTTTCTGTTCCTGGTTTTGTGTTTGTCCTGGTCTGGTCTTGGCCTGTCCGTTCCCATCTTGGCCTGTTCCCGTCTCTCTTTCTGCGCCTGTCTGTCTGTCTGCCTGCCTGGTCCGTCTGTCAGTCCCGTCCTTGTCCTGGCCCTCTTCTGGGGCGGCTCCTGGGGTGGTTCGGTTTGGCTCCCCAGTGGCTTTCCTTGGGGGGCACTGTCACACCTGTCTGTCCACGTGCCCCTGTTTACGTTCTGTCATGTCCGCATGGTGCTTGTTTTGGTCTTGTGCTTCTTGTCTCTGCCCTAGCCCCGCCTGTCTCAGCTGTTGGTCATTTTGTATTAGTCTCATCACCTGTTTGCTCCTCGTTCGCTTGTTTGTCCGTGCATATATACCCTGTCTATTCAGTCTGTCGTGGTCGCTCATTGTTGTATGTTACGCTGTACCTGCCCGTCTGTCTGTATGTTTATTAAAAACCCTGTTTCGTTTAAAAGCTTGCAAGTGTGTTCGCCGCCTTCATCCGCTCCAGCCGTGACACTATGAGATTTGCAGATGATTGTATCCTTTTTTATTTACATTTATCTACATTTATCCCAACTTTTTTGCAAATTAGGTTGGAGATGCTTAATTACATAACCAACATTAACACAAGTATGTCCTAATAACTGCAGTCATCCAGGCCTGTTGTGATTATTATTTTTATTCTTTCCACAGTCGACTTAATACATGAACGTCAAAACAAACACCAAATTGGTGTTACCAAGATCAAGATCAAGAATGCTGATTATTCTACAACCAAATTATATCTATTCAGATATTAGATATTCGAGGCAAATGAGTGATGCATTAGTCACGCAGTTAGAAAATAGGCATAGAAAATATGTATTGTTCACAAAATGGCTCTTCTTTAAATAAACAATGTGCTATTACAAGATTAGGTTCAAAATTAGTATTTTAGATGTACCTGTCTGCTTTGGGGTTGACGAGGTTTATAAAGTCATTCTGCATTCTCACAAGGTAGTCTGTTACAGTGCGAGCAACAGATTTTTCCATTGGTATTAAGTCCAGAATCATTAAGTCATTCTCTTCTTTGTCTTTCAGGTCCTGAGGTAATTTATTGTCTATAACAGGAATACAAAACACAGTCAGTACAATCAGTGAACAGCTGGCAAGAACATGAATCACTTCAGAAAATATGAAAAAATAAAAGGAAAAGATGAACATGTTTAAAATCTCACAATTAATTTTCTTCAAATGCCCCCATATCTCCTTTACTGCTGAAACACTTTCGGTGAAAGGCTGAATATCATCATCTGAAAGAAAGAAATATTATGAGAACATTAATTGTTCTTCATTTATTGACTGTACTCTACCTGTTTCCTATTTATTTAAATGACATCCATTAAAGACATTAGTTTGGGTTCCTGTACTAAAACATTAATACATAAAACAAATCATAATTTCTCTGTGTCTATAAGAACTAAATAGGCTGTTTTTATTTATGTGCCTTTTAGGGTAATATATATAAATGGTCTCAGTTCTGATTGGCTGTCCTGTATTTTGCCACATTCAAAAAAGAGTCCCGGTAGGTCCATCATTTTATGAAATCACGAATGCTGTGAATTTACAAAGAGGTTGTTTTGATATCCATACACGGACTGTATGGATTACAGAGTGAACTGCAGGTTTTAATGGAGACATTTTTAAGATCACAACCTGACAAATCCATATTCCAAACAACATGCGGCAACATATGATCAGAAAACGTCTCTCCTCCCTCTAACGAGGCCCAATATATGATTCTCTGTCAATGGTATCTTCACACATATGGAAGTTACCCATGCTGTTAGCACTGATGCCCCCATACCACAAAAGCTTTTGCACCTTTTGCTGATAAAAGTCTGGATAGTTCCTTTGGAACTGTGAACTCGAGGTGTGTTTATTCTTATAAACAAGCCAAAAATGAACTCATCCGACCACGGAACATTTTTCATTTCTGTTTTTGGACTTCTGAGTTGAGCTTGAAGTTCACATACATTCAACAGTGGTCCCCGGTCTTGCCCTACAAGTACTGAGATTTCTCTGAATTCCCTTAAGCTTTTCACAGTATTATGTATGGTAGATGTAAAGGACATCAATTCCTTGCAAACACGCATTGACTTGCATCTTCAGTTTAAACTGTTTCACAAGGTTTAGCACAAAGTAGTTAGCCACCACCCATCAATAGATGGACAACAAAGGCCAAAGCTTAGTGATATACGATCAATGCATGCTTAATACAGAATTATATTCTAAGTAAAGAAATCTACTTCGAACTTTATATTTTAGCCATTTACATTTAGTAACTAAATCTTTTGCTGTGACCATGTCCTACATAATGAACATCCATACATCCGTACTGCACATCTTTATTTTAGACCCAAAGAATACCAAAAAGAGAAGAACAGATGTGTACAATCCTAAATTCCAGTGCTTATAGACACTAAATGTAGTAAGAAGTGTAATGCCTTTTCTCAGGGTTTCCTCCCAGAATCACCAGGGAGATCGTATGACACTCACGCTATTGTACATTATTCCTACTATTGTCATTACTGTACCCAAATACTAACTTGTGTATTTTTGTTTGTTTATTGCCTATTATTATCATTTAGACCTCTTCTCCCACCAAGAGAAATGCAATCAATATTTAGCTAAACAAAGTTAATCTCACCTGCCATATTCTCCTTCATGAACATGGTGATGGCCACATCCTTATAACACTGCAGATCCACATTCTCAAAGTTACACATCAGTTTCTGCTGAAGGTGCAGTACCTGAGGCAGGTATCTGATGTACTGGATGTGGAAATGCTGAAACATTAAATATAAAGAAATTCTATCAATAACTTATAAATCATTCAATGTTAAAAAGTATATGCTACACAATATGCTACCATAACTCCGCTTGTGCTAAAATGCTATTACTGACCAACAGTAAGTATTTAAAGTACTTTTGGTATTAGTACATAAAAAAATTCCTACGTTTTTAAGGAGTTCTGAGAGAATGGGAACGTTTTTCCTCTCGTCGTCCTGCTCAATCAGGTGAGTCAGGTGCTGAATGGTCATTCTCTGTTCAAGCCTCCACATTAATGGGCGATTGAAGACTCCAGTGGTTGGAAGCTCCTCCAGCTGAGGTTCTCTGCTGTAGATAATCTGAGCCATTGTGTCCATGCCGCCTGATTGTAGAATGCTGTTCTGCACGCTTGACAAATCTGCCTCAAAATCCTTCAATGATAAAAATATTAGGTTTAAAAGAAACATTTAGAGAAACATTACCCTATACCAGCGCAAAGTATAACTACTGAAACTATGAATGAAGCCTCTAGTACAAAAAAAGTCAACATTATGAACATTATGAACTCTTAAACAAACTCAAAATAAGGAGTTTTTGTATTGGACACAGTACCTGAAAGAAAACCTTCAGTCTCTTGAGAACAGCATTCTCCCATTCTTCTCTTTTTTGCTCCGTGTCTGTCATTTGAATTCTGTTGTTTGGTTCTGCAAGTACCAGCATAGCAGGAAGATTAATTGTGCCTTCACAGCTTTTGACTGACGAGTCAATGTCAAATATTAGTTATAGGATTTCTTTAATAATATTTAGATTGTTAATTGAATGTCACCAAAACAGGCATTTAATTGCAAACTTACCAGAGTCACCCTTCAACATGCACTTCAGAAACAAATGGACCGCCATTTGAGCATCTTCAGTGCTTTTTCCTATGGCTCTGGCAAGCAGCTCAATGTCTTTGTGAAGATGACCACAGAGGTGCCTCCTGACATCATCGTGTGGAGTCTGAATGATTAGTTTAACCTCCTGGCCAATAATAACATGAACCCTTTTAAAAAAGATTTCTGCTACAATGACTAAACCTAATACATATTATTATTATTAGTAACTACGAAGTTAATGCTGTCTATAAAACCTGAACTATTCTTCATATCTAAAATTCTGTATTCTGTACAGTCATAGTTGACGTACCTCAGCATGTTCAATTGTGCACCACAGCATTGATGAGTGAATGATTGCTCGGACCAGGCTGAGGTTGGCCCCGTAAAGATTCCTCTCCCCATTCTGTTCACTCCGACTGTTGGGGTCACCAAGGTTGTGACCTTTCCCGCTTCCATTTCCATTTCTTCATGCACCATAAAAATGTGTAATTAAATTAATTGTTATTGGAATCTTAGCTTATTCACAGACCATTATTTAATCATGAGGTCTATTATAGTATCCAGTTTCAAAGAGGATGTTACAATCCATTTATGAAAGACAATTACGACAACTAATTGACCAACATATAATCACATATTTCCCTGTAAAAGCTGATAGTCATACAGCACAGCGCTTGAAAGTTTGAGAATCTTTTTCAAGATTCAAGAGTTTTATCATATGTACAGCAGAACAGACAGTTACACTGTACAATGAAATTCTTACTTTGCTGTTCCTCCATTCACCAATAGATAAAGATAACAAATAAAAGAAATAATAAAAAATATATACAAAATATACAAAGTATAATAATATAAGTTGAGTAAATAAAAGTATTTTTATAGTTAAAGAATAAAAAAATAAAAGTTATGTGTGCTTTTATGTGCAGGTATGAAGAGCAGAGAGTCTGTGTGGGATGACCGTGTTGAATGCTGAACTGTAGTCAATAAAGAGCATTCTGACATATGTGTCCTTGCCAGGTGTGTGAGGGCTCCAGGTGTGTGAGGGCTCCAGGTGTGTGAGGGCTCCAGGTATGTGAGGGCTCCAGGTATGTGAGGGCTCCAGGTGTGTAAGGGCTTTGTGAAGAGCAGCGTTGATCGCGTCGTCTGTGGACCGGTTCCGGCGGTATGCAAACTGTAAAGGATCTATTGTGTTGGGAATGGTCTTCTGGATGTGAGTCATGACTATCCTCTCGAAGCACTTCATCACGATTGAAGTGAGTGCAACAGGGCAATAGTCATTTAGGCATCTCACATTACTTTTCTTTGGGAGGGGCACGATGGTGGTGGTCTTGAAACAGGATGGCACAAAAGCTTGTGTGAGTAACAGATTGAATATGTCTACAAACACATCAGCCAGTTCTGTTGAGCAGACCCTGAGCGCTCGCCCGGGGATGTTGTCTGGGCCTGCTGCTCTGCGTGGGTTGATTCTCATCAGGTTCCTGCGCACATCCACTGTTGTTACAATGAGTGATGGGTTCTGTATGCTCTCCTTGGCCGCAATGTCCTTCAGTTGGTCAAGGTTGAGGACATCGAAGCGAGCATAGAACTCATTCAGCTCATCAGGCAATGCAGAATGGCTGGTTGTGAGTGCCGTGCTTGTTTGTTGATGGTTGGTGATACGGTGCAGTCCTTGCCACATGCGCCGGGAGTCTGCTGTGGTGTAGTAGCCCTCCAGCTTCAGCCTGTACTGTCTCTTAGCTTCTCTGATAGATCTACGCAGGTCGTATCTAGACCTTTTGTAGTCATCAGCGTTGCCAGAGAGAAATGCAGTCTGGCGAGCACGTAGCATGGACCGAACTTCACCATTTATCCATGGTTTTTGGTTGGGGTACTTTATGCAGCGCTTTGAAGGGACAATGGTTTCAATGCAGCTGCTGATGTAGCCAGTTACCCCAGAAGCACAGTCCTCTAGATCAACAGAACCATCCTCTCTCACAGCAGCAGTTCTAAACACATCCCAGTTTGTACTGTCAAAGCAGTCCTGAAGCACTGAATCAGTTTCTTCATTCCACACTTTAACAGTTTTACTCACTGGAAGTGACTGCTTGAGGAGTTGTCTGTATGCTGGGTAGAGGAATACGGAGATGTGATCGGACTGTCCGAAGTGTGGCCGAGGCACAGCTCTGTAGGCCCCCCTCACGTTGCTGTAGACTTGGTCGAGTAAGTTGTTCTCCCTCATCGGGAAGCTCGGGAAGCTCGGGAATGCTGATAATACTTGGGGAGGACAGTCCTCAGGTTGCAATGATTAAAGTATCATATATAAAGTATCTATATTTCTGCATAAATCCTATAAGTAGATAAAGAGAATCTGATGATGAACTTGTGTGCAAGTTTGCAAGGTCAACCTGTACAGGTTCCTTTCAAACCAGTGTGACTTCAACTTGTCTGAACATCAAGTCTCTAGAGATTTATGTTGTATTTGAGTAACTAAAGGGGTCAAACATTACAATAGCTTTACGCTGATTGGCTGCTGGGTCTATGGTTCCGGTATATTAAGAGAACCGCGTTGGACAGACTTTTACTTTGATACTGATACTCTGATTTTCTTTTCATTTTGATGATTTTTTTCCTCCACATTGTTTTTCTTTTGTCCCTGCTATTAATAATCAGCTTGTCATTAATAATCATGCTTTTTATTCTCATATCACTTTATAATTCTTTTTATAATTCTGAAGTGAGCAGGTTATGTCAGGAAACCCTCTAACATCCCACAGTTGGAGCTATTGCATTCAGAGTAACGGGATAAAATTCCTCCAAGCTGATGTTCAGGTTGGATCAACAGTTACCGAAACGTTTACCTGCAGTTATTACTGCACAAGAAAATCACAGCAGCTACTGAAAGTACATGTTCACACACTTTTACACTTAGTTGTAGAAAATAATTTAAAAAGTGAGCAAGTATGACACTTTTGCCTTGTATGTCTAATTGGGTTGTCTTTATCTACCGTTGGGTCATATTTCTGCAGAAATATTGAATATTCTAAAATGTTCTCAAACTTTCAAGCACCGCTGTTATCTGTTGTGCTGGGGTTTACATGCACTGTGTACAATAATAAATAAACACTTTATTAGATACATCCACTTTGTACGTGTACCTGCCTTCTCATTTCACACACCTGTGTACCAGCTGGGACAAAACTATTAATTCAACTATTAACTATTAATACTGGGTCACAGAATCTTGCCTTTTAAGCATTCTGGGATGTTCCCATAGCAGCAACAAGTAGATTTATTAGCCAACTGGCCCATGCACCCCCTCAGAGCTGACTTGTTGCAATATTTGATCCAGCAATATTTCCACAAAAGTTCTTTGTAATGGAAGTTACTTACTCAAAGGCTTTAAAGCCAGCCACTGGATTATGGCGCTCTCCACCAACTTCATTATGACAATTAAGACACACAGCTTTTACAGATGGCATCCCACACTGAGTTAAAACATAGTGATTAGTAAACAGCAGAGCTGTAATTTCAATACACAACCAGAATACAGGTGGGCACAAAACATCCAGTGAAACAAAGTACCATGCAGATAAATATTAAACTGGTAAAACTCACATTTCCAATAAAAACAGGCTCGCCACATCTACACACTGAAGAGAAAAGCTTTTATTATTGTTTTTGCAGAAAAGAGTTTATTATTGTTTTTGCAGAAAAGAGTTTATCTTCAAAGTCACATAGATATGACATTGAGACACAATTTAGACAGCAAACAGTATATCACCCTGCTCATTCATTTCTTACTACAAACTTTCAAATTGGTCTGCAACAGTACCACAGAACAGCTCTGTATATGTGTATAAATGCTAATGTCCAGTTTACATAATCTCTACATTTGGTTACTGTTTAGAAAAGGAGTAGTCAAAACTATTTTTTGGATTGTTAGGAGAAGACGGTGAACCTACCCCATATTTTCACTTTATCAGCTGAATCCTTGGTCCAGTCTTCTATTTCATTAATGGAACTTGGCATAGTTGGAAAAAAGCAATCCTATAAAAACAAATAAAAACACATATTAGCTTTATATTCAAAAGAATGTCTTGATTAAAGTAGTCCTGGAAAGACTTCTGGCTTTACTGCACTAAATAAAGACTGAGCGTTATAAATCAAGTTCAAGATAGTGTCTATAAACAAGACTTTAAATGTCACAGCACATCATGATCCAGCTTTGTAAATGGTGTACCTTGGCATTTGCTGGACTGAAGCACAGAGTCTTAATTAGCTCCATCTCTGGTGCGGTTGACAGCTGTGCCACCAGTGCAGTGTGAAAAACAAGCTGAGACAGATCACCGGTGTTTGACAAGCCTGGGTCCGTCTCCGCTAAATGATCCCCAAGCATGTTTTCACAGATTTTAACCAACTCGCTCCAGCTACCATCTGTGCTTGACCTTGTCTTCATCTTTGTAATCTAAAAGAAGTACAGTATATCAGACGTTAAATCTTTACACTGTACCATAAAATTGTGCATATGCTTATCTAATAATTATATCAAAAACTCACCAGAGAGCCTTCATGGTCTCTTAGGGATGTGTTTAGTGTGACCTGTCTCACTGCAGCTAGTGCCATACAAACAGGGAAACATGCAGAGGTCTGATCAAACACCTGCATTAAACAACAACAACAACATGAGATGAAGGACAGGCAACAGACGGCAACAATGGTTGTGACAGACAATGGTTGAGATGATGATCTTCCACAATGCACTTGAAATTTTTAAGTAAACACAATGGATCACATCAGCTAACTGTACACCTAAAGTCTCTTGTTACTGAGCAACGGAAAGTAGTCATTTTTGGATGCAAATACTAAGTTTAATGTTTTAATCCATGATACGAACAGAGAAATCAAAACGACAAGAAAAGTAAAAGGATATTGATGCTGATCCATAAACATTTGTAAAACGTAGAAACTTTATTATAGAAAACGATGACTTTAAATAAAGTCAATAATAAAGTGTTTAAAACTTGATGGGATTTGAATAACTTCTAAATACACTGCATATGTGTGTATATATGCACATGCCTGTTAAATTATGTCTTAGCCCAATAACACTTTATATCATGCACCTGATAGTAATATTTTTATGTATAAACTGATAATTATACTAAGAGAAATATCTGAAAACAGTATATTAGTACCTGATCAAAGTTATATGAAGGCTCCTTTAGTGCTTTCACAGCATCTCCAGTAATTCCCTCATACATTTCTCCATACATGAGGAACTGATCCACTTGTCCAGTAGACGTGTCCTAAAGAGTTCAGAGTTAAATGAAAAACTCAGTTAATTGTAAAGTTACTCTTTATGTTAAATTCTTTCATTACAATAGACACAGCCTGGCCAAAGTCCAACAGTCAATATTCTGTGGATTGCGTTTAGTTTTGATGATGTTGCACATTCATTGTGGCATTGTTTTGACAACCTTATGCAAAGCAAGTTTGTTAAGGTTAGGACTCTCTGATGACCAGTTCATGTGTGAAGATAATTCCTCATGTTCCTTGAGGCAATTTTTTTACAATTTGTTGGATCTCAGTACTGTCGTCTTGGAATAATCCCGTGCCATCAGGGACTAAACAGTCCATTGATGTGACAAACTGGTCGTTCGGTACATTCAGGTGTTCAGCTGATTTCATTAAATTACCTACCAACACTGCTGAGCCTCCACCTGACCAACTGAAGATCCTTAGGTCATAACACTGGGGACAACCCCAGAGGCTTGTACAGTGGACACCAGGATTGAACAAAATTCAGAATTGAATTGAGAATGACCCCTAAATTCCAATTCAATTTTTGAATTTGAATTGAGATTGCAAACAGGAAGTGAAATTCAAATTCGAATTTCAGGAAGTAAAATTAGAATTCAAAGAAATTCATGATACATAATTAAGGTGCATTTAACAATAAAGCTTTACAGTATAATTAATAATAATAATAAATACAGTATAAGTACCACTCCACTTCACTAAGCCTTAAAGTGATCTACAATTAATCAAGAAGTCAAGGTTTATTACTCTTCTTCCACGTGTTAATAATTCGCTGGACAGTACGGAACCCAATTCTATTTCAGTTTCGTCTTAGCGTTTTTCTTTGCTCGTTGGAGGACAATAATTTGACCTGTTTCTGAAACACAGTAACATCTTTTCTGAGAGCATGTGATACATCTTTTCACATGGTAGGTTAAGAAATGAGAAGCTACTCGCTGCATCAGTTAGGGTTAAAAGAACTGTTGCCAGCTGAAACATATTAATCACTACTATTATTATCCAATCAAAGTCTCTTTATTGGCCATGAGGCACATAACCAGCTTCAATTTATTGGCATCTCATACTGAAAAAATCTTTCAGTGATGTTTAATAATCACTGTGTTTTTAATGTGTTTTCAATGTGAGACTAATTGAGAGCTAATTAAGCACAAAAATATTTTTCCATTATTTTTTTTTTCTATGTTCTGAAAAGTGCTAATAATTGTGAAGTTGACTGTGTATTCAAGAATATATGCTACTTTGAAGCACATTTATTTAGTTATGTACACAGAAATGTTTCCTCTGTGCATGGGGGAAGTGCTTACCTGTGCAAACTGCCTTACTTGTAATGTTCATAAAGAGGAGTGTAATCTTTGTGTAAAGTTAATTTGTCCCCTGGTCGTAATGACCTTTTCTTTGTTTCTGCTGGTGGCGTTTTTGTGCGGTTTGTATGTTATATTGTGTGCAGGTCCACGATTAACCACTTGGGAGCACCTCGCTGTATATAAGGTCATCACACGGCCATCTTGGGAGATGTTCTGGGTTCTCTCTTCTTTGACCTGACCTGGACAAACTCCTGCCCTGACCAGCCCGGCACTCTTTATTGCTCTTCTCTTGTACATTTATTGAAGGTTTGTTAGATTCTATAAAATCTCTAGGGGACGTAGGGGATGGGTATCTTTTGTTTAACCCTTTCTCCCTGTTTTAATGTTGGGAGTTTAAGGGGTTAGGAGTTTTGTGTATTTTTGGTTTCTTTTGTTTTCAGGTTTAGTTTGTTTTGAAAACTTGAGTTGTTTTGTTTGTTATTTGTGGGAAATAAACTTGCAGTCCGGACTTTGGTCTGGCAGAGGTCAGGGGAGAGAACCCACTCTCATTTTCTGTTGCGGCCTGATCCTAGACCGGGTTGTAACAAAGATTATACTTTTATCACATCTTGTTCTTGAAAGCACTTCACTGAAAACTGATTAAATGGTTACAAATTTCCTTTAAAGGTTTTACCTGTTCTTCAAAAACTTCATTTGGTATTGTCCACTGAAATCTTTCATTCCGAGCAAGGCGATGGATAACGCTGAATCCATGCATATTGCACAGGTTCCGTAACAGGAATATCTGTAGCCATGGATTCCCGGTGCTTGATATGAGCTGTTGCAAACTTCGCTGCAGATGTTTATTCCCTTCGTGGTCAACAGCATGCTCTGCAATATATATGACTGCATTTAATTCATTATTTGGACATTTCTAAATTCAAAACCACAAATAAACTCAGAGAGTGAGAAAGTCCCCTCTCCACCCAGTTTCTTCTATTTTTTGTTATTTCTTCATATTTTTTCAGATCCTAATTTTAACATAAGATAAAGAAAAACAAGTGAACACAAATGCAGCTTTTAAGCTATCATTCTATTTACTAAAGAGAAAGATTAACCCCACAGAAGCAAAGCAGCTTCAAACCATCGCACCACCACCACTACCGTGTTTCACTGTAAGTATGATATTCTTATGGTGGAGTGTGGTGTTGGCTGTGGTGTTTGGCTTTGTCTACCAAAATGTTTGACTACTCAGTCTGCAGAATATTATCCCAAAAATCAAATGAGAGATGAGCATTCGCAATGGCTAACTTCCAGAGTCCCAAAGCCATAAGCAATGCTTCTGTGGCACTTTCCACGCGGTAGATTTCAATGACTTTGTGTGGCATCTGTATTTGATTTTTTTTAGAATGCAGCTCCATGTGCTGCTTTTTGAGATCTTCCAGCTGCTTTACATTGCTGGTCTGGTTCTGAGTAAATGTTCAGATTCAGCAGATTTGGCAGTTTATGATATTTGGTGGTGGTAGTACAACTAAACCCAACAACCAACTAACTCGGTTAACTGGTTAATTTAGTACATATAGGGGTTACTTTATCACACAGGGCTGGTTGGGCTGAACATCATTCAAGCATAAAGACAAATATGCAAAAATAGAAAAAAACTGTGAAAGGGGACAGATACTGTACAGCACTGTATAATGTGTGCTTGAAAAGTAACAGACATGTACTTTAACAGTTCGTTTTTACAAAGATAAGAGTTTTTAAAAGATTAACCTTCAGAGAGTGCAGCTCTGATAGTGTCGGCGGTGACTGAAATGGCAAATCTTAGTTTTGCAATTGTGTGCAGGTCCTCAGAGCTCACAGCTTCATCTGAATTACCGAACACACAGGTGTCCAGACACTCTTTTGCCTTCTTGACGAGACACCCTTGATTTGAAGAATGGATGTGATCCTATGGATAATTTTATAATAACAATTCAGTAAATTAGGATCAACATTTAACGTATTAGAACATCAGTATAAAGGTAAAGGTAAACCTGTGAACAGACCTCAATGCTGCGCACCACCATGAAGTAGAGTTCATCAGCATTTCTCTCATTAGGTCTCACAGCTTCTTCAATGAATCTCTGCAGCTGAGGTGCCGTTTCCTCCATTCTGTCCCACAAGAACACCAAGTGTTAGAGGAGAAAGCAGTAAACTCCCATCACTGTTACACAGAACACAAAGGCATCATCTGCTATGTAAATGAGAACAGTACCCGCATTTCAGTAGAATTTTGAGCACGAGGGACTGCACGGCAGGGTCAGTGTTCATATGGAGCTGCAGAGAGGACTGTTCGGATGCTGGACCTGTGGACGTGAAGATGAGAAAGAAAATGTGATTAATGGCAACGGGAGTCAAGTGTTTTTTCAATAAGTCTGTTTATTAAATAAGTGTGATTATACCATTCCAACATAAAACCTCTAGGCATCTAGACACCCATTCCCATTGTTCCAGACATTCAGCATAACCAAGCATCCTTTTAGACATCTTTAATGGCTAGATCAGTCCCCAGATTGAGTATTTGTGAGAACCACAGCTCTTATTTTAACCATGACTTCTGTGGAATTGTACTAGGCCAGCTTGACTTCTAAGACTACATCTTAAATCATTTAACCAGCAGAGCACTATTTTTTCTTATTGTGGTCTGTTGCATGGCTTTGTTGATGTTATAGAATGTATAGAACATTTTGATTGTTACCTCCAGTATAATGGACTACACTTCACAAAATGCTGTTAATCAATTACCTTCGGTCAACTGGTTTCCTTTCACATAGTCCATGAGCCTGTTCACTACTGTGTCAGTCAGTTGCTCTTTACTGCTGACAAAGTTCCACATGAATTCCACAAAAAACGAGTTGCATTTTCTTCTAAACCTGTTCACTTTCAAGAAGGTTTCACTGCAAATTAGAAGACAAAATGAAAATAGACCTACAAGTAAGTAAAGAGAACTTCTCTCACTAAAAAACAATTAAGAACCAAATTATGCAGAAATGTGCAAAAATGAAAATCAAAGGTTTCATACTTGTCAACAACTCCACATGGTTTGTAATCTTTATTTATTTCCTTTTTGCATTTCCTGCAATGAGTGTCATTGTGTTCTTTTAAACAAGACATATGGAACATGTGTCCACATTGTAGTTCAGCTGTGTTATGCTCTGTGAATTCTGTATCACAGTACCCACACAGGACCCTGAAATCAAAAGATAAAGGTTAGCATTTTCTGTATATTATTACGCAACAGCTCTCACCACCGTACAGCATAAAAATATGATTAACAGATACGTCTCGGAGCAAAAAGCAGCTAAAGCAAAAAGCTAATTTAGAGACAAGAAACATGATGACAGCATAACTCTGATCAGTATTTTTCAGTATATTTTTAGTTCTGATTATCTAACATTACCATCTTCTGCTAATATTTTTAATTATGAAGTTCATTGCAGTCTAGATTTTCTGAATATTAAAATATTAGGGTCCTTTTATGAAAAACTTTATTTTTTGTTTGCTCCCTTTATAAAACTTAAAAGTCAAGTTTTGAAGACAACTGATAACTGGGAAAAAATCTAATTTGATGAGCATATCAAAACATGCTGATTAAAATTCTAAATAATTACATGAGAGAATATACTTGTTGAGAGAACTATATCTAGAAGTCTAAAGTAAAAATTTTTAGCCCTGGTCCTGTGAGTACACGTTTGTAGCCATCTACTTAACTATCATTGCAAGTATTATTTTAATGTCTAACACAGAAATAGGTAGTACTGAACGTAAATTAGAATCCAAACAACCAAACTCATTTATGTATACGAGTAATAACTAGCAAAAACACAACCTGTATATTTTGACTTACATGAAAACATTACAAGCGTTCCTGCTACACTTGTTAAGTGTTCCTGTGACCTGTTCTACCACGTATTCCATCTGCTTTCCTTCCTCTGTGTTCAATTTCTACACAAAGAAAACATCATGTTATTTACTACAACATGATTAGTTTTTTCTTTATCAGAACTCATCAATTCCAAAAAATCGGCATTACCTTCCATGTAAATGTGAGGTTCCTTACAAGAAGAGTCAGCAGTTTTTTTTCCATTTCTGACTCGTTTTGAAGCAGATGATCCATGAGAAGGTAGACAATCCATGTACTTCGCCAGAGAAGTCTGGAAATGTGTTTTTCAGTTAAACTCAATCTTACAATCTCTGAACTGCTGCATTTTGTGTGAATTACCATTTACTGCATTTAGCAAAAATCAGGGTTTTGTATACGATAACCATTATATAAGGGATCCATCTCATTCGAATTAACTCAGCAGTTACATGCAAAATTTGCAGGATAGTTGATACCAGGACTGAAAGACTGGTGTTCAGAAACATTGTCCTGAACCACAGATCGGATATTTGGAAAACATCACTTAATATGGAAAAGTGGAAACATTCTGTATGCTGTATTCGGCAGTATTAACAAACTGAGTGGCAGTTGCAGGCAATGCACTATGTCAATGATGAAAAAAAAAAAAAAAGGTATAAGCTAAAGAAAAAAATTACCTTATTTGATACAGGTAGCACATGTTCATTATAAAAATGTGAACATTATATAAATACAATTAAGAGACATTGTTCCTTATAATTTGTTGTCCTGTAAGAAAAAAGCCTCATTAGAATATACAATACAGATCCTACCTGATTTCTGCAATGAGCTCTGCTGCATTTTCAGCATGCCTCATCACCAAAGAATCCTCCGAAAGGATCAAGTCAGCAGTCATGGACAATGACTTCACTGTCTGTAGCCACTCTTGGCAGCTGGTAAAGTCTTTCAACAGATTGTCCTTTGGTTGAAGACGCTTAAGTGTCAGTTTAAGTGACTTGAGAGAAAAAAAAAGAAAAAAGATTAGTAAGCTTTAAATTATCACAAGCAATGTGGTTATTCTTAATGAAAGATTTCTTCTAAAAATATACCTGGGTTGCTTCCCCTGCAGTCACCAAGTCGTTGCTTTGGAGGAATAGGTTGTAGAAGAGTTGGTGGTTGTCATGCATGTACTCATTAGTGACATAGAGCCAGGGCAGAGAGACATTGTCAGGCTCATCTCCAGTTAAATCTTGGTAGACACGTGGTGCGAGTCTGAGAAGTGTGTCTGAGAAAGACTGTTAGACACACACACATACACACACACATACACACACACACACACACACACACACACACACGTTCATGAAATACAATATGGGATTGATACTAATTGAGCAGGTTATCTACTAAGAACTTCCATTCAAACAAACAAGAAGACCCAGATAGTTTAAATAGATAGTTTAGCTCACATGCTTTTGGTCTGATAGCCCAATTTCCACCATGTAAGGGAAAAAATTATTATCACAGTTTACCATATCAAAATATTGAACAAGTGAAATTACAGCTCTTTGAGAATGTATGTCAATTAACAACAATAATTATTATTATTGAAATAATGATAATAAAATATAACAATAGCCATTTCATTCATTCGGTCATCGTCTGAAAAGATTTGTATTAAAATGTTTCCATCATTAAACTAAGATTAACAAGACAAGACATGGCAGATATTCACAAATGTTAAATAAATAAACATGTCTTGGACAACAACACAGACAGACATGCTGGTGCCAAAAGTAGCTTTTCACAGTAAAATAGCACACAGTCAGTATTTACTGCCAGCCTTAGTAAACCAGTAGGTGGCACATTTTTAGAATCTCTCGTCTTATTCCGAGTGCTAACAGGACGCTGAGTCTCTTTAGTAAAATGTGAATTATTACTGTCTTGTGACGGCACAAAATATTTGTAGCTCTGCCAGAATACACCCTCCACTGAGCAGGGAAGGCTTTACACTGGATGTGAGGCGCTGACTGCATTTAGCTACAAGAGCATTAATGAGGTCAAGTAGGTGGTACAAGGGGACAGACACTCTTATAAAAATATCATCACACTTTAGACGTAGAGATAGCTTCCTACAGGTTCTGTCTTGGCACACAAAAGAAAAACTGGTGCTGCTGTACCTGCTCACTTTCGTTGATGCTGGACAGTAACACAAGTTACTAAGAAGTGCATTAAAGATACTTCCACACAGCAGACATGTTGGGTTTTTATCGCGTAGGTTCTTTAAGGAGGATGAGGCGCTCAGAGAGAGAGAGAGAAACATTGCGCGTCATGCGAGAGAGAGAAACTGATGTACTGTAATGGTTGTTACACAGCGACTGTTTTCTTTAGTTCTGTTAGTCTCGAGTGCTGGAAGCCGAGTAATGTCTGAGTAATATCTGAGTAATATCTGAGTAATGTCTGAGTAATATCTGAGTAGTATCTGAGTAATGTCTGAGTAATGTCTGAGTAATATCTGAGTAGTATCTGAGTAATGTCTGAGTAATATCTGAGTAGTATCTGAGTAATGTCTGAGTAATATCTGAGTAATATCTGAGTAGTATCTGAGTAATGTCTGAGTAATGTCTGAGTAATATCTGAGTAATGTCTGAGTAATATCTGAGTAGTATCTGAGTAATGTCTGAGTAATATCTGAGTAATGTCTGAGTAATGTCTGAGTAATGTCTGAGTAGTATCTGAGTAATGTCTGAGTAATATCTGAGTAGTATCTGAGTAATGTCTGAGTAATATCGGAGTTATATCTGAGTAGTATCTGAGTAATATCTGAGTGATGTCTGAGTGATGTCTGGGTAATGTCTGAGTAATGTCTGAGTGATGTCTGAGTGATGTCTGGGTAATGTCTGAGTAATATCTGAGTAATGTCTGAGTGATGTCTGAGTAATGTCTGAGTAATATCGGAGTAATATCTGAGTAATGTCTGAGTAATATCTGAGTGATGTCTGAGTGATGTCTGGGTAATGTCTGAGTAATGTCTGAGTAATGTCTGGGTAATGTCTGAGTAATGTCTGAGTGATGTCTGGGTAATGTCTGAGTAATATCTGAGTAATGTCTGAGTGATGTCTGAGTAATGTCTGAGTAATATCGGAGTAATATCTGAGTAATGTCTGAGTAGTATCTGAGTAATGTCTGAGTAATGTCTGAGTAATGTCTGAGTAATATCTGAGTAATGTCTGAGTGATGTCTGGGTAATGTCTGAGTAATATCTGAGTAATGTCTGAGTGATGTCTGGGTAATGTCTGAGTGATGTCTGAGTGATGTCTGGGTAATGTCTGAGTAATGTCTGAGTAATGTCTGAGTAGTATCTGAGTAATGTCTGAGTAATGTCTGAGTGATGTCTGGGTAATGTCTGAGTAATGTCTGAGTAATATCTGAGTAATGTCTGAGTAATATCTGAGTAATGTCTGAGTAATGTCTGAGTAATGTCTGAGTAATATCTGAGTAATGTCTGAGTAATGTCTGGGTAATGTCTGAGTAATGTCTGAGTAATGTCTGAGTGATGTCTGAGTGATGTCTGAGTGATGTCTGAGTAATGTCTGGGTAATGTCTGAGTAATATCTGAGTAATGTCTGAGTGATGTCTGGGTAATGTCAGTAATGTCTGAGTAATATCTGAGTAATGTCTGAGTAATGTCTGGGTAATGTCTGAGTAATATCTGAGTATTATCTGAGTAATGTCTGAGTAATGTCTGGGTAATGTCTGAGTAATATCTGAGTATTATCTGAGTAATGTCTGAGTAATATCTGAGTAATGTCTGAGTAATGTCTGGGTAATGTCTGAGTAATATCTGAGTAATGTCTGAGTAATGTCTGAGTAATATCTGAGTAATGTCTGAGTAATGTCTGGGTAATGTCTGAGTAATGTCTGAGTAATATCTGAGTAATGTCTGAGTAGACTTTTATTGTGTGGCGAAAGTGCATGTTTGAACAGTAAAGTGAAAAACCACAGTAAAACAGAACCAGTGAAAACAAGCAACGGATCATGTTGTAGCCAATGAAAAAGAGGGGTGGTTCTGTGTTGAAGCGAATGAAAAGGTGAGGACCTCCTTGTTTTAGTCAATGAAAACGAGGAAACAGAAAAAAAAACAGAAACGCCTCCGGCCGCAAACCGACGATATCAGGGGGCACGTTCCACCGCACCAATAACACGGGGCTGCCCGCGGACGTCCTGTTTTACCAGCAGGGAGTGCTACTAGTACCCAAGTTGGCATAAATTTGCACTAGTTGAATAAAATGAATACAGGTATTTCCACGATTCCATGCGATACTCAGTATTACATAATTTAACATGTGGTTTTTGATTAAAACAGTTAATATTTAAAAGGTATATACACTAAAAATACAACATAAAACAGCAGCAGTAGACCTCACGTAAACATTTTTATGTTTAGATATCTCTTAGAGCTTCTCCAGTGTCCCTATCTATTGCTCAGGTCATACAAGTTTATTAGACAATATAATATATATATATATATATATTTTTTTTTTACATATTTTGTACATGTTCAGATGTTAACTGGAAAACTGCCCTGCATGATGTGGTGTTCTCCCTACTATATATACATACAATTCACTTTAGGGAACGTGTTTTGGGAGCAGGGAAAACCTAAAATGTGTAGGACATTGGTACTCTGAGACCAGGATTGAGAACCAGTGACACAGATGATCCAATGTCTATGTGCCATCTCATATAGAACCCTGGATATACCTTACAGTAGCAGCAAACTTTCCTAATACATGCTGGGGTGAAGACGTAATGTTAAGGGAAAGACATAGGACTGCAGTGCTTAATCTTTTCTCACCTTATTAAGCTCAGACGAGTAACCAGGCATGGAGATGTTCACAAGGTCCTCAGAGAACATGGCAAAGAGCTCTTGGTCTTTTCTGATGTTTTTAATCCAAGTCCAGTTTATATATTTTTCAAACTGCTCCAAATGTTCCTTAGTAGGCCGAATAGATGGACCTTAAAGAAACGCATGAACAAAAAGAAAGGCAGTCAGTGTACAAACACATGATGGTTTTTGTTTTTATTTTACTGATTTATTGCAAAAGTGCTGCATCTGTTCCAAAAGCATCAACTGGAAAATGGTGAGAGGAAAGGAGGATGTAATGGACTACCTTGCATATTGATTACGTTTGACCAAATCTGTTCAAATCTGTCTTTTAACACCCAGCTAAACGGGAAACGGCAGGTTCTTGACTTGTCCTTCTGTCCACTTGTTGACAGGACAGACACACTGCCTTGAAATCTAAAAAAACAAGTTTAAGTTTATATTTAAAATAGCAGGTCTCATTTATTAGATTAAGAATTCGTCAGATGACAGTCATAAAGCAGAGACTATGCATTGACCATACAAAACAGGAAACATGAGTACACGTACATATAAGTGTTTTACATATAACAGTTTCTAAACAGTCAACCTACAGATTCTTTTGCAATGAGTTTACTGAAAGATAAAAATCCTGCTGTGGTACAAATGATTTTTAATTTAAAAGAAATGTTTATTTCAAATTACCTAAAATTACACATAATGTACCATCACATGCCTAAAGCCAACATACTCACTCCGAAACTGGGATTTTCAGCAGGTTCGACTGATCCTCTCGGAATACGTTCAGCCACAAATCGGACGTTTCAGATGGCTGATCAATGAGGTTGTCCAAGTTGTTGTCTCCATCAATGACTGCCAGAATCTGGGCGAGGACTGAGGCTACAGTGTCTTCCAAATAAACCCAGAGCATGTGTCTGCAAGGAAAAAGAATGTAGGTTTGATCCATTGCTTGATGAATGTAAAACCACTTCAGTTCAGACGTTTAATATGTAAAATACCACCAATCACCAAGGTACTCATTTCATACGGATAGATACTGGAGTAAAATAGTAAAGTAAAATATCAAATCATCACTAACAACCATCACTCAGGTATGGTGGAGAACAAATGTAAGTTAATAACAACTGAAACTGATGATTAGTTTTTGAGTGGAGTAATCATGAAAGCTGATAAATTCAGAAAACTGTAATATATCATTCAGCACTCTACAAAAACGTTTTGTTGGGAAGAAATTGATCCCATGAGCACTGTTGAGGAGTACTTTTTTCTCGAACGAAAGATGTCCAGGTGTTTCTCAGAACAATGGACTGGCCACCCCAGAGTTTAGGCCTCAAAATCACTTAAAGTGTATAGGATTACATGGATTGTGAAAAGCATATTAGGGTTAATTGACTAAATTTAGGGTGGTCACTTTGGCAAATCACTGAATGTTTCAATGTGTCCGTCAGAACTAGTGACACAGTAAAAACTGGTAGCTAACTGTGAAATGTATTCCTTTGAACAGGAGACACTGGTATCAGAATTAACATCAAACATTCATAGCACCACACACATACAATTTTTATTAAGTTGTATTTACCTAAATGAGCCACCTTCAGCAACAAAGTGTTCAGACAAGGCCTGAGCAATAACCCAGTTCTCTCTTTTCTCCAGTTTTTCTTGGGTGTGAAGAAGGCTGATTATTCTTCCCTTCAACAACTTTATGAAAGTGTCAGACACTGCAGAGGACAAATTCAACACTCAACATTAAATACCTTAACATCAGAAACCGTGCAGATACAGCACAGCAGTACAGGAATATTCTCACCAGGGTATTTGTTATGCAGCAAACCATGAAGAATTTCGATGCGTTTTGTAGCTCTTTGAAAGTTATCTGCTTTGTCATGAAGCTGCAGAATGCCCTTCTGCAAAGACTTCTTCAGCAGGAACAGTGTATCAACCAAGAACATCTGCAACACAGAACAAGAGTTCTATAACTGAATGTTTAGTATAGTGGTCTGTATGCTATTAACTACCATCCGTGAAAGCAATTGCTAACGTAGAACCATAGCTGGAATACACTGCATAATACAAAACATATTTAATATTATCATTACTATCAGTATATTTAAGTTGCTCACAACAAAAACAAAAAGCCTACCGGTTCCTCAAAGAGTGTGGGCCCAGAGCTGTCTGCATCACGATCCTCTGTAAATACATAAAATAATCATAAGCTTATCCTACATAAAAAACTTTATTGCTACACCTTTTTCAGTTAACAAACAAATTCATTGCAGTTCAAAGCAAATTGGTATATAATAATGTCTGTGCTTGATATTGTGTATGTATTCTGCCATAAACTCAAGATTTATTTATTTAATTTACAGAAATGGGTAGAAGTCAACGACTGAATAAACGTGCTGTTTATCTGACAAGGACAGTTTGGTAGTCTATCAAGTTTTCCAGGTGGTTGTTAGAAGTCTCATTTTTTTTATTAGATTTTAAATAACTTTTTAAACTCCAGGTTTAGAAACCCCTGTAGCCACCCCAGTACTCACAATGCAATCCTTATAAATTTAAAACAATTTATAAGTAGATCTATACAGAACAAAATGAGCTATGAGACACATTTATCAATCAATATTTACACAATTCCAAAATTATTCATTTTATCAGCAGCATCAGGCCCATTGTCTTGCTTTTAAATTATTTGCGTGGGTAGTAGCTACTCTCCACATATGGGCCTAAATCACCTACACAGAGACAACGGTCAACCGAGTTTCAGTAAAGTTTCCCTTCTCATGATTTTTGTTATAAAGCCTAAGTCTGTCTCAGCTGCATTCCTCAAAACTAAACACAATGTAAAAGGCCGCTACTATGGTCAACCCAAAAAATGGAAATGTATGGTTTTCCTTGGACAGTGACAATACTCATATAGTAATATCAGTATTACCTTCACCAGATGAAGAGCTTTTCTTCAGAATCTCAGAGACACTGAAACGCTGTAGCTCATATATATCACCTGGAAAGCCTGGAGTTGGGATGAGCTCATCCAGGTGTAGAGAAATCCAGTCATCTAAAATCAAGGTGAACATGAAGATAGATACCACAACTACATAAAGGTCCATTTTTAAATAAAATATCTCAAATGCAATTACTGACACATAAGTAATCTGTGTATGTGTGTCTGTGTGTGTTTAACATCTACACTACAACTGTCCTGAAAATATTGCCCTGAACTAACAATAAAATGTTCTGTTCCAAATATCAAATTCATTTGATGAACATTACTGTTTTATTGCTGTTAAATTTGCTTCTCAGTTAATCAATATTATTAATAATCTGATCAATCAAAAATACAAAGCTGTAGATTCATCAAGTTTAGTTTATGTTTACAAGTAAAAACATTTCATATCAAACTGTGTCTAAATAGGAATCCTATTGTCCAAATAGCAATGTTCACTCCTACAGTGGAAAGACGCTTAAAGTGCATACAGAAAGAGAATTAAGGATTTAAATATGTAGTGATTCATTTACTGTTTTACTATGTTTTACATTTATTGCATTGTCAAATACCTCATATTCAAATATTAAATGTTAATGTGTCAAATTCAGTGTCAGAATAGCCTAAAAATTGAATGGTTAGTTGAGCAGCCACAAGTAGTAATTCTTAGGTCTGATAGAAATTTTGGAATACTATGTATAAATGCATGCAAAAATATTATTAGTTAAACACCAAAAATAAAATATTTAATACGCTCTCCTATGTTGCATTTAAAAAGATTAAAAATTATATTAAAAAATTTAACAAACAAACTGGTTCTAAGAGGCACTTGGGACATTACTAATTTCATATGTCCTTGGGTGATGGGACTGTCTAATGAGTGATAAACAAATCTTGAGTGAGTATTCTCAATTTATTGTTTAAGTAACTTATCCGTTAGAAGTGGACAACCACGCAATAAACAAACACATAAATTAATCATTATAATTCAATATATAAAGCAAAAATAACCTCCAAATGATGCAATATATCCACATCCTCCAGAAATCCGGGGCAGTCTTGTCAGAAGGACAACATCAAAGGCAACTCCTACATTGACTGAGCTTCTGAGTTGGGTAATGCAGTGCCTGAAGATTACACGTAACAGAAACTTTATCGAAAAAGAACGTATGTCATTTTAAATTTAAAATGTAAATTTTCTAATATTTTTATATTACTACTTGCTACTACAGTTTGTTTTCAGAAATAAGTAAATCTGCATTCTACAGGTAAATCTACATTCAAGAGGTTTATTTTTATGGTAAACAGTAAAAAGCATTGTAAAGACAAACTATGATTTTACCGTTTCCAAGTTTTTTTGAGGGGGAATTTTAGGTTGCTTCCAATTGACAAAGTAAACATCTGTGTATTCCGCAAAATAATCTTTTATAGCAACTTAACTCGATGTGACTTTTTTAAAGCAATACAAAAAAGTTACTAAACACCATATAACTTTCCTGTGCATGTAGTTAATTGAAATTGCACTGCAGAAAACTGGTGTGTACAATAATGCATGCTATGTTCACATGCACATATGGCTTGAAATGAAACAGAAGTATTTAAAAAACATACTGAATACGTAGTCATTCTGATCACTTTGATCAACCTAATCCTTTGGCTATACACTACAATTTTAGGTTATGAAATCGACGTTTCTCTGTTTACCTCACACAGAAGAGAAGTCTCTGACTTGTTTTCGGATCATCAAAGAAAGTTTGCAGTAAGAGGATTTTGCGTCCCCTCTTATCACCACAGAGGAATTCACTAAAAAGACAATAAACATCCCTCAAATTTAATAAAATTTGTCTCAGTCTTGGCATGCACCACTGAGCATACTAATGGTATTCCTGAACGTTATGAGAAAACATGCTCTGTAATGCAGTAAAAGTTTTACCTTACTGTTTGAGAAAATGACTGCTCTGTATAAAACTCATCTAGCAGAAACAGACAGGACTGGTCTTCGTCAATGTTAAGTTTCTTATTAATTTGCTCCACATCTCTTTTATTGAGGAGCCGAGAAAATGTGGACACCTGTGAACAATAATAAACTCTTACATTAAGATTGCTATTGTAGCGTTTAGGTATATTATATTCAATTTAAATTATTTATATAATTATTATTTTATTTATTGTGCATACCTCTAGAGATATTCCTCCAGGCGTGGTTTGTCTGTATGATTTCAACATCTCTATCAGGTTGCTATGTGGCTGTTTTGCAAAATACACCCCTAGAAACGTTTCAGGGTTCTTCATGTATTTTGTTGCCCTTAACACTGCGTCTGGAGTTGCACACTGGAGAAGCAGTTCCTTGGCCATTTCAAGAACTTCCTCTCTTCTGTCATGATTCAGTTCCTGGGACACAATTTCTGGGCAGCACTGTAAAAGTACTGAAGCACATGTATCTTCTGTGTATCCGACGATGATATCAAATTTTTTTTTTTTACAGACGCTCGACAGTTCTTTGGACTGGTAAATTTCATTTGAAACATCAGACACAAATGAGTCCAACCAAAACTCCAGCTCAGCTTCCATCTGTTCAGCATGCTCTGGAAGAATACTGCTGATCTCCAAGCAGTGTTTTTCCAGTCTGTTCAGCAGTGGTGTAGGAAACTGCTCATACACTGTGCTTTTCTCTTCAATGACAATCAGTCGAAATTCATCCTTAACTCTGCACTTGACGCGATGAGATCCAAGTCCAAGGTCAACATAGTAGCTTCCTCCTAATTTCACATAACACTGATTCAGAGCATCGTAGAGACTCTCATAAAGGCTCTGAATATTCAGTAGGACGACTGGCCTTCCAGTCTCCATGCATGTCTTGACTCTGTTTACTGTGCGGCAAACCTGAGAGTACTCTTCGTCACGCGGAAATCCTGATCCGAAGATAATTTCAGTGTTGCTCTCGTCAATAATCTTCTGCGATTTTAAAATTTGAAGGGCAGCGTGATTGATTGTTGGCAGTAGAAGGTACCTGGATGTAAAACCTGATGTTCCCATGTCAAGGTTTTCTTTCAGCAGTGAGATTGTGTCACATTTCTTTGTTTTCTCTTTAAGAACATCCCAGAATATTTCCAGAACTTTGATAGAATCCAAACCTTCAAAGTTCCTTTGCACAGCTTTTGTTAGATCTTCATCTGATGGCCTCCCATTTGCCTCTGTAGCATAGGACACAATCAGTTTGACAAGACTGTAGAAGTCTCTAAGTCCAAAGAATTCACTGGTCTGTTCATCAAGCACTCTTAGATAAAAATCAGTGAGCGTGGGAATCAAAAACTGCATCTCAGTGTTAATGTTTTCTTTATCACTTGAACAAATATCACAAGCTGTGTTTCTCAACTCTTCTGTCATAGGAGATGTTCTCAGAACCAAGATGCCACGGTTCATTTTTGCTGGGTCCAGGGACCAGTTGGAAATTCCAATAAATCCAACTTTTTTGAAGTCATCTGGATTTTCGTCATCAACACATCCAAATTCCAGAAGAGGATGCAATGTTTTCAGTGGCATTTTTGCAGAGTCTTCTGCTAATCCAATTTCATCCAGGACTACAACAGAGACATATTCATCCAAATTTTTGTCTTTTTGGAACTGTGCACATTGCCGGAATACTGAGATGATGCCATCAGGAGAAGAGTGTGGGCTGCACTGGAATGAAGCCAGCTGTGCCTGCTTGTAGCCTTTGAAAAGGTCATTTTGGGAGGCCTTGCCCTGCATTGCATGAGCAGCAATTGTCTTAGACAAAGACTTTGAGCTTCCAGGTTTTCCAACAAGGAACAAAGGAATTCTTAAATTCATGCAAATGACCATCATGAACACATTTTCCTTCAGAGCTTCATTCTTTGCCACTGAAGTTGGACAGTCAACATTTGAAATGAATGCTGTTTTGCAAAGCTCAATCTCTGAGTGAATGTCAACGTCTGAAGGGAAAGCTTGTGAAACATTTTGCAAATATGGGTCTCGGTTCTCCAGTGATGCTAGGTAGCAGACTCCCACAGCAAGAATCAGAGACCGAACTAGATCATCAACATTTCCTTTCTTTCCTCTAATTTGATCAATTATTGGAAATAATGTCTCTTTCTGACGATAAAACCACATCACTGCTTTCATGCACCGTTCTATGTCTCGGAGACTGACCATCCTGCATTCATCTTTCAACTCTGCCATATGCTTTTGAGAGACAGATATCACTTTTGTGAACATAGGCTGGTGGCCACAGGGAAGTTTTTCTTTGTTAAAGAAAGTCTTGACCATCTGGTTGATGTAGAGCTCCTGAGTGTGCTCATTCAACTTTCCAAAGTCCCAAACCAGGGGTGTCAGACTTGGTGGTAAAGGCTGAACTCTATAGACCAACTGCCTCATTGGTATCTGTCCAAGTTTCTCCTCAGTATTCTCACATCGAACTCTGTATCCTAATCCAGCTCGCTCCAGTTGCTCTATGGCTTCCTTCGTGTGCTTCCTGTAGGGATTGCATGCTGCTATAACCTTAAGGGAGGGTGCCTCAATCTGTTCTCCATTGACAGACTTGTCACAGATCACCTCCTTGATCGCATTCACAGCCTCGGTTGTGTTAGCTTCGTCAAAAAACAACACTGTGTCCAGTTTATGGACTTCATTTTCTTTCGAAATCTTTATAGCCTCTCTCACTTTACTGTAAATAACTTCCGATGTCGTGCCACCATGCACTCGAACCACAATCAGATTTTGCACTTGCTTCCCTGATCTCATCAGATCACACATGAACTGCACAAGCCGAGTCTTTCCACACCCAGTTTCACCCATAATTATCACAGGAATGTCAGACTCAAACCGGAGGTGAATGGCAAGTATTTTCATTACATTGTCTAATGTCAGCTGGTAGGTATCGTCTGGGTCTTTCACATTTTTCACTCCAAGGACTCTGCTTATAATTTCAAGCTGCTGAAAGCGGTCCAGTGTCTCAAAGTCAATGTTAAATGGCACTTTTTGTGCTTGTAACTGGGTAAAAAGTGTCCTATCAATGATGTTCTCCTCCACTATGGTATTTGTTCGAACATCAACAGCATGCAGGTTGTTAATGTGAAATCCTAAAAATGTCAAGGAGTCATGATCAGCATTAAACAAGATGTATGGATGAGCCTGCTGTTCCCAACGTCTTCTCAGCTGGAATTCTTTGAGGACACTGTCCTCGTCTACCTCGCCTGTCTCCATCTCATCACTGTCATCGGATGTTTTCAGTGATCGCATAGAGAAGTCTTTGGACATTGTGATCATAAATTTTACCACAAATCGTTTGAAGCCTGTCAGATCATCTTTTAAAGCATCACTGCAGAAAATGGATTGTTCACATTTCTTCAGCTGGCTGCTTAGAAAATGTGTGAAATTTCTCAGCTCTCCCCAAGATGGATTTTTGAGGTCACAGAACTGTAGAAGACACTGTAACCATTCCCTTGGTGAATCTTCAGTAGATCTAGGTTTAAAGGAGAAGCTCTCAAGTTTGCCCTCTCTGTACCTTTTAAAGTACTGATAAGTGCGCTGAAAAGCTTCACTTCCAAATTCTGACTCATCCATTAGTTGATGCTCTTTGTCTGTCTGCTCTTCCTGCTGTAGATATCTTTGAGTTTCCTCAGGAGACAGACATTTAACAGCTGGGAACGTTTCCAAAAACGTGTCTTCTATTTGAGATGAAATCTAAGTGGGTGAATTCAAATACATTAAGTCTACCTAGCAGTCATAATGTAAAAAAATAACAACTGTGATTTGTAATACAGCTATTTACAGTGCTGCAACAGATCCAGAGAACCCAATAAAACGAAGTAATACAAAAAGTTTTATAGATTTCATCCATTTATGAAGACCTCAGAATTTTTTCACCAATCCACTGCCAGGCAGATACTGTAAAAACAGAGGAAATTTCATCTCCCAGCAGTGTTCAGTGTTATGTTTATATGTAATGACTAGTTAAGAAAGTAAGTCAGTGTGATGGTGAGATGAGATGAAGTCTAGTAAAGCGTGTATGTTAGTTATGTTTATATGTAATGACTAGTTAAGAAAGTAAGTCAGTGTGATGGTGAGATGAGATGAAGGCTAGTAAAGCGTGTATGTTAGTTATGATTATATGTAATGACTAGTTAAGAAAGTAAGTCAGCTTTAACCATAAAAAATTAAGGCCTGAGCTTCATTCACATTATCGTTTTGGTCACAGTCACAAACAAACACACCCTCACAAGAACATACACCCCTCACCCATCCTTTTTCTTCACAGTGATTCACAAAATACAAAGCAAATTAAATATCAGGTAGTGTTTGTAGCAATTTGGAGCCTAAAATGCACAAAATCCATTACAGAGAGAATATTCAGTTTAGTTAGTTTGCAGTAAGTGGGTCAGCAAGTTTAGGACAAGCTTCAGCAGAGTAACTGAGTGTACAGTAGCCAGTCTTGTGAACGTATAGTATAATGTATAGGTCTAGTAATAAATTTCAATAATAGTAATTATTAAAATGTTTTCTTTAAAACCTTACTATATACAATTTAAGTAATAACATTTTAAGAAACCTGTCTTATTTTGTCCTATATATTTACTATTGCTCTTTAATTTAAAAAATATATATTTTATCCAATTACTCATTTAATTGTTGGAATAATCGATAGAATACTCGATTACTAAAATAATCAATAGCTGCCACCCTAATCTCAGAGACATCCTGGCTCCTAGATGGGGGAGACTGTAAATTCCTGGGTGGGCCTCAACACCTCTATTTTAATTACAAAGGTAGAGGCAGTCGCTCATCAAGCAGAGGGTTTCTGGGTTGTTTAGACAAAGGGACAACAAGAAGGTGTGGTTTACATGATTGACTAATTAAGTCTATCGTTTTGTAAGCTTAGTTATGCTTGGTTGGTACGAAGACCTGCGTTTTAAACTTACTTTTCCTTCAAGAAACCAACAATTTTGCCAGCCGAAGTCAACAGTGGCATTCTTATTATAATCTGGCATGCAAAATAACTGTTTTAATTACCTCAGAGCTATGCCGATCACATTCCCTGTGCTTTCTTTTTGTGTATTCCACCAGGTAAATGTGGGAGTCATTGCATCTCCATATGAAACCATTTGGGTTCTGGAAACGTCTTAGAACAAATAACTGGAGAAGGAACGTGTACAGTCCTTTAGTTACCTGAAAAATAGAATTTTACAGAGAAATCATAAGAGTCGACTTAAAGATATAGTTAAATGTCCAAATCTAACCTCTTCTGTGAAACCCAGAAGCTCATATGATGAGCAGGTATGATCCATAATTATATCAGTTTTCAGATCATTAAGAGGCACAACTTCCATTGAAGTTGAACATTGCATAACATTGCAAGCAATAACCAAGCAGGCAATTCATCAAGACATGAAAGAATACCAACCACAGGAGGGATGTCAAAGTGGAAGAGTCTTGGGACTTTATCCATGGGCTTGTCCTCATACTTCTGCAGCTGACCGACAATGTCTTCAGTCCTCAGCTGTGACTCACTTATCCTTATGGTTATGTGAGTAAATCCTTCGTTTTTAAGCTTTTCTTCAGATACTTTCACAAGGTTTTTCACATACAGTGATTTGCCTGTTGATTTGTTGAATTAACACTTAATGAAAAACACAACACGTGCATAAAAATACCATGTAGAAAATGTATTGCTTCAATCAGACAAACACAGGTCAGTCAGTAAGCAGTATTAGAAAAAGGTATTTATTTTCACTCAATATTCTCATCTGCCATCTGCCTTGTCTTTACTTGATCGACTCACAGTTTACATATAAGTCATTGCAGATCATTTTAGGCTAATTCAAAGCTACACATCAGCATAATCACCCAGAACACAAATGCACTGGATAATAATTGTTTCATTTCAAACAGAAAATAACTAATGGAGTGAATCAGAAGTCTTACCCATGCCCGCATGCTCTGAGAAAACCAGTTTGGTCCTCAGCTGAAACTGCTCAAGGCTGTGTAATGTTGTAAATCCAGTCTCAGCTTCAGAGGATGCTTGATGCTTGTGTCTGAGGTACTGCTTAACTTGCTCATTTCGGTTTGGGTTCTCAGCAACTGTTCGTTTATATGTGTCAAAAGCAGTGGCAACGTAACTGTGATGGGCCTTTGAGTCACAGAAGATGATTAGACGGTAATCATGTGGACTTGGGCCTCCTTGGTTTTTGGAAAGCTTGTAGAAAAGTGACTCCAATTTTCTGGATACATCATGATTCAGTTTGTCAGCATTCAGTAAAGAGTAGATCTTCTCATGTGGGCTTCCAGGCTGCATAGCTCTTCTGATGATCAGTTCCACCTCTTCTGCAGTTGTGTCAGGTGTGCAGATCAGAATTTCATCATAGGTTGGCAAAGGCTGATCGTTGTCACTGTATAGTGAAAGGCAGAGGGGAAGAATTTCAACATCTTTACAGGAGATCAGGTTAGGTCGACCCCCTTCCAAACCGAACGGCAGTTTTCTTTCCACAGTGACGTCCGCAGGTTTGGCTAGATGGTTCATCATTTCACCCAGCACGTCCAGGTCCACAAACTTGTCGGATACAAGTCCTGAAAGTTTGTTGTGGTATGTTTTCCAAAGCATCACAATCTTCTCATCTGAATTTTCCAGGTTTTTGAACACTGCTTCAATCTGCTCCTCTGTCATTGTAAACGACTCTTCATCTGTTGTCTGTCCGCCTTTAAATTTCATTTGAGTTTTAAGAACATTATCTCTTGTTTTCTCAAATGTCTCAGACCATTCTTGGGCCCATTCTTCATCATTTTGATGTGCATCAATACATTCCATCACATCATCTCGGTATTCCTCAGTGACCTCCAAGTCTCCTATTCCTAATCCCCCAGAGTTTTGTTTTTCTTCTTCACAAAACATTATTGCTGCTTTGATCTCCTTCTCAGTGTATCCAGCTTCAAGGAAATATTCTATTATGTCTGGAAAATCATTGAGAAATTTCTTGAGTTCCAGCGATGCCTGTGATTCACCACTTTCGAGTGGAGTTTGGAGTGCTTTAGTGAGCGCCTTTCGTACATCAGCTTCCTCAATGTTTTCTTTCATGATGGACAGCATGTTAAGAAGCCTGGCACTAATTGTATCTTCTTTCTGGAGTTCAGCCACAGAGCAACATAGATACACCAGCTGCTTTGCTGTGAAATGATTCAAGGTGTAGCATGTGTTCCTCTTCTGCTCCATGTACTTTAACCATTCAGAGAGACAACCTGTCATACTTTCACAAACTCCTTTCAACTCTTCAAGTAGTGATCTGTCTCCTTTGATTTCCACATTTGTAATGTCAAATTTCACCCAGATTTTCACTTTATGTGCCCTCTGGCAGTATGCGGACATCTCCCAGTCCTGAAACAGAATGTGTCCAGCTTCGCGGAGCTCAAGGAATGACTTCCCCACATTGATTACGTGCTCTAAAACCTGGAGAAAAAGTCCAAATGCAATAGTTAATTGATGTTTCTTTTATCAAATTGAAATGAATGCAGACATAAGTAGTGCAAGCCTGTACAATACTGTCTATCGTATGGAAAAAAGCCCATTTAAAGCATCCTATTTGTTGTTGAAATCGTTCAAGAGTTATTCAGAATTATTTGCAATATAACCAAATTTCATGCCTACTTCGACATAGGTTGTGATTTCATCCTCTCGGTTTTCAGCACTTGCTGTAATCAGCATAAGTTTGTTTTGCAGTTCTTTGAGCTCAGTCAGGCTGTATGTTCTGTATTCTTCTTCTTCTTCACATGAACTCTCTTTGCATCTTAAAATGATACAGTTTTCCAGAGTAATCTTAAAAAGAGAATCAGTCTTGATCAATATACTCAGTAAGTTATTCAGAATGTTCCAACTTCATTGGTTCAATAATATAGGTTTACTTTTAATAAAGTCAAAATATTTAAAAACTTTCAACTGGAAAAATGATCTGTGCCCTGTATTACGTGTACACTGTACAGTAAGAGCAAAACATGAAAAACCCCACTAAAAACACAAAATACAATAATGTGCTGCAATTGTATAAATTATAATGATTCAGTCCAGATGAAGATACTGCAATTGTGAGATTTCTATCCTTATTTTAGTTCAACATTAATAAAAGCTTGTATAATTCTGCAGCACCAATGCTGTATGGGGCACACTAACCAAGACTAACAAAGAAAATGTCAAAACTACATGAATTCATTTGGGTCTTTCTACCTTTGATTGAGCTCCAGGTGGTCTTTTAATAATATAAATACCACTTTCGTTTATGTCAGCAGCCTGGCGCAAAGATGACCTCTCAACAGACCCATGTGTTTCATAGGCTATCTTGAGCCACTCGCTATTTTTACAGGAATCCCCCTGTAAGAAATATAATTGTAATACATTTTTAGTGCATTCAGACTGATAAATATTAAAAATATACTTTTGCGTTGTTCTAACTTTAAAATCATTACTTTACTATTGACATCAGAAAATTACACCAAATATTTTCAAACGTACAATTACACAGCTGTCTAAGGAAACCTACCACTGCATAAAATCAAAAATATTTTCTCTTTTAAAATTGAATATATTGTAAATATTTAATACTTATACCCTCAAGTGCTCCAATAATACCAACATTTAGCCAACATGCGTGCCCTTTCCTCACAGTGACTCAGAACATGGTGACACTATCAAGCTAACAGAACCGAGGCAATTGTAATGCATCATTAACGTTTCATGCACTTGATGCAATTGTTATAAACTGCAGTAGCAGCGAAAAGTCTGGTCACACCAACTTCTTGAATACTTTTCTCCTGTTATCGTTTTCTTTATTCTTATTTCTAAGTAATAGTGAAGATACAAAGACTATGAAATGAAACATGGAATCCCACACAGTGACCATAAATTGTTAAATAAACAAACATTATTTTCTTTTGCAACAGGCTCTGAAGATGGTTTAAATATTTGGTTTAAATATTCAGGTTTATTGCTCAGGCTCTTCAGTCACATCACTTACCAGTTTATCTTTGAGCATTCTGTCTCTTTCTAGAGCTGGTGTTATTTCAGCGATAGCTTGTAGGAGGTCCTGAATTCCAGAGTTCTCAGAGAGCTGATATATTAACGGTGTGCATGCAGATACTGCATCTCTGAAGCAGCACACTTTTCCAATGTCCATGGCATTCTCTCCAGCAGAAATAGATGCAAGCTCCACAAATGCTGTTAGCTCTCCAGTGTCTTAAAAAAAAAAAATCACCTTTACATACAATTAAATTCATATATGATTTTATAAATGCCATGAAAAATCATATCAAGCATTTCTGATTGCTTTTATCATGCTGCTATTTTCACAGTGTTAAACCTCTTGTAAAACTGGACCAATAGTCCAGTAATCCAATAGTCCAGTAATCCAATAGTCCAGTAATCCAATAGTCTAGTAATCATACATTAACTTCTCCTTTGTTCCAACAGAACGTTTATTAAATGTGAGAACATCAGATAACTAATGAATAATGATGAACGTAAAAAAGCTATTTACCTTTTATGATCTCCTTAATCCAGGTGATGAATCCTCCGGTTACACACTTATCAAATTCTTTCAAAAAAGAGATTACATGTGTAGGAATATTCTTCACCGCCTCTCCAACTCTGCACACATCTTCAGTGAGATCACTCAAACACTTGTGTTCTATATGCTGTTAATATGAACAAACATTTCCACAATGTTTAAGATTGTTTTTTATTGAAAATGTAAACGCCACTTAATCCACTATGCTCTTTTAAAGCTGCTGGTATATCCAAGCCAGGAACACAGGAAAATCCCTGAAATGTGCTCCTGAGCCAAAAGAAAGCTTCTAAAATGTTTACACAGATAATGAATGGAAAAATACCATATTTTCGTTGGCATAAATGATTAGCAATGATTTTTTTTGTCTCTCTGTGTTCAGGTGCTAATGATGATTTGCTTTTGTTTTGAGATTTGGAAAAGCTAAAAATGAAGAATACTGAGCACATACATTCATCTACCTCTCATGCAATGGTAGAAATTAGGTGGATATACTGATGTTGAATCCTTTCCTAAAATGATTTGTACAGCCATTTAATAAAAAAAGTAAAACCTACCCCAAGATCATTAATGCCTCCAAAGTCTCCACAAAGACCGAGGTGATCTTTTAGGTCACTGATCACGTTTGCATTTTCTTCTACAAACTGAAGCTCTTTGTAGCGGTTGATGTGTGTATACGTATTTTCAATCCAGGCAGGCTTGGTATGTTCACAGAAAACATCTGCCATGGTCTGCAGTTCCTTCTGCATGCTATTCTTAATAAATTTGCCAAATTTATGATTCAGTTCACTCAGACTTATTGAAAGATCCTTCAGTTCTTCATATGATGTTCTAAATTCTTCAAATGTGGGTTGAAAAATTCTACAATGGACTTGGTCCAATGGAATTTCTTGGACATTTTCGAAGTCGGTGTTCTTGACTCGTTTTGTTGTTTCCCTCCACATTTCTTTGAAATAAGTGCTTCCTGACAACACATCAATCTTTTCAAACATCTGGATATTGATTAAATATGTGTCACTGCCACTTTCTGATTCAGGTTCTTCACTGGTCAACATTTCCTTGATAGTTTTCAGGGAGCGTTCATCTCTGGACAGGTCTATGTTTAAAGTAGTTTCAAGCAGTTTCACGTCAACTGAAAAAAAAAAGCATTCATCATTATAGGTTACCTCATTATAAGTCACCTCATACTTTAAATTCAAACTATCACCGCTTGATTGTCAATGTTCCATTTATACACTGAATATATACTGCAATACTGTTATTCAAATCAGCTTCTAAACTTCATATGCAACAGCATAACCTGTTCATAACATTATCACTGCTCCAAACCAAACAAAATCATTCAAGATGAAGATGAAGAGTATTTTCACTATATTCTGATAATGATAATGTATTCATGGCTGATTATCAATTGTCTGGTATTTATCATTAACTTGCTCCCAAACTAAGTTTTTATTCATAGTTCGTAACATATAACTCACAAAAGCACCCAATGTGAAACTGAATGTATTAAACATTTACAGTAACAAGCAAAAAGACACCATACCTGGCATGCCTTTGTTGAGATCATAGAGCACCCTTACTTTTCTTTTCCTTTCTTCAAACAAATGGAAATCTTTTTCTGCCTGTTCTAATTGTCTATTCCACTTGTTCTTGTTTTGTCCTAGAGAACGGAATGAAAAAGGCAATTACTTTGCTGCCAACATCAACACCGCTGCTCAATTACAACTTCGTCTGACAGTTCTTAAACCATAATTTTTTACTCATGGCTATTTTTCTTTATAGCCCCTGAGCTACAGAATCTGCTGACTCTTAAGCTTGAATCAGATGTTAGCTACATTAGCCTTGTGATTTCGCATATATAATGTGTGCCTATCACAACCAGTTTACAATGAAAGTGTAAATGTTCTGCCTGATAGACAGCAAAAAACTTTTGTATTGTTTTAAAGGAACAGTGAGGTTGCAAAAAAGCTGATTTAGATTGTCATCTAACATCCTTCATTTTTTTAATGCTGAAAAATATTCTGACAGGACATTCGCCAGGCTTATGTTTGACCTTAACACTGCAGCAGTTACATTCTGGCATCTCAGGTGTTATAATATCTGCTGAACCATTTAAGGTGGCAAATAAAAAGATGAACTCCAGCCTCGTAGTTTTTTTTTTTGTGATTAATACTTTTTTATTTTATGAACAGTGTAGAGTAGACAATTCAAATACACAAAACAACATTCACAATACCACTCCACTCCACCCTATTGTATATATATATATTGTGGCCGCCCGCTGGCTCGCCGATCCAGCTACTCCAAGCCACGCCAGCCACGGGCCACCCGATCGGTGGCGGAGGCTACCGATCGGAGTTCAGCACCCGCTGTTTTGGACAGCCAACGGCCGCGTGGTGCTGCTGTAAAACTCATTAGGGGGGACGACTGCCGAACGAGACGCCACGCCACGGGAAGCTCTGCTCTGCTCTGCTCCGCTCTCGACTGCCCTGCGCAGCGCAGCTCCGCACTGCACTACGCTGCCCTGCCCTGCGCCGTTCTGCTCTGCTCTGCTACGCCCCGCTCGATCTCCCGTTTTGTCTTCCTCTCTCTCTCTCTCTCTCTCTCTCTCTCTCTCTCTCTCTCTCTCTCTCTCTCTCTCCGCACAGCGGATTGAACCGGCGCCGGAACGTATCCCGCCGCCTGGAGCGCGCCACGCCCCGCCCCCTCCGCAGCGACGGACGACAGAGAGGAAATAAAAATAGGAGCACCCGCCCAGGAAGGTCGTGGCTGGGAGAGACGAAATAGGACTCTTTATTTTGACGACCTTGTTTTGTTGTGTTTCTCACTTAGAGACTATTAAAAACAGCGGCTAACTGCCGCGAATGCAATTTCCCTTGCTCTGTGGTCCCTCAAAGCTCTCTAGCGCCCCACAGTGGTGGAGAATGCGGGCAGCGACAGACGCCTGAGGGACCCCCCCCAAGAAAAAAAAAAAAAGAAAAAAAATGTTTTTTTTCTCTTTTCCTCTTCCCTCTCTCTCCTTGTGTTCTCTCCCCCCCTAGTCAACAGTGAGAGAGCCTGATGGACCAAATAATTCAACACCTCTTGGAGACCAGCCTCCAACAACAGACTGCCACACAGGAGCTCGCCCAAGGTGTCCGTGCCCTGACGGAGGACCTGCTTGCGTCCCGCCTGGCCACCACCAACCCTCCGCGTCGGCTCTGTTGGCTCGATCTCAAGGGGACAGCGGAGAAGCCAGCGGTGAAGGTGAGTGCCAGAGTGCCATTAATCCTCTCTCTTCTCTGTTTCACCAAATACAGGCAGAGGGGAGTTTTGCCAGAGAGCAGAGAGAGGATGACCGCTTGAGGCGGGCCTGGGAGAACGTAGCGGTCCTGGACGGAGTTCCCCATGCTCCGGGCCCTCTCCCGGACCCACACTTTGCGGTCCGGAATAGTCTCCTATATAGAGTACGGCAACTTCCAGAGGACCCCCAGGAGGCGCTCGTCCTCCCCAGGTCTCGCATCGACACGGTCATGCACCTGGCCCACCACCACACGCTGGGGGGGCACCTAGCATATGAAAACACTCTGGCCCGCATCATGCCCCGCTTTTACTGGCCCTCCATTCATGCGGAGGTCAGGAACTTCTGTCAGCGCTGCTCGAGGTGCCAACGGACCTCGCCCAAGAAGCCACCCCCGGCGCCCCTCATCCCGCTCCAAATCATTGGAGTACCTTTCGAGAGGATTGGGATGGACATTGTTGGGCTGCTGCCGAAGTCCGGCCGGGGCCATGAATACATCCTTGTGATGGTGGACTACGCCACTAGGTACCCGGAGGCTGTCCCCCTCCGGAAAGCCACCTCCAAGGCCATTGCCCAGGAGCTGTTCGTGCTTTGCACCCGCGTGGGGATCCCCAAGGACATCATTACGAACCAGGTCCTCGCTACTGTTATCCACCAAACCAAACACAAAACTTAAAGGTTGTGTATAATAAAAGGATAAATTATAGCAGAGCAGCGCGGAGCTCACTACTCAGCGAACTTCTCCCGCATCGCGCCACGTGACACCCCCCCAGCCTCGCAGTTTTAACGCTGGTAGCATTTTTGATAAGGAGATTTAAGCTATCAAAATAAACTACCTGGCATTTTATGCACGAGTACTGATAAACAAGCACTGTGGTAGCACATTTCAAAAAGGATTCTTTTGCTTTCTGTGTCTTTCAGTCAGTACTATAGCGACACTTACAAAACGCGTAAAGGTCAGTGTGTGGTTTGTCTGTTCTGGGCTACTGCAGCAAAGTTGGAAGGGTTACTCTATCATTTTATTCCAGTACACATTACTTTTTTTGTCTAAAAAAAAAAAAAAAAATTATAATCTAATCCAAAGGATTGCTTTAAGTAATGTAATCTGATTTCTTTCTGTTAACAAGTTTTTTAATGAGAATTTGACTTCTCATTACTGTGCCTCACAAAAATGGTCAACTCACATTTACTGTAATAGCTAAATAAAAAAAAACTAAGAGGAGGAATATATATATATAAATATTTCAAATAAAGTGACAAACATGCACAGTATAATTCGCTGAAACTGCATGTATGCAGTATGAAAGTGATAAGAAATAAAAGAACAGCTTACTAGGAATAGAACTGTGTGATAAAAATAGTACACTGAAACTAAAGGACTAAAAGCTCTGAGAATAAATCACTGAAAAACAATCACTGCAGGATGACTCATAATTGAAACAATTAAAAAGGGACTTCACCTTACTCACTTTATTGTTAATGCTTTCCATACTATAGTGAACAGATAAACTGGGTAGATATCTGCTTTTGAGACTCTTCATCAATAATAAGAAAATAACAAAATGAAAAACTCTACATGGATTTTTGTGTTCTATTTTTTGTGTTCTATATGCTTGGGTGGAGTTTAATGTGATTGCTTCAGTAACAAATAATGATCGGTTACACATATTATCATTTTGACCCATCATTGGAAATCTACTTTTCATGTTTTGCCATAGTCACTCTGGATTCATATTGTATTATAGTATAACCTGATTAGTCTTTTTTACTGTAACAGAATATACTTCTGTATTTTGTGTATTCTGATTACATAATGCTATTACATTGCATATGTACGTGATGGCTTCAGCAAGAAGATAACCCACTCATTATAAAATAGCGAAAACACATTAGTTAGCATTTTTGGGGGGATTGTGGGAGGAAACCAGGTCACCCAGAGAGAACATGCAAACTTCACACAGAAAGGACTCTTGTTGCCCAGCCAGGAAGCTGTTTTACTGCTCCTTTAAGGATCATTTTGAGAATGATTACTCAACGGGTGTTCAAATTTCAGTGACTTCTAGTGTTTTTTAGCAATCTTAGCTTTATAGCTCCAGTCCTATCTGCTTGGAGTTTCTTTGCTCTGGGCTGCTCCCACAGTCCAACTTTATTTCCATGTGGGACAGGATAGCAGCTAGCAACAAGGTGCTTATGTGAAAAAAATAAGCATGCTTAATTCTAAAATGTACAACTTACCAAGTATGTAGCTGTTGGGATGTTGCTTTCTTTTAATGATGTCTTTGATTAGGTTGCATGGTATTGACTTGTTCACCATGTTCTCAATCAATTGCTGCATCAGTGAGTAAGCTCCTGTTATCAGCTCTTGAGCTTTTTCTGAGAGATGTGCCACATAGTCCTTATGTGTTTGCTTTTGTTTCTCTGAAAGGCAGTAGCAATAAATCTGATTAATTGATAAATCTCAGCAGACTTCGTGATGTAGGTGTGGATAAAAAAGATATCACATGTTCATTAGCAAGATGCCATAAATGGACATACACCCCAATTCTCAAAGTAATGTTAGTGGTTGCCCTGTTTTCCCTTCCCTTGCTTGACCCACCACTTTTTGTAGCGTTTTTTTCAGCTTTTTTCATAACCACCCAACAGTGCAGTGGTAACATGCTGCTCCGTGATACCCAAGGTTGCGATTCGACTCCAGCGTAAGTGTTCTGTATCCAAAATCACTATTTATTTTTTTCCTTTGTTCATTCATTAAATTTCTTAAATAAATAAATACATAGGGATGCGGTGCCACGCCTCCTGAAGCTTTACCAAGGCTGCCAAGCTCGGTGACTGATTAGGTCATAAGAGTTTCATACGTTGGCTGCTGAAAGTGGGTGGAACGAGGGGAAGTTGTGGGCTGTTTTCCAACAACGACTTAACGATAAGTTGGCCCCCTCTACCCTACCAGGCTTGATGTTTGTATCTGGTTGAACACCTGCATGTATGTGCTGCATATGTTTTATTGACTCCTCACTGGCCTTTGTGCTCAGGTTACCAATAGAACCCCTGGACCGTCCACTGTGTATCCTTGCCATTGATGGGCAGTCATTGGGCTCTGGCCCAGTTACAGCACTGCACCATAACCTAATGGACTTCTCCATCCCCTGCCTATTCCTGCCCGTGCATGGTCTCATATATCCCTGGACTTTGTAACAGGCTTATCTCCATCTAAAGGCAACACTGTCATCTTGGTTATTGTAGATCACTTCTCCAACGCTAGCAAGTTTATGGAATTACCCAAACTCCCCTCTGCCAAGGAGAAAGCTTATCTACTCCTACAGCATGTTGGTGTATGGAATGCCAAGCGACATCTGCAAACCCTACCTCCTGGGTGGAACAATGGCCAATTGCGAAAAATGATCATAACACCCTTTTGGTATGTTAAACTTTGAGTGTCAGTATGATTACCCTCCACGTTTACACCACATTCTAAACATGGAACTGATCCGTGAGTTCCGCCGCAACCATGCATGAAGACTTGTGGTGCCACCTCTGGAGGAGGTCCTGTAAGGGGCCAGTAGTGGTCACTAGTCAGTGCTGACAGGTCACACCTGCTGGGCTCTGCATAAAAGTTATCAGAAGCAGCAGCCCAGTGCTTCATTAAAGGTTAAATAGTCTGATATCTACTATGATATGTTTTCCACTTCTTTTCATAACCGCCATTGGTGCAGCGGCAATACGTGGGTTCATGATACCCTAGTGTCACGCCCTGCTCGTCCTCCTCTGTCTGAGTCCTTGTTTATGTCCTGTCAAGTCCACGTACTTGTGTTTACGTCTCTTCCATGTGGTTCTGTTTGGTCATGTGCTTCTAGTGTCTCCGCCTCCCACCTGGCCCGTATCTGTAACCCCCCGTGTCCAGGTGTTTCGTGTTGTTGTCTCGTTATATACCCTGTGTTTGCTGTCTGTGGCTGTCTGACATTTTCTATGGATTCTGTGCTGTTTGTTTGTGCTTGTCAGTTGTTTTGCGCATGCCTGTTTTTGTCAATATGGACCTTATTAAAACGCTTGATCCTCATCTGCGTGTGTATCCGCCGCCTCCTTCTCCTCCACCGTTACACCTAGGTTGCGGGTTTGAATCGTGCAGTATCTGAATACACTTGTTGTTTCTCCCTGTTCGTTCATCTAATTTTTAGAATAAATAAATACATAAATATGTTCTGCAGTTGCGTCCAACACCTGCCGTCTTGTTACAGTAAGGGCTTACGAGTGAGTTAGCTCACTCAATAATATAAATTTATCAGAAGAATTATTTAATTGTATATCATTGTAATACATATTTGGTTACAAAGTACCATTTATATCTGTATAAAACTACATCTGTAGTTTTACATCTGTACATTACATGATGGTAATACAACAATCACAAAAGCTGGGCTAGCCTTTTAAATTATCTCATAATAATATGACTTTATAGGTAGATTTTAGCATAATACCTATATTCGGCACAAACAGTTGTTAAAATCCAGTGGTTCTCTGGGTTTGTTTGGTGGCAACTGGCACGCTGGCATTCTTCCAAGCTTATCGTTTTACTCTCTAACGGAGAGCAGATCTCATGAACTACAGTTTATGTTTGCATATTCCCCAGTATTCTTTGCCTGACTAAAAATACAAGATAAATGCAATACCTGGCCTTTCAAGTTTTAAAATTAAGCATGCCTACATATGCCATGAATTGCAGCATTAGTTGATTGCAGCTTAAATAAAAGACTAGATGAAAGGGCTTTGTTCTTCAAGGAAAAAACATAGTATTAATTAGTTTGTGTGCATTGTCTTTTTCTTTAACTGCATATATTTAATCCAATATCTAATGCCCAACTTTTTAAACTTAAATTACTTTTTATAAAAACAGATTTTCGGATTAAATTTTAGTCTATATTCGAAATTCAAACAATACACTGTCTTAACAAATCTAAACAGAATACAAAAACTACCAATCTTACCCAGCATCCAAAAAAGATCCCTCAGTTCTTCATCAAAGAGAAGATCAAGGATGTAGTCTTTGTGACTGGTAGTGTCTGGATCGCACAGTTTATTTTCAATAATGCATGATACCAATTTTCCAGATTCACGGCATTTCATCAGTATCCTCTGGCGATCTCCCTAGTTGAAAAGACAGTACTGCACCAGTAAAAATCGGTCTTAACACACACTGTAATGAAAAAATCATTCACATTTTGTTGTTGTTTTTGATATTGATTAGTGCAACTGGTGAACCAGTTGAATTGAAATCTGATTTCTTACCACAATACGCGGACCTCTCTGCAGGGTAGCCACAATATTTTAAAGGAAAAGAAAAAAAATGCATAAATTAGTCACATATTAGTTAATACACAGCTTGCTGGTTTAACTGCAGCAAAGCTTGATAACATTTTAATGCAATTGACCAAGCAATCTTTTGTGGTTGCTTGGTTTCATTATGATGAGTAATGAATTAATTATATTACTTAGTACATTACTTTTGACATGCTTAAATAGTGGGTAGCCACACACAGCTAAATGCGTTATAGAAAACTGTGTTCACAATTAAATGGCAATTAGCTTGCAGGTTCATTAACTGTAAATAAACAAATGTTATGTAGAAAAGCTTATTTGCATTAATGTTTGTCAACTAGCTAAACAAGTGCTCACAATTCAGGAAATTGGTGAATTGTACTGACTATAAGGCTGTGATTACAACATACAAAGCCATTAATGAAGCATTTTTGCCAAACTTGGGCGGAATTAAGGCCAATCCAGACCAGTTCTTTGAGCTGGGATCACTTAAAGCTCAACTGGCGGAAGATCCTATTTTTTACATAGCTCCTAAACTGGAATAGTTTACCAGTGAAAATTACAAATGCAACTTCAATAGGTTTTCTTTTGTTCATGCTGGTTTTACTAAGTTACTTACCTTGCTTCTGTACACTGTGTTAATTGCTTCTAAAGCACAATTTAACAGGCAGTCATGCATTGCTGGACAAACATTAGTATTCTCACAGTAGAGTGTCACTAGGATGGCTTCACTTTCCTGTTAAAGACAGAAGACAGCATACTTGACATTAACTGAAGACAATGACTAATTTGGCTGAAGCCAATCCCAACGTCATGTGAACTCTACACAGAACTTGCTGTGAGGAAACAGTGCTAACCACTACACCACAGACATGGCAATATAATATAAAAAAAATAACTATGTAGATGTTAACATTTTGTTTCTCCTACAATATACACAACTGGACAAGAAGGTGGAATGTTTCACAAAGATATTTTACTTCCCATGCAAGGTAAAGGAAAGGTCTTTTATTCATAGCAGTTTCAGAGCGATTTTACAAATTATGTAGGAAACTGCAAAATCACAAAAATGGAAACTGTTGGCTTTCTTTGGACAGCAACGATTTATTTGCAGAATTTAAAATATTAAATATAAAAACATCAAATTTTGTTGAAGTTTGGACATACTTTTAGCCAGTACTGACGTGATGAAGGAGCAGACGAGGGGGTAGATACAAATGCAAAGTCTGTTTATTAGAGTCCTGGTTAATACTGCAAGCAGTCAAAGTGCAGGCCGAGAACACAGTGTGTTGTATACTTCAAATGATTACTAAAGATTCAAATCACAATTTAGATTACCTTTCTGACTCTTCTTACATTTAACTGATATTAATTCAACAACAATGCACAATGGAGTAGTGCATCTATATTCATATGTCAGGCATGTATTCCTGTAGGTCCTTGGCAATGATGTCAGGGTTTTGCTTGACATGCCTCACAAGTCTATTAGCAGTTCTATTTTCCAAATCCTGTGTTGAATGTATCAGCTCTCCTTAACTTCTACTTCTTAATGACATTTCAGACAAAATTACAAACAGAAAGTGTTTAGATAAATTTCAATCTTATTTTATCTTTAGTTTCAGATCCTCAGTCAGCCGCGTTGATGAGCTCATAGTAGTTGCATGTAAGCAAAGCGGTTTGAGGGGTTACATAATCTGACTTGTATTAACATGTAATAAGTCAAAGAAGTGAGACATTACAAAAAATAACAACAGCTGAAATGGCGGCTCAATTTTAGGTGTGCCCGAACTGAAAAGCTGCCTAAAACTTCAGGTTCATCAACTAAGACCAAATGAGTTGTTATCAACAACTCTCTTGGCCTTTGCAGTATGATTATATAATACACTGACCTGCAAACCTAATCCAAATCTTGACTACAGTGTAATTACTGTGAAGAGGTTGGAACCTTACTTCAACAAACAAAGCAGGTCCAGATTATTTCCTCTTCAATAAGATCAACTTCCTACTTTTATTTAAAAGAATTTTGCCAGAAAAAACTAAACCTCTTCTGTCAATAATTAACCCCTCTCTTCCTCTTGGCTATATGCCAAAATTTCTTAGTATTAGCATTATAAGCAGTACTTAAACTTTAATTTAAGAAACCTACTGTAAATCGCTAGATCTAGAACTATCAAATTAAAGATAATATTATAGATTATTATTAAATCATAGATTACATGTCCCTTTATATCAAAGAAAGCTGTGGCACAACAACTGTGTTCCTACTTGCATAGAAATGACATAGGAAGAAAACTTCAAGTTTGGACTTAGGCCTTATCGTAGCACAGAGATGGCACATGATCAAAAACTAATCAGACATTTCTTCCCATGCCATACAATATACTGAGTTCTTCTTATTTTATTACAAACAAATCATCACTGTAGACTTTTAACAGTAGTTACTGGTGTTCATAGTTTTTCACTATGATATGTTTCTAACAGCAGTCACTGATTTTTATTGTTAACAATGACAGGCGTCTAACAATAGTCATTGATAATCACTGTTAACAGTGATAGGCGTCTAACAGTAGTCATCACTTACCACTGGTGAATCTAAATACTTCTAAATACTTCTTTTTTATATATTTAATACTGAATACAAATGTTAAATAATTAACCTTTTAATGTTGCTTGTGTTTTTGTTGACCAGAGGAACACTTTAAGTCTTTGTTTCTTGTTTATCGAGTTTTTCCTTGCCACTGTTGCTCATGGCTTGCTCACTGGTCGCTTGAACCCAGATTTCTACAAAGCTGCTCTTTGTCAATGTCTGTTGTAAAACTGCATTAAATTATACATTACAATATTAATTTGTAGGAATGCAGTTCATTTAAATGTGTTTCTTGCAGATTTTGTTATTAACATATTTTTATTTAGAAAATAAACTATTTCACTTATTCCTTGTTTAGACCAGAAGCTGGCTGATGACCCTTTTCTATGAAGGAAACAAATCTGCATGTACACTTTAAAGTGTATCAAGACTAATACTGTCTTTCTCAACCCTCAACTTATATTGACATGGGATGTGGAGAGTAAATGTTTCATGTAAATGGAAAAATGAGTAAGCTATTGGATTAGGTTATTGGATAAAGCAACTTACTTTTCTGAGTTTTTCTTTGAAGAGATTCTTCAACTGTTCCTCCCATTCTATTTGCCAAATATCTGGCAGCCGGAGAACAAACAGTTGAGTCCAGTTCTATTAAGGAAATCACAAAATTGTTTATTTCTGGTAAATGTGGAGCAAGGTCATAGTAGTCTCAGCTAGATACATCAGCACGAATACAACTTCATAGAGGTTATCCTTAAAAAAAAGAGTATGTTAAAAAAAAAACAAAAAAAAACAAACCCAGACATACCTCAATCAGGTTCAGGTTCATCCAATTATATTTGATGCATTCTGCCATTTTCTGTCTTATATTTGGCATAACTGAGTGGGCAAGTTTCTTCAAATCCTGCAAGCAAAAGTGTTTTTTCTTTCCTTATATTGCAACTGTATTATACAAGTGTTTGACCGTTTGGGAAAGATATTTATTGTAAATAAAAAAAAATCTACTTTGCCATTACTTTTTACATATATACCAGCCTGGTAAGGGGCCAAGTCACACTGGCTGATAAAGTACTGACAGATACTTTACACTACGTGAAAGTTCTTTAATCCTTTAAAAGGTTCTTCACACTCTTGAATCTCATTTTTAAATGAGATTTTCTATGGTTTCACTTAAAGAACCCACTGTAGCACATTTTTTAAATGGGTAGTTAGGGTCTCTTTGCATTTTTTACTAATGGATTTTTATGGTGCTCTGTGGAATGTTCAAAGTTCAGCATATTTTTTGATAACTAAACTCTAAATGATACTTCTCTAGAAATTTGTCTGATTTGTTTGTTAGCTTCCTGATCTGGATGATGTTGTTTGTTCTAGTATGTTCTCCAACAAACTCTGGGCCTTCCAGAGACAAGTAAATTCACACTGAGATCACATGATAATTTAACTGCATATAGGTAAGCTCCAAACAACTAGTTACACTATTGATGTCAGTATGTTGCATAAGAACTAATTTGGGAGTTTCACAACAACATGGTGAATACTCATGCAATCGTTTGGAATATAAATTTTTTTGTAAATATGAACTATATATATATATATGTTTGTGCTAAAATCATTTTAAAGACTAACACATCATGCATCTTTGGCCTCTTTACACTGTTGACCATACTGACCATACTGTGCCATTCCACACTGGTGCAGACTCATGTGACCGGTTAGGGTTTCTTTTTTCATTTGTTACTCTGCTAAATTAGAGGCAAGATAATTAAGAAAAGTACACAAAAGATTTGCTAACCACTAATTGGCTAATCACTACACTTATCACAAAACATGTCCGTTTCCGGTTCTTTCAGATTATTTATCCTCTACATACATATCAGCTGAAAATCAGTCACTGAGACTGATCCTATACTGTGGTGAATTTAACCTGAGCTGGCGTTAGCATTGGCGTTTCCCAGTAGAAAATTGTTCAACGCACAACAGAACAATTCTATTTTTTTATCTTTCTGTCACTTCAACACCATATATCCTAATTTGTGGTCTTATATATGAGTCTTTATCCTTTAAACTTTGATTTTATGTATCTGTGCCCTCTACTAACCCTCTACTTGTGTGGGGGTCACCATATAGTTGCAGAAGTTTACCCTAATAGTCTATGGCTAAAAACACTACACAAGAGATTTCATTTAGATTTTTCTCACTATAACACAAATCTGTGGATTTTGCTCTCACTGTTCTAGGATTTTACAGTAAATATTTGTGTTAGCAGAGCACCAGTAAGTCTAATCAAACATTTACTGGATTGTTTGGATCTATTTAACTAGCTTAGTTAGCTATAAGAAACTTCAAGTATGTTCAGTTCAGCTTTACCTGCACTATAGCTCCAAACACCACGCAAGTGGTTTAATATTTGTCTTCTGTCCCTCCAACATGAGTTACTTTAGACATTATCATCGAAACTTTTAGTACATTAGTGCTAGTTACTCTTTTCTGTTTATCAGTGATGTTTATCATTTTGATTGGTGTAAATTAAAACTTTGACATTTACAGAGTGGTCGACAAAACAAAATTGTGCACGTCCAAATAAGCAAACTGTACGTATTAGTTTATTTTCAGATTTGAAATAACACAGCAGCATGCTGTGCCACAACATCAGCATAAAAATAGAATGAAACAGCAACTACCTACATTGCTACATTAGACCACTGAACAGTTGTGAACAGTATAGTTTAGCTAACCGTGCTGAGAAAACCGGGCTCAGCTCAAAAGTCGTGTGGAAAAGCCACTGTTACCCTCTGTGCTCAGAACTGTTCAGCCCTGCAGTGGAAAAGAGGCCTTTATGACTCTAGTCTTAATTCTTCAGTGGCTTTAATATAATTATTATATTTTTTTGTTCTTACCTTGTTATCTGAAAGACATCCCAGATAGCCACTGAACGCATTCAAAAGTTGTAGTGATACATAAACATTCTCCAGCTTTGTCCAGTTAGCATTCATTTTTGTAGACTGTTCTAAGATGTGCAACACCAGCTCAGCACAAAGGTGTATTTCCTTTTTCTTCAGAGTTTCTGAAGTTGGGTCTTCCTTACAACTGAAAAAAATGATAGCATTGTCAAGTGAAATATTTAAATTTGCAACACTAGGATAAGTATAAAATGTTATTCTTTAATAATAATTTTCAAACAGATTACCTTGCGTGCAACCATCGCTTGATTTCCGTAGCTACCCATGAGATAGCCCTGTGCATTTTCTGTAAAATGTAATGAATAATTAATAGCTAATATCCATATTTTTTTCTAAAAGCTGAAAATTTTAAACAGTGGTTTATACGATGGCTGAGAAGTCTCGATGCACTGCAGATTTACAAACGTGCTGCAAATACAAAAAACACTTTCATCAAAACGACCACATGGGCACTACATTTAACAAACGCGCTGCAAAACCGTCCACAACACAACAGAGATGTTTTCGGAGGACACTTAAGGACATGGGACCACATACGGCCATGCAATGTAAACAGAACCTCGTGGAGCCATGGTAGTTTGGCTATAAACTTTATAGCAGTGCATTCGTGTTTTTGCTGCGCGTTTGTTAAATGTAGTGCCCATGTTGTCGTTTTGATGAAAGTGTTTTCTGTTGGCAGCAGGTTTGTGAATCTGCAGTGCGTTGGGTCTTCTCGGCCACCGTTGGTTTCTAGTAGTTTACTGTTCATTTTAAGAGACAGAAACATTTTGAGGAACAGCTCTAAATCATCACCTTTCCCTGACAGATGATTGTAGTTAACATGTTTAAGCAATGCCTTTCCTAATTTTTCTAGTTAAGGTTAGAATTAGAAAAAATCAGATTTTGTCTCTAATCTGTTTATCACATTCACATGTACTTCATTGTGCATTTTGTTAAGTGATTTTAATCCAAAAATATGAACATACACCATCTAGAGCAGAGGCCACTAACGGGTGAACCGTGGTCCGGACCCAGTTGTCATCCAATGTGGACACAAAACGATGAACTATTGAGAAGAATTTATTTCTGACAGTGTTTATTTTAAGCGGCGGAACTTTTCTTGTCTTTAGGGCATACGGGCTTTGTAGTGCAGTAAACTCACAGACCAATTATGCGTTGTAAGATCACCAAAGGCTCTCCTCAGCTAATCAGATCCATGCAGATTAGGGAGTGCGGCGCACACAGGGAAGGTACATAACAAGAAGCAGCAGTCGGAGAATAAAACGAGTCAGAGAATAAAACAAGTCGGAGAATAAAGTAGGTCAAAGATTAAAGGGAGTCAGAAAATACAGCGAGTTGGAGAATAAAGCTAGTAAGAGAAAAAAGCAAGTGGGAGAATAAAGTTAGTTGAAGAATAAAGCAAGTCGGAAAAAGGCTAATTCAGGCAGCATGCTCTAAAAAGTTTTATTTACTTTTTTTCTACTGAACTGAAATATACTGAACAGTATGTGTGGTGTGTTGGTGTTTCAGTAGCTGATGGTATAAGATGCTGATACTAGACTACTTCAGTAAACAGGATACACCACTGAATCAGAACACACGTTAGAGATGATGACAGTTGGGACCAACCTGAGGAAATTTCCTCTAAGTGGTGTTTACTGAATTCTAATTCAATAACCCTGCTCTAAAGGATGAAAAATATTTACATCCTTCATTTTGTCAAGCAGCATTGCTTCAAGACTGTTTTATTGGCCTCTTACCAATAAAGGTTTTGCACACTGAGAAAATCAGAAACATTTTAAATAGCAAAATGAATAAAAGTAAAATAAAAAGCCAATTACTCAGCTAGAATCGAGCTCTTTGTCAGATTTCTTAATCAGATTTCTAAGCTCTAATCCGATCTAAAATATCAAAGTATACTATCTAAATGACTATTTGAATAATCATTTAACTGCAGAGGTACACACAAACACACTTACTGTATAAGGAGAATGTGTTTAAAATAAGGCCTAGCAGCATTAAGGTCATTATTTATGTTGCTTAAATTAAACAGTTCAATCATGAAGTGAAGAATTACGTTTTTTAGAACACTCAATCAGTCTGAGATTTTTAGAACAACTTTTATTTTTTTAAATGCAAAATGCACTTAAGAGCTACCAGTATCTCATTTATTGCATCTAAAGACAAAGGCATCTAAAAATCTAAACACGCCTTCTGGTCACTGCTTATTAATGATACTGTTGCTTATGGGGAACACGGTGGTAGTCAGTTTCCAAAATATAAATAGACATTTTACATCTGTAAATATGCACGCCAACCACAGAGTGCATTTTTAGGATGCATTAAATAAAACTGCCTCGTGCCTTTCAGAGTTTGCAACAAGCCGTTTGAACCACATAAAGTACATAAACAAAATTTTTACAGATTTTACGCAGATTTTACACTGGACATACAACATTTACACACTTAAATGTTGTATACATTGTGAATTTGTATATGCAGGAGTTGTGTTTTACTGGTCATGTCTATCTAAACATCAGTAATCTGAAAAAAAAGATACATAATCTGTCCAAATGTGTCATGGTGAAGAACTTGTTAACTTATTAATCTTTTGGGGTAGTGGGCATGACTTTGGACGCGCCATCAACAGACAAACACAATATAGAGCCATATTTAAATAGGCTTATAATACAGTAAAGCCTTCAGTAATAATAATAATAAAAGTTTAATATTCACTACTTGAGAACATTTGTCCCGGAATACTTACATAAAATTTGTGATGTTGCTGCCATTGGAAAAGCTGTGTTATTAATTGCTGGGGAGTGACGTTCAGATTAGATAAGAGTGTGATGTCATCACGTTCTATGGAAAAAATATCCAAAACACTGGAAGAAAATGTCTTGTGTTTCTTTATCTCCTCAGAGTGTGTCTGGACCATCTGAGTAAAGTCACTATAAAAAAAGAGGCGTTTAGTCACTGATTGAAATATAATTCACATGGACTACAAAATTTCCACATATTTCACCTTCCAAAAATAAAAAACAATAAAATTAGTGCTTTGTACTAGTTTTGTTATCTTTTTCATTTTGTTGTATAGGCATGGCCCCTCAACATACTGCACAGTCACGGTGACCCATCTCTTAATTAACATTCTCTGAGCCAAATGCATTATTGTAATCCATATTTACATATAGCCAACCAAAGATATAGATCACAAACAAGGAATAAGCATGGTCGTTCAAATATATAGATAGCTGAATTCAAAAGTCAAAGGCTAGAAATGATTCCAAACCAATACAATATATAAAAACAAGGTGATAGATAACAAGCTCAACGGATTTCGGCATTTGGTTAAGCATAAATATTTCCTGAATGATTTACTGAAAAACTTCAAAAAATAAAATAAAAAATGTTACATGCATTTCTTACAAGCTCTAAATTTAAGTCTAAACTTAAAGCATAAACAAAAGCTATTTATCAAGTGAAATATGAAACTTCACATTTAGTGGATCTTCATGATTACATGACAAAAAGGAGTTTATGATCTAATCAGAATATACCATGCATTGTTTTTTGATGCCTATGTCCACTACAGACCTACAAAGATACATCGGGTATCATTATTTGGACAAAAAAAACTTATTCGCTCTTGCTTTCCAAAGCTGAGCATTTGTAGTCTATAACTATAGATGGGGAGTGATGGGGAAGGATGATTAGATATCACAGCTCGTGAATATGCACTATTTATGCATAGACAATAATACACATGGATGCCACAATTGATTCAGTCAGGGTATGTCAACTACGCTATCTTAAAAGGGCCCATACCACACTGTATTTCAATTAATAATTATTAATATTTTTATAATATTTTATAAATATTAATGCTTAGAAACATGCCTATAACATTTTTCAGTCTAAACAAGCCAGCATTATTTTTTAAAAACTGAATGTTAATTGTGATGTATTCTATCTACTGTATTAAGTTTACTCAAGGGGGATCCAGTCACTGTCTGTAAGGATTAGATAAATGCAGAGACATTGTTTCACTTCTCATGGATTTCATTAGTTATATACCAGCGTGTAAGTTGGGTGTATAAATAATAAGCAACATACAGAAATGTGTGACAATAAAATAAATCTGAATAAAACTGAATAATTACTAATGAACAGCTGTTTAAATAATAGCAATATGCCGTATCTTAATAAATGTCCATTTTTTTTACAAGCACATCTTGACCGCCCCAATAGGGAGAATGCACAGAAGTACCACTGCAATTGAGAATGACAGCCAAAGTAATATGTAAGAAAACCTATGATTTTATGAAGGTTCTGGTCTTAAAAATTAAGAGAAAATAATATACATTTATATAAATAATATGAATACTGATATAATAATAAAATAAGCAAAATAATATTACTATAATATGATATGCTGGGCCTAAAATTAAAATGCCTAGTAAGCACTTTTGTGAGACAGGAACTACCTTTGTGCCTTTGCCGATGGTATGCATTCTTTGTGAAAAGTCAGCTTCTGATCATGTTCTGCTGGAGACACAGCATAAAACAGTGGCATAATCCACACGGCACCTTTTGCTGACTGAACTGTGCAGGCCCTTTCGAAGAGATGAGCTACAGCGCTGGAAATTGTACTGAAGGGGTATAAATAAAGATTGACATCTGAAACTGATCTTTAGTCATTAAAAATGATTAATTAGTAGTACTACATATTGTAAAACTATGAATGATAATCCCTATCATGCTGACACTTAAAATAAAAACATTTAGTTACCTTCTCACTGAGTCATCCAAACTCTCAAGAGTACCTTGCAGATTACCATTTTGTCTGATAATTTCAGAGAGTTTTTCAATTGATGATTTTTCAAGTGTAAATGAAGGATGGTCTGCAAGAACTGCAGCTGCAAGAACATTCTGCACAGGTGCTTTATCTTTCATACTCTTAACAGCTTCATTAAAAGCAGTGTACAGCTCCTTCTGAAAAAAAAAAAATACAAAATCAATACTCCATAATTACATTTATAGTAGTGATATTTATTTGATATTTGGTTAATGTACAATATACCATTTACATTACTTTTATCCGTATATAAATATACTTATATAATATTTATACGTATATATACTAGGGCTGCAGCTATCGATTATTTTAGTAATCAAGTACACTATCAATTTTTTCATCGATTAATCGAGTAATCAGATAAAATATATATTTTTAAATTAAAAAGCAATAGTAAATATATAAAATAAAATAAGACAGGTTTCTTAACATTTATTGCTTAAATTGCATATAATACAGTTTAAAAGAAAACATTTTAATAATTACTATTATTGAAATGTATTACTAGACCTATGTATCATACTATAAGTTCACAAGACTGGCTACTGTACACTCAGTTACTGAGTGCACAGCTTGTTGCTGAAGCTTGTTCTATACTTGCTGACCCACTTACTGTAAACAAACTAAACTGAATATTCTCTCTCTACTGGATTTGGTGTATTTTAGGCTCCAAATTACTACAAACACCACCTGATATTTAGTTTACTGTGTATTTTATGCATCACTGGGAGGGAAAGGTGTGTGTGAGAGGTGTATGTTCTTGTAAGGGGGTGTGTTTGTTTGTAACTATAATCAAAATGGTAATGTGAACGTTCAGGCTTTTATTTTTTGTGGTTATGCTCTTAAGCAAAGTTTAGATCATTTATGAACATAACACTCTCCATCACACTGATTTAGGCTAAATGTTATCAGTGTGTGGCTCCGCTCTGTGGACTGGACGTGCTGAAACACTGAAACACTGAAGTGGTGCTCGGCTAGAGGTTACCGTAAAACTCAGACTCGCTAGCAGTTTACTGGGTTGCTCAGTTGCTTGCTTTCTGAAGTTAGCTTCTTATTTGAATACTCTGTTCCACCTTAAATGGTATAGAAGTTACATTCCGCCGTCTCTAACTGCTGCATCATTTAAGGTGGAATTAACATTCCTTCAGTCAGTCAGCTAACTTCAGTCAGGTCTTTCTTCAGGTTTACTCTCAGTAACGGCTCCCTCGGCTAGTTCGGTTTTACAGTAGACTGTGGACACTGTATATGTTTTTCTCTGACCCGTCCTTTCTGTTCGTCTCTCCTTATTCTCTATTTTGTAATCCGAGGCATCAAACCAAGTCTTCTTCGTGTCACCTGGCAACACCGTAAGCGTGCGCTGTGCAACAGTAAAAGTCACCCGTCTGAAACAGTGCGCTGTATATGGTTGTATGAGTTAAACGAATCTTCGAGGCAAAAAATTTGCATCTATGATTTTTTGTAATCGAGTTACTCAAATTCCTCAAGGAATCGTTTCAGCCCTAATATATACTGTACAATATACTTTTTTGTTGAAGAAGCAGTGCTGTCAGCTTTGAGGGGGTGGGAGAGTTTAGTGGATTGCAATTTGCAATTTCACTGCTAGAGGCTGTTAGTCTAGCAAAGATCATATTTCAGCACCTTTCTGAAATGTGCATACCTACCTTGTGAAACTGGGAAGTATTATAGGCTTCAATCTCTACCTATTAGGTATAATAAGGTCAAGAAACAATATAAAGAGGTAAAGGTTAATATAGAACTTGTAAAACTACAACAGAAATGGTAAAGTACTGAAGAAGTACTGGTTGACTAGGACTGAGCGATATTGAGAATTTATTATTGGGATATTCCCTTATTAAAGAATTGGGATAATCTGTGATATCGGTATTTGGGAACTTAATCGGTCAGTCATTGCTGATATTCGATTACATTGCCCTATCACCCAGGCCTAGGTGTGATCTCATTTAATCAAAGATAGCTTTGTTCCATTTTCTTGTACAGAGCGGCACTTAAATTAAACCTGAATTAGTTGTACTTACCAAAAAAGGTTTTTTGTTGTCAGTGTACATCCTGCGTTTGTGTACACAATCCAAGAAAAATGTAATCGTTCTTTGCATTTCAGACAAATCCTTGTTGGTGCAGTACATTATGTGAGTTAAAGTTATCTGTAGGAATTTGTTGCGGACTTTGTCAATCTCTGTAGAAGTCCAGCTTGGCCACCATCTTAACATTGAAAATGGCAGGCACACATCATCGAATTGCTGTAAGACTGTAAATAAGAACAGAAATATTAATTAGTTTCAGATTTCTGAGTGAAAAATACAGAAAAAACAAATGTATTCGCTTTCATCATACATTGCCTACACTGTAACTTTCAGCAGCTTCATTTGAAGCATTGTTTATGTTAAGTTTTAACAGCTAGTAAACAACTGCCCTGCACCGAAAATCAATCAATAACCAGTAATCAATTTTGAGCATATTAATGACACATGTACAGCCTGTAATACCGACACAGGCTAAACAAGCTGACAGAACATATTCACTGATCCCCACTCCTCTGCTTTTCTTCCCAGGAACTACTTTGTAAACCTACTTTTACTTATTTTTACTTTCTGTATTGCCTAATACAATAAAAATACCTTGTTAACAATACAAAAATACTTTGCCTCCTCCTGTAATTACTGAATGACAAAGCATTGTTTTTTATGTAGCTGATCAGATGGTCAGTGTTTTATTATCCAAAGATCTTTGCGTAGGTCGTATTTGTTCTCTTATTAGTAAATTTGAAACTGAGTTTTCCACACCACCCACTTTTAGTTTCCTACTTCTAGATGCAGACATAGGCATCCAATGTTAAAAAGCAACAGATTTTTTTTTTTCATACCCAAGACTACAGGGATATTACATTTGTGATTTATGTATTTTTTTTATTCTGGATTGTTATGGGTTGTGTTTTTGTGGATGTTGCTGATGTTGTTTATGTGTACCCCAGTTTATTACTGGAACTATTTAGTTTGAGTATTAAAACTTTACAGTGTAGCTGTATACCTTCTTTAATAATTTCACTGGTCAAACCTGGATGTCATTAGTATGAGAAAGAATACATTTGGCTCATTTTATTTAAGGTTTGGATAGAAACATACACCCACAAAAACAAACAGACACTCACCTTTGTCTAAATCTGAGATTTTTCGGTGCAGTCGTCTGTATTTGTAAGTGGTATTTCCCACTGAAAGGGTTTCAAAGTTGTTTTTGCCATTCACATTAAGACAATATATGTAGGATAGGCTATCAGCAACTGCATTAGTCATTGTGAGCTCAAGTGTAAACAACACATCCGCTCCATCAGGCCTAAAAAAAATACATTCTGTAAATTTTACAAATCTGAATAGCTTTTTAAATAATACACACAATGAATATGACTACTTAAAATGTACACAATAATTTATAAGTATAACCTATATAAGTTTAAAAGTATGTAGAAAACTGATTGTATTGGAGCAAGGTAACACATTGTACGTTTAAAATTGTGTGCAAAATCTTATTTGTTTTTTCTTTTCTTTTCTTTTATGCATGCAAAAACTGATTTTACACACACACACACATATATATGTATATATATATATATATAAGTATTATGACAAAAATAAGTATTGTAAGTGAAAATGTGTATTTAAATTTTAATACTAAGATAGAACACTATAGCATATTTCACTGTTGTTATTTGACCGATTCTGTTAGAATCATCAGTTTTGAGTTTTGCTTACTATTGTAGTAGATGCAGAAACATTACAACGATACAGATATGGACTTGCCTTACAGGTTTCATCTCAAAACATTTTCCATTGTCCACGACGAAGCACAACTTGTTGTTTTCCACAAGGAAATCCTTATGAAGAACAGCAAAAAATTTCACACAAACGTTTTTATCCCTGGATCCAGATCCACAGCAAAAAAAAAGAAAGAATATGTGATTAATTATTTAAGTCACTGTAGTTGGAAAATCACTTCTTGGTCATCATTAAGGCTGCACCGAACAATTTATTTCTTAATTGATTAATCTAACTATTACTTTTTCGATTAGCTGATTAGTCTAATAACTCATTTTTAGATTAGGAATTCAAATTAAATTTTGTTATGGATTTGCAACTAATGGATGATTTATATATATATAAACACATGGCCATCCTAGATTTCATGTATTAAAGGGTTGTGGACTATATATTTTGGCAGAGAGCCATTTGTGAAGCAGCTACGTGTGTTTTAAAGCTCCCGCGGTATCTAGAACTTAAGAAACGGTTAGCAATGAGACTTTTCAAGTGACTACTACTGAAATAAACATGTTAAAGGCTCATGCCTTAAAGGCTTATGCTCAACGTTAAATACGGATATACATATATTTGTTTTCGGAAAGCTTACGGAAATTAACAGGATGGACCAATAGCGCTGCAGACCGTGGGGCCAGTACAAGACACAGCCACTTCCATAAGGACATGACAAAAAAGAAACTGCAGGACTTTTTGAAGAGAGGTTGTACAAGTTGATATTCCCTGAAAAACCTTCTCCACGACGCAGAGACAAACAGTCGTTTCTCTGTTTGAACTACGAGCTCCTCCAGCGCCACCATGTTTGATTTACTTTGAACTGCCCTCTACTGGATGTGTTGCTCAGCAACCATGTAAACGGAGCTGACCCAGAGAAGCATGTGGGCAGTGACGCTATATCGCTTCAAACACACGCAGTATAAATCAGTAAATAATTAAATCATTTTAAAATCTGCTAAGATAAGAAAAATAATAAACAATATTTACGGTGCTGTCCTGCTGCCGTGAAGCATGTGGGCAGTGACGCTATATCGCTTCAAACACACGCAGTATAAATCAGTAAATAATTAAAACATTTTAAAATCTGCTAAGATAAGAAAAATAATAAACAATATTTACGGTGCTGTCCTGCTGCCGTATTGATGAAGCTCTACGGGATGTTTGATCTTCAAGTGCTCGTGTATAGCAGTTGTACTGTTGTGATCATCTCCACTGTGCAGAGCTGACAGAGCACCACACTGTTGTGTTTCTGTGTGAAACACTCCTACAACGTTAGATACACATGGATAAATCCATGCTTTCAGTAGGAGCGGCCATCTTTGCGACGCATTAACGCACGTTATCCTAATCAATATAATTTCTAATTGATTATGTCGACACGTCACCCGGCCCTAGTAATCATGTCTTTTTATCATTTAAGTAGTGAATAAATTACCTGAATTTGTAAGGATCATATACCCAACAATTTTCAGTATTTATATATAACAAAAACAACTGTTGTCCAAAGTCTTACACAATAAAATCAATTAACAAATAACTAACAAAAAGCAGCCTGCATAAAAAAACAAATCAACAATAAAACAAAATGGACTCAAAACAGCTGAGAGAATAAATAAATTTTTAAATTGGACTATCTATTGTGGGAAATTCCTTTATGGAAAGTGGAAAGCTGTTTTACTGCATTTAGTGCATCTTTAAACCTCTTTCGTGAGTTAAGAATGGCTACAAGCAACTTACTGGACGACCATGAGGTGGAATGGAAGTAGGGCAGTATGGAGTTATTTCACTGCCAAAAGTCGAGAGCACACTTTTTAAGTGCGAAAGCGGAATTCACGCAGCACTCATGGATTTTCTTTTTTCTCGCGCAAAATATAAATGTGCTCTCTCATATTTGCTCAGATTTGTTTTGCTCCACTACAGAACTGCCCGCGCACACTCAGATATATCCTGCATTCACACGAACGTACTCTTCTTCCGTTTACTGAGTCGTGCGTGAGCACTCAAATGCCTCCCGCGCTCGGAATTCACCGAAAACAACGCTGCCATAAGTCATCAGCCAATCAGATATTCATTCCAGCACCTGAGATTGTTTTTTTTGTAATATGTTATATTATTATATTATTATTATTTTTATGTTCACACTTTTCACCTAGAAATGTCGCTAAAGATGCAGATTTGCTGTCAGCTATTAACTACAGCCTGTGTATTAGCTAAGTTGTTAAGTTATGTGGCAATGGCTAAAGTGTTTTCTATTCTAGAGCATCTATGCTATGGTTTAATGTTAAATGGAGCACTGTGTTCTGAAGAAACTGTATTTCGTTCCTCTCTTAACACACAGCTGTAATGAAAAGGAATGACAAGTTAACTTATGGAGAATGTGCACTAGATTAAAGAAAAAAATAATATTATTATTATTAATCATTTACCTCAGAATGATCTACACTTTCTGGTATTTAAACCATCGCATAGATGCTTTAGAATAGATGCTATATAACTGTACAGAGTTAATATGTACAATATCTACATAAAATAAACTGGTTTAGGAGAACCCCCTGCCCTGCAGCATGTTTCCTCTGCCCCCAACACACCTAACTAATCAATAACAACCCCTTCATGACTCGCAGTGAGGAACCAAGAAAACACTACAATGTGCAGGGCAGGCGCTACTCCAGGACCACGTTGAAAACTGATGGCTTACAATATTTTTACTGTATAAGGCCACAGAACGTTACTGTCTTAATTTTCTGATAAAGTGATAAGTGAGTGTATATGACAGGGTTGTAAAAAGGTTCTGCACTTTCTGGTAGTTTGACTGTGGTAGGTGTTCTTTACACATTTTTGTTAATAAGGTAGAACTGCATGGATACAGTCTTGCAACTGGAACTGGCAAATCTTTTCTTGCACCTTACAGATAAAGACTTTCTAAAAAAGCCAGGAAATTCTCTGTAAAATCACAACACAGTGAAAACATTTACGCATTAAACAATTAAAACTCTTTATTTTGCTGTAGTACACTGTCATTTGTGAGTAAACTGATACTTGTGAGATGTAATTCAGGGTTATGTATCATCAACACTTAGAATCTCCTGTCCAACTATTAAACAAGTATTCTAGAAATATTAGCTTTCTAACTTAGAAATTAATTGAACATAAAATAGGACCAGCACTACCGACTACGACAACGTCAAGGCAGATGTTACATCAGTATTTTATTCCTAAATATAAATAACCTGAACATTTCTTGCTGCACTGTTGTCTGCTGCTGACTGTCTACTTGTATCTGACTACTTATTAAAGTAATCAGATGACGCGTTGCTCTGTCGATAACTATCGACAAGGAACGACCCATATAACATTTCACTTCAGTCACGACTCGCATTAGTCAAAAACGCATTACAGTTCAATAACAAATTATCAGAGACTCAGAGGTTTTTCCTAAATAATTTTGCATCATTACTTAAGATCACCAAATTACTTTGTTTTTGTTTGTGAGGGTCAGTTAGATGGCACATGATAAAATACAAAACCACTTTAGCCATTGCCACACTACTTAACAACTTAATACACAGGCTGTAGTTGTTAGCTGACAGCAAATATGCAACTTTAGCGACACTGTTATATTAATATAATTAGAGATGGACCGATCAGCGTTTTTGAGGCTCATTCCGATCATCGATCACCTTTCAACGCGATCGGCCGATAGCCGATACCGATAGAGGACGGAGCTATGTGCCACGGCGGGGCTACATGTAGTTATTAGCGCGAGCAAGTCATGAAACATGGTCTTAACTGGTTTATTACCATTTTTAACAAGCTCATATGAAACAGCATAATATTTGTAACAAAATGATCAGTAAATAAACAAAATAAATCAAACAAATATCACCAAATACTGCAATCATTCAATTTAGACCCTTAAATTAAAACGAAAAAAGCTAATTAAATAAATTCAGTAAAAACTGCAGTCATTAAACTCAGACTCTGTTATTTTAAATTAAAACTGTAATCATTAAATGTAGAATATTGAATTGCTGCTGCTGTTCTGTTCGTATCGGTCAGATCTGGTCTGTATGGTGTTCTGGGTTGCGGTTCTCTAGCTGTGTGTGCTAGCTCTGCTGTTTACTGATACTCACTGTATTCAGTGCTGTATCAGATTAGTAGTGTTAAATGTCTTTGTCTTGGTTCCCCAACAAGACACACTGATTTTACACATTTTAAAAACGGCATGGATGAGTCTGTCACGTACGGTAAACACTGCCAGACTGTCATGTTTACTTTCAGCAAATTTTTTTCAGCGACGTCGCTGCTTTAGTCAGTCTGTGGAAAATGAAAGGTATGTATTTCCACCTAGCGGTTTAGATAGGAATTGCAGGGAGGGGGTTCTTCTCTTCCAGGATGAAACACTAGCTGGAAATACAGAAATTAGGCTCATTTGTTTAATGCTATTGATCGGCTCTCGAGATTGGCTCTAAATTGGAGAAATATCGGCCGATCACCGATCACATATTTTGATTAAAAATCGTCCGATACCGATACATAGACGATCGATCTTTCCATCTCTAAATATAATAATATAACATATAAAAAAACGACCTCAGGTACTGCAAGTAATTATTTATATATGAATTAATATATATATACCTGAGGTCGTTGTCTCTTGTCGATGCATGGTGAAGCAAGCTACAGTGTTCATTGTGCCTTTCCCAACCAATGAGAATGTAGAGGAGCAGCAGGAACAATGAGATTGGTCAAAATCCGTTACTGCTTTCTGATTGGCTGAAGACTTGGCAGTGTTGTTTTCGTTGAATTCCGAGCGCAAGAGCGTAAAAAGATTCACAAGCACGCGGGAGGCGTTTGAGTGCATATGCACGCTCCACTAAACAGAAGAGTAAGTTTGTACAGTAGCAGGATATATCTGAGCGTGGGTGAGCAGTTCTGTAGTGAAGCAAAAAAAATATGCGAGTGCTGTGTGAATCTCACCCTCGCCCTTAAAAAGTGTGCTCTTGACTTTTGGCAGTGAAATAACGGCCTAGGGAAGATCAGATATATAACTCGAAGCCAAGCCTGTTTTACTGATTTTTTACTGATATTTTACTGATAGCCAGTGCAATGACATTATAACTGGAACAAAGGAGCCTCAGGACTGTAACAGGGTCTCACAACTTTAAATAACTATCTATAAAAATTAAAGAATAAATGATAAAATTCTGTTCATAATGCTTTAATTATTTTTCATCTTTGGTGCATATAATGAAATAAGACACATGAATTCAATTCACTTGACAGTTATCTCAGAGTAAGAATGATAAACTTGACAAATATTACCTGCCATCATTTTGTTGACCGTCTACATCTAAAAGAAAAAAGAGCAATACATTTTACTTTCTCTTTTTGTACACATTCATCTATGTATATATATATATATATATATATATATATATATATATATATATACACACACACACACACACAGATATACATGCAGATTTGCCCCTTGTTGCCCCTTGAATGACAGACAAACTGATCTGCATCTGAATCATGAAACGATTTTAGTGGAAATGAATCAGCTTCAGTGCAAGAAGTCCAGCTAGAAGAGGAATACAAGAGTTATCTAAAGGTGTACGGAATTGGTGATTTGTAGAATTTGTTTCTGTACATGGAGGATCTGTCCTTACGGGCACATTGTGTACACAACTTGATGTTCTTTGTCAGTCATGCTTAGGCAGAGCTGACACAAACTGTAAGATCTTAAATAGTCCTTGAAGAAATATGTTTCACAGATCTGGCTTGTTAATTTTGCTTTATTTTCAAACTAGAATGTTCTGTAGTTTCCAATCTTTGCTTTGACATGACCTCACTGCATACATTCAAATTTGAGGTCCAGGGCAGTACTTAGAAGTCTAGATGACTTCTCCGCTAGTAGCTCCACTTTTGTCAGCCATGTTGGGAAAAAGTTTTGCCTACCTTGCATCATGGGATTGTGTTAGCGGCTGAGGAAGTGTTCGATGCCTCCTTAAAATCAGGTCTAAATAAGGTTCCTCAGTAGACAGCATGTTTAAGGTATGTAAGAATTGGGACAGTCTACATGTGGGCAGTGCATACCATGACATAAAATGCTGCCGATGTAGGAGCTCACTAGGTTTTGAGACAGACCCTATATAACAATTTCTGCAAAAGAAATTCAATTTCTTCAAGAAACTCAAGAATCCAACTTAAATGTGTAAGAAGCACTGTGTAAGACACAACCTGTGAAATCCATGCACCAAACAATAGGGGGCAACACATTACCAAAAAAAATACCGTCACTCCTCCTCCCTCTTCACTCTCTACCAGTCTAGATGTTGGTCAGTATAAACTTACCCATTTACTCTACAAGAGCGACATCCAATGTTAACTCTTGCTCTGCTTTTATTTATATCACTTATTTTGTTTGCTGCAGAACATGATTTCTTGCTTGAATAGGACGATGGAGAAGAGATTAAAATACACTGTTGGGGGAGCAGCACTATTTCTTCATGCTGGACTGGTTCCACTACAACAGGTACAGTGACTCACTATTTAGCTGGCTGGTTAGCAGGCTAACTTCAGTTTGTATCTATGTAACACAATACATAGGTGCTATTTCTGCATTTCTGCATTCTGCATAGTTTGTTTTGGGAAGTTTTAAATAAATACTCATCCACTCTGTTAAAGTACTTTGTTTACAATTGCTAACTGAGTACTCTCTTGTTCATGGCTCTTTACACCATTAGCACAATGGGACAAAATCATACCAAACAGTGAATCTATAGCCCCTAAATAACTAAGATTATTACTGCTTTTGAGGTGAGTGTGTAAAAATAAATAAATAAATAAAAATGAAGCGTTTAAATGATTGGAAAACTGTAACAGGTTATATGTATATTCATAGTATATCTGTACATGTAACATATTATTACATTACATTACATTATTACATGTAACATATTATTCATGAAAAAATTACCTTGTGGCACAGTCTTGTACACATCATCGATGTACTCAGAAACCTCCTGTAATAAAAAACATTAAGAGTATAAGGACAGTCTATACGTTGAGGTGTATTTCATGACATTTTGATCTCTAGTTTAAGGAAATGGTAATAATTTCACAGTACACAGATATCTCTGTTTTTATAAAGTTAAAAGGCTACACACAGTGTGAGAAAAAAATATATTAATTATTCATTATAACTGTTCATGACAGAAATGTATTTGGGATTTTGAATTCATGAAAAAATCAAGACCTTTCTATAAGGCCTAAAATGTAAAGTAACTGCAGATTTTAAATACATTAAACCAGAATTCTTGCATTTAACAGGTGAATAGACTGGATGCTAAAATAGTGGGAGGCGTATTGCATGGTGCTGATCGGAATGACAGTGTAGTGATACCCCGGTAAATAATACATTTTCAGGTTTTACTGATAATTTTTAACATTTTATTCAATGCTTATTCTTCAGTTATTTTCAAATTCTAGGACCTTTCATAACTTAATCAGTGCCAAAAAAATCCGGGAGCAAAGGTTAATTAATCCAGCACAGAACCTTCACAGAAAAAAAGATATGAACTTAAATTAAATTTTGAATTATTCATGGCTTGCAAAAATGGACAGAGAAGTATGTGCTAACAACATACTAAAACAAATGTGGCTGGACTCATTTAAATGAGATAAAGCACAAAAGAGCTTCATCACTTCACTCAACAATGGAAATAAGTGTTCCAACAGATGCTGTAGCTCTGATATAGCCCAGTCTCAGATCAGTTTCTGGTGCTTTTGGAGCTTCCAATACTCAAGAACACATGTACCAAGGACATTTCAAAGAATGTAAAAACATAATGTTTTAGGTTAATATACTTGTTCAATTATTTACTCAATTATTTCTTACAAATAGTAATTAATAGCATCTATTAGTACTGCAATAATATCACTGTATGTCATATTAAAATAACTTGTCTAGAACATTCTTCCAAACACAAGTCCATTCTTCATATCCCGGGTACTGTGAAATATCCACGCTTAAATTTTTCATCTTTTGTGTCGTCAGGCCAACAGCAGAGAGGACTACAACTGGTCACAGAGTTGTCACCGGTGGAAGTTTGCAAATGTAAAAAGGGTGAATAAAATAACATCTTGTTTGGTGTGTTAGTTATAAACTAAATTAATTAAACACCACAAGGCAAGATTACAATTTATAACATAAGGTTACCTTCCTGTTTGAGGATGGTCCAGATTTGGTGATTTCATTTAATGTCTCATACTAACGTGCATGCACATGTTCTATGAAACAGAAATAATTACGGAAAAATTTTATATTCAATGTATTTTTTCTAGGAGAATTTAGTACTGGAATTATTTTCCTTGACTTCCAGGTTTTCCAGTGCTCCAAGGGTTTATATTTTCATCCTTATTCATATAATATTTATATATATTTTTTCTATTCATATTAATATATTTATATTCATATACACTCCCACTATGAATGAAAAAATGTAATGTGTGTTTGTAGATGTGCTTGACTATGCTTGTGTCATGAAAACTTATATGTATATATGGCACTTAAAGTATACAGATGTATTAATTAATTTTAAAATACATGAAACTAGAACTTACCACGTATTCATCATCTGAATTATGTTGTTCATGCGGTGAATTTCCCTCAGATGACATATTCAATTCTGTTATACAACAATGGGTAGAAAAGTTGTAAAAATGTGACCTATTTCTACAGAAACATTATAAACAAGCTGTACCCTTAGTAATATGAAATTTGGACATACACTGGACATAAAAATGTTCTGGCAAAGCAACAGATGCATAATTTTTTACTGATCGGTTAAGTTAATGCATTGACAAAGCGACATACTGCCACAAAACATCTGAATATTAATTATGCCTGTCATAATAAAAAAAACAGCTGATAATTTTATTAAAAAAATATAGCCTCAAGCAGACATTATCGGGGGCCATGCAGGTCTCCACCCTGATATGCCAACATAGCCCATACAAACCACATTTACAACGCATAACTTATTACTGTTTAATGACATATTTTTGATATGCTTCCATTCTCTTGACTTTTCTAGATTCAGATTTAAAGGGAGGAAAAATCTAGAAGGCTAACAGCTTACATGGTGAGCCACCCATGGGCCGCTTTCCCATGAAATAGTTTGGTAAACACAATTTTAGCAATTTGGTAGCATCTTTTAATTATTTTATTATTGGACTTCATATTGCAAATGTTTTCATTTGATCTTTTTCTATATGTATTCCAAGTTTGATGACAATTATATATAATATATAAATATAGACAATTGAGTTAAATCGTGTGCTGGAGCTATATTTATTCAGTAAATATTTCAATATTTCAATTCAACACGCTGTCTTTAAAAGTGTCAAAAAAGGAAAACTGTCAGGCTCAGTACACTGCATGACGAGAACCCAGGTTTATTCCCACACACCAAAAATATTTAGGCGTAAGCTTGCCCCCTAATAGCTAATTGATGTCAAATTTCATAGGTTTATAGAGAATGCCTACATGTACATGTCAATCAAATTTCCTGACTGGCTAATGATAAATCAGTCATTACCCCGCTAAAACCTAATGGGCTGATTTACTGCATCAATCTTAAAGTCGCAGGGCACGCAGAGTAAAATATAAAAAATCTGTGTATGACACTACAGTATGATATTACGAGTGTTACCTTATTGATCAGTGGAACATTATTCAAAGGATGTCCTTAGTGCATGCGCTATACACTGCTCCATCTTGAACTATCAACCTATAAACTAAGATTGTTTTCACTACCAGTATTGTGTTATAAGTGTAAGAGACAGCGATGGTAAACAAGTAAACACATGAATAAATACATATTTTTATTGTGCCTATCTAAAAAACAAATACATATATATATGTTTATGTAGCATATACAGACAAAAGTCGTTGAAGTAGAGCTGACTGTTTCTCAGCCTTTCAGTACACAAAAATACACCTGTAGTTCTGATGTGACTATCAGTTAGTATGTCTTTCTTTTTATTTTGCACACTAGTAGATGGTGCTTTTTGATATTTTGTATTTTGCTATTTCCTTGAAGAAGAGGTAATGCAGAATTTCTTTTACACATCCCAAAAAATATGTCTGCACTTATATCCAGTCAGAGGTGTACTATTTTAATAGCTTTCTTATATCGTCATTGTGGTAACTGACAGCTTTATGAAATACCACATTTTATGTTAACATTGTATAGTCCTAATTCTAAACAGGTGTTGCCGTTAGGAAGGGGTTGAAAATGCAGCCAATAGAGGGTTTCAGTGATTTTGATATTTGAGGATTTTGTTGGTTTTGACCGTGTCTGTGATGGTAGCACGAGGAAAGACTGATGGCTCCCTATTCACCAGCCTTTTAATCAACTGTTTCACTCAACCTTACAAGATGTGACATCAATTAAGGTAGAACAAAAAATTAGCAAAATAAGTGGGAAAACACGAAGCCAATTTTAATTCAAAGTTGTTGATCAAATGACCATCAGTCACCTGATTCACCCCATAAAATATCAATACGACTGTCATTTGATTTGACTACACTGAAGTAGTGACCAAACACAAGAAATGTACCTGCTGTGTTTCCCCGTTTGCCCTTTGCAGGTTGTGGTTTCCTCTTAAGGTCATCTGAAGGGTCAGTCTTAAGCGGAGTCTCCACCTTAGTACAATGAAAATGTAATTGGTTCCATATACATACAGTGCTGGCCAAAAGTATTGGCACCCCTGCAATTCTGTCAGATAATGCTCCATTTCTCCCAGAAAATGATTGCAATTACAAATGCTTTGATATTAAAACATTTAATTTGTCTTCAATGGAAAACCACAAAAAGAATTGTCAAAAAGCCAAATTGGATATAATTCCACACCAAACATTAAAAAGTGGGTGGACAAAAGTATTGGCACCCTTTGAAAAATCATGTGATGCTTCTCTAATTTGTGTAATTAACAGCACCTGTTACTTACCTGTGGCACATAACAGGTGGTGGCAATAACTAAATCACACTTGCAGCCAGTTAAAATGGATTAAAGTTGACTCAACCTCTGTCCTGTGTCCTTGTGTGTACCACATTGAGCACGGAGAAAAGAAAGAAGACCAAAGAACTGTCTGAGGACTTGAGAAGCAAAACTGTGAGGAAGCATGGGCAATCTCAAGGCTACAAGTCCATCTCCAAAGACCTGAATGTTCCTGTGTCTACCGTGTGCAGTGTCATCAAGAAGTTTAAAGCCCATGGCACTGTGCTAACCTCCCTAGATGTGGACGGAAAAGAAAAATTGACGAGAGATTTTAACGAAAGATTGTGCGAATGGTGGATAAAGAACCTCGACTAACATCCAAACAAGTTCAAACTGCCCTGCAGTCCGAGGGTACAACGGTGTCAACCCGTACTATCCGTCGGCGTCTGAATGAAAAGGGACTCTATGGTAGGATACCCAGAAAGACCCCACTTCTGACCCAGAGACTTAAAAAAGCCAGGCTGGAGTTTGCCAAAACTTACCTGAGAAAGCCAAAAACGTTTTGGAAGAATGTTCTCTGGTCAGATGAGACAAAATTAGAGCTTTTTGGGAAAAGGTATCAACATAGAGTTTATAGGAAAAAAAACGAGGCCTTCAAAGAAAAGAACACGGTCCCTACAGTCAAACATGGCGGAGGTTCCCTGATGTTTTGGGGTTGCTTTGCTGCCTCTGGCACTGGACTGCTTGACCGTGTGCATGGCATTATGAAGTCTGAAGACTACCAACAAATTTTGCAGCATAATGTAGGGCCCAGTGTGAGAAAGCTGGGTCTCCCTCAGAGGTCATGGGTCGTCCAGCAGGACAATGACCCAAAACACACTTCAAAAAGCACTAGAAAATGGTTTGAGAGAAAGCACTGGAGACTTCTAAAGTGGCCAGCAATAAGTCCAGACCTGAATCCCATAGAACACCTGTGGAGAGATCTCAAAATGGCAGTTTGGTGAAGGCCCCCTTCAAATCTCAGGGACCTGGAGCAGTTTGCCAAAGAAGAATGGTCTAAAATTCTAGCAGAGCATTATAAGAAACTCCTTGATGGTTACCGGAAGCGGTTGTTCGCAGTTATTTTGTCTAAAGGTTGTGCTACCAAGTATTAGGCTGAGGGTGCCAATACTTTTGCCCGGCCCATTTTTGGAGTTTTGTGTAAAATGATAATTGATTTGACTTTTTTTTCATTCTCTTTTGTGTTTTTTCATTGCAAGCAAAATCAATGAAGATATTAATACCAAAGCATTTGTGATTGCAATCATTTTCTGGAAGACATTGAGTATTATCTGACAGAATTGCAGGGGTGCCAATACTTTTGGCCAGCACTGTATATGTATTTAAATTAGATTTAATAATACAATTAGTGTTCACCCTCAGATCCTCTCACCTCTGTCTTTGTTGAAGTTGACGCTACCGGCTGTCCTGATGTGATGGGGTTTTCTAAAGGACCAACACAGAGATTATAAAATAAACGCTATTAAGTAAAAAAATAACAATTTTGTAAAATAAAAAGAAAAATTACAATAATAATATACAATAATAAAAATTAATAATTATTAACATTTTAGGTGTTAAAAATACATAATAGGTTATTCTTTTTAATGAGGTCTGTTTAGATTAATTCCATCAGCTTAAGGCCTTCAGCATATAAAAAGTTTATTTTTTAGTGTAGAGACACCTCTTCATATTTTAATTTCACATAGGCATTGCAATGGATGTTCTGTGTACCTTCAGTTCTCCTGAAATTACCCTGGTTTAACACTGTATGTGCGTTTTTTACATCAGCAGAAGCCTGAAAAAGAATTTTATTGGCCAATCAGTAGACGACAATAATTTGTCACAGCAAAAATTACACTTTGTATTTGTCTTACACTTTGGGCATCCTCAGCAATTGAAGAACCTGCTTGGGTTGCAGGATCCATTTTCACCCCTCTATCACCTCCATCAGCTGGGGTTTCACCTGAGCATGAGAAATCATAATAATTCCACAACTTTCAATTATTTTAGTAAATGTCTTAATAAGTTTATTTTGACATGCTTCTGAGTACAATCATGTGTTATAGTTTGATGTACCTTTGCATATTTCTGTTGAATCAGCAGAGGCCTGAAAGACAAATCCAATTAACAAACAGGGAATCATTATCAACATCTGAGAGTAAGACTTGTGAAGCGCAATGATGCTGCAGCATGTTTGTCTTACATTTGGAGCACCCTCAGCAGTTAAAGTGTCTGCTTCTGATGCAGGCTCCATTTCTGACTGTCTGTCAACCCCATTAGCTGGCATTCCACCTGGAAAGTAGGAATTGGAGCTGGTTTTCTACAAGAGCAGTAATTTACACTGGAATGGAAGCCATTAAATGGAGAAACCAATAGGGGTCTGAATAGTTAGGTTTTGGGACAATTACACTGTTCATACTTTAGATAACTTAATTCATTAAAATAATATAGGCGATGGACCGAAACCGAGAAAAATCAATATAATACAAAAATCAATATAATACAATATTGTAGTAGTATTGATACACAGACATGCGTATTGCAATGCTTTATTATTTAATTATGATCATATTTAATGTGTACTAAACCCATTGCTAGTCTAATTGGTTACCGAAATTTCTGATTGCATCCACAAAACGTCACTGAAAGAATGTGGTTACTCCACATGATAAACCACTAAATGTTTTTGTCTCCTAATTTCTTAATATACAATTTCTCTGCCTTTGTAAATTACTCTGGATGCATTTGTTTCAGCAGTTACAGCAGCCTATTAGATTCCTTCTGTTTGTTGGCTGAAGTGCTCAGTTAAATCCAGCAGAGGGCGGCAGATTTATGCATCAATGCCAAATCAATAGTGAAACCCCTCAGAGTTAACCTGCACTTATTTGTGAATGCAGCAATGAGGTTTAGTTGTATATACCTTCAAGTCTCCTGACCTCTGCCCCAACATTTCTTGAATCAACAGGTGTCTGAAAGAGAAATTTAATTAACATGCAAGGAATCACTATCAGTAAGATAACTAAGCACTAGCATGCAACAGTGTGTTTGTCTTACACTTGGAGCACTGTCAGCAGCTGAAGCTGCTTCTGATGCAGGATCCATTTCCAATGGTCTCACAAACCCATCTGAAGTTTCACTTGGAAAATAGCAAGACAATGCTGATCAACCTCAAAGAACTTTATTCCATATTTATACATAAACAATTTAATAGAGAAACAAACAGATTTATAGTGGGTTTGAAGTTTCAAGCTGATTTGACTACAGTGGATAACACAAATTTAAGGTGAAAATATTCATCTCTATGCTCTGTAAACTGGCTGCTATTTGCCTCTTGGTATCACTAGTACATACAAAATTGTTCAGACATACACCTTTTTAGATTCTCAGAAATAAAAGTGAAGGTTTTTCTGGTTACTTTCACTTTTGTTCAGAGCCTTACTAAAAATATAATTTAACAGTGACAATTGTGTGCTCATTTTGCAAACTGTGAACTGAAATTCTTTGTACCAAATGGAAAAAAACAACAAACAACTTATTTTTTTCTAAATGAGACATTTGTAATCTTTGACTAGGCTATTTTTTTTAAAATAATTCTGTCCTAAAGCTGCAAACAGTCCCATTATGATTGGTCTAATTTGGAATAGTTCACTGTAGACTCTTTACAGTTGTAAATAGCATTGTATTCATGACCATGTCATGTAATAATTTTCTGTAAGGTAGCTTTTAACTTATTTAATCATTTACTTACTTATAGGGACATTTTGAAAACAATCAGTGGCTTTCCCCCTCACATATTAACAAATTTCTTTAGAAAAAAAATCAGTGTTTTTAAATGGAATGTAAATTCAGAAATCATAAAATAAAGCTGATAACTTACCTTCTGGCTCCTAGCCTGCCAAGAGGATGTGACAAGAATCAAAGCCCTAGCTTCATATACTGCAGGCTACATTTGTCCAGGAAGTTAAATGAACACACCCATAGACTGAGACGTGGTCACAATGAAGCTGCTGAGACAAAGTCACATGGTTTCTGGGAAAGGCTAAAAGCTGAGGCTTACTGCAGCACATATAGTGCACAGAGAGGCATGGGTTAGTTTTGAATTGCTAACTAGAAAGAGAACAAAATGTTTTTACCGTCATTGAACAAGTGTGCTGAAATGTGGCTTGCATAATTTTCAGGCAGAATGTGCTGTACTGCAAGTTCAGAATGTAAATGTAATCAGTAATAACACTAATATTTTATACAGTTTTGCAGAAGCTTGATTCGGCACACTACTTTATTTTCTTGCAACGTTGCTACAATACTGTCAAAAGGTGGTGTTTTTTATGTTGTTTGAACAAGACTGTCACAACGTCACTACTGAATATGGTTGTTTTATGTTATTATAATTATTGGCAACCCGGCAAAATCCCATGGAGTTCCCCTGCAAACACAGGGTGCGTCCGAAATCGTGTACTTCCATACTGAACAGCAAAAGCAGTGCGCGAGAGTGACTAGGGTGTCCAAATACGTAGTATAAAGTCCCCGGATGACGTACTGCACCGGCAGACATTTTTAAGTATGCAGCCCCAGCACACTGTCCTATCCCAGAATTCCATCAGAGCCGCGGAGGAATTCAAAGCGGAGGAGAAAGCGCCGTGAAACGCGGTACGCCGGCTGTGTGTACGTGGCTACGGCTAGTAAACTGCCGCTACAGGAGTTAGCGCTGCTTCTGAGGTAAACAATGATTAAACTCCTCCTGTTTCGTCTTCTCTGAGCTACAACTAGGCACAGTGTGAGCAGATATTTAGAAAACATGCAGAACGGTGTCACAAACAGTCTCTAAATCCATCAGTAAACGGGGCTTTTAAATAAATACCTTTACCGTGTTGGTAAGATGGTGACGTAGTGTGTTCGAGGTTGTGTGGATACTAAACACTCACACACTGAAAGAGCAGCACTGCTATAACGGACAGGCATGAGCGCTCCAGCTCCAACTGAGTACGTACTGATCAAGTACGGGATTTCGGACGCACCCACAGTTTAGTTGTGACAACCTATTGTTTTAGAGCCGTTGAAATGTAATTCATCAAAAAGTTGTGCCAACGTTATGAGAACATAGTGCCGAACGTTGTCAGTACGTTGTCACACATTTTGTCATACTACTGCATGACAACATTATTTAGTGGTGACGTTGTGACAATGTTGTGACAACTCTGTTCAGACAACGTAAACCGCACCACCTTTCGACAACATTGTAGCAACGTGCTACACAGCAACAACTGACAGAAATATGAGTGGGCTTTTTTAAGACTCTGGTGCAGCGAGAAGTCCCCCAAAGCCGCTAACATTAGTTAAATGATTTTCTAGTCGTTTGTGACAAAAAAGTGCTTACCTTCCCATCCGTCGGCGGTAGCCAGTTAGCTAATGCGCTAGCGTTAGCTACCTTACAGTGATATGCGTCGCCGAAAGCTAACGCTGGCAACAAAATACAAGACAAAAACGTGTCACTTTTCCGTTCGCTGCCTTAACCTAAATACTTAAACATTTTTTAAATAAGCTATGGATTAACTTTAACTCAACTCCTCTTCAGATGAAGCAGCCCAAACACCCCGAGCTGCAGTAAGAGCGCAGACGCTGAAGCTTCTGGAATGCGTCGGTTGGAAGGAAACCGTTATTTTAAAAATTTGAAAATGTTAGCACGAGGGCTCTACAAGCACCGCGCCGAAATGAAGCACTGCATATAGTCTGACGCTGCATTCAAGTCATGTCGTATTTACTAGATGAGCGAATGTTAACGCCACCACTTTGTCGTATTTACTAGTGATTGTTAGTTGAGACCCAGTTTTTTCGATTTCCGAGTTGGGGGCGTGTCGACAAAAAAAGCAAAGGTAGTCGCTAGTGGTGTGCCATACTTCAAAAGTTGGTATCGATCCGGTTCCAAGTAAATACAGATACCACTGGGCAGTCACCTAGATGAAATAAAATAAAGTCTATTTATACCTTACCTACATGTAGCAGATGTTTAATATTTATTATAACTGTATTTATATCATTAATAATAATATCCGTATTTTATCATTTGAAATAATAATAATAATAATAATAATAGTAATATTAAGTATATGATAATAATAATAATAACCATAATTATTATTATTATTATTATTATTATTATTATTATTACTACTACTAATACTACAACTACAACTACTACTACTAATAATAATGATGAATAATGCCAGATGAATAATAATTCAAGCATCTGTAAACATATGAGCCGGACATTTATAAAGTTTCTAAGGAGAAATAATTTTTGAACTTTGGCTGTTGCTAGCACAAGGCTGCTGAAGTAGAAAGAGGAAAACAACTGGCGGATTTTGTTAACCTTATTCTCGAAGAAGGTGACAAAATCCTCTGGGGTAAGAGAAGAGGGTGGTGGGGGAGAGGGGGGTTTGAGAAAAGAGGAAAAAATACTTAAGAGCTTGTGTGGATCAGATGATGATGATTCCAGTTTCTCCTTGTAAAAGGATGACTTGGCAGCAGATTCTAATGTGATGGGATTGATATTTGGCATGGCAGAGACAAAGAGGAGTGCTGTTTGAAAGAGGACTGCAGTGTGGTGGTATTTTACACTGGAAAAATGAAAATGTGATGTGTGCAAGAAGGCTGCTCAGTGCAACACCACAAATTTGTATAAACACATAAAACAACACAAAAAAGAGAACTCAGAGCTACAAAAGAAACAATGGGAGGAGGAGGGACACCACTCAGAAAGATCAAGACCCTCAGCTCAGATACAGAGGTCTCTACAAGAGTCCTTTCAGAGATCCACAGAGTATCAAGGTAGCTCATATAAACTATAGTAGCTCCGCAACGTTATGTTTGTTTACAAAGTTTGAAGGGGTAGATAGCGTCTCTTTCACAGTTAACACAAGCGTTATTATATTCAGCCACACACCACTAACAATGCAAAACTACTTTCACCCCTAGTTTCACCTATAGTTTATATGAGCTACCTGGATACTGTTTTGGAGCACTTCTATTGGTCCATTCATCATTAAATTTTCACACAATGTAAACGACCATTGGCGTGTTCAAATGATGTAGAAAACTCAAAATCGACAAAAATGGAGATACATGTTTTTCATTGGACAGTGACGACTTGTACTGTATGTAGTCTTGTATTTATTCTCTTCTCTGTAGGTGTTCCAGTCTTGCTAGGTGTTGCTCTGTGTCTAATCTTATATTTGGTTATCTTCTTTCTAGGTATCAGCTCTGGCACTTGTTTATGGCAGTGTTTGAGGATAAGAGTGGTTTGGACTTAAACCTGTTTGTACTAGATAGAGATACTCATACTCTGACCAAACACTAAGCACTTTTTAAGTCGCTCTGGATAAGAGCGTCTGCTAAATGCCGTAAATGTTAATGTAGTATCGATCCAATACCAATACCAATACTAATGTTGGAATCAATAATGTTGGATCGATCCACCTACCCATAGTAGTCGTTGAAAATCTGTCTTTAGTTTAGTTATTCACCAAAATACATATATGAGCACATCACAGCAAACACACAATGTTATCTACTTTCTTACAATATATGTTGCTTCCACGTTGTCAAAAGGTGGTGCGGTTTACTTTGTCTCAACAAGTTTGTCACAACATCACAACTAAGTAACTTTGTTTTATGGTATTATGTATATATATATGGTGTACATATATGATATAATGTTATAAAGTATATGGTATTATGGTATGAAGGTATATGGTATTATGGTATATGGTATGTTATAAAGGTATTATGTGGTATAGGTATTTTTTATTGTGTGTGGTATAAAGGTGTATGGGGTTATGGTATAATGGTGTATGGTATTAAGGTATACGGTATTATGGTATAAAGGTATATGGTATTATGGTACATGGTATGTTGTAAAGGTATTATGTGGTATGGGTATTTTTTATTGTGTGTGATATAAAGGTGTATGTATGGTATTATGGTATAAAGGCATATAGTGTTATCGTATAAGGTTTTATGGTGTTATGACTACTTATTTGGAAAAGTTCCTTGCAGATATAATGGAACATATAAAGGATTCATGGAGGTAGCGACAATGTACTGACAACGTTGAAACTACACAACATTGTCAGACAACATCACAACTTTCTGAGGAATTGTGAAAATAATAGGTTGTCACAACGTTACTGTGTTTGTAGGCTAATGTCTTCAAAATCATTACCTCAATCAATAATGTTACATCCCGAAGATTCCTCTACAGTTGTGCTATAAACACAACTACTGAGCTGTCATTGTTAAATATAGCTACACTTGCTAGAAGCCATTGCTAACAATGGCTATTATCCCCAAATTGTTGCCAAGCAGCTTTCTGTATCATATTTTATTCACAGCATATTTTACCTACACATAAATGAAGCTTGTATTCCTAAAACTGCATAGTACGGTTCACTGCTGTGTTAGCAATCAAAGTTATTTAAACTTAAGAGTCATTATTTTTCTGACTGATGGTCCTGAATTTACAGAACGGCATGTAGTGGCAGCTACAACAAATAAGTGCAAGGACTGACAGTGAGAATTGACGATTACAGGAGAGATGGATGAATATTTTTTCGTAGAGAGACATAATGAAGGAGTTAAATATAAAGCAACAGTATGAATCAATGTTGTTCTAATGTTGATGTTCTCTCCCTGTCGTAAAACAAGCACAAAGAGATCATTTACGACCCCAATTTACAATCAGCACCCTCTTTCTGCCCTAATAATTTGAACTGAATACATCAAATTGAAAATAGGTGAATCTAGTCAAACTTTGTTGATCTGGTGGAACATCAATCACCAAGGACAGAGTTTTTCTATAGTATCCAAATTTCACCAAGAACCCCCTCTCACATGGCTCAAGCTAAAACCATGTTTCTCAAGATGTGACCGTTGGGACAGGAAGCACCCCCTGCACCCCGCACAGAAGGACTGTGAGACATGTAGACCTTCAACTGACAGCACCCAACAGGATGGAAGGGGACTCACACGCAGTCTAAAGACAAATTTAAAAGACTTTATAATTTGGACTTTAGTAGGAGGGTGTCTCCATTTGTGTGTTAAAATGGTTAAAAATGTTATCCATTATGTTATCCACTCCAGTTGTCCCTTTTAATGTTTGAATTTCTTTTTGAATCTTTAAAGACTTTCAAGCTAGTTTGTTAAGTAAGATGAACCTTTAAAGGGTGTACCTTTGCTTTACTTTATGGACGAGTGTTTTTATGTAATCATTATAGCAGTAGGATTGTTAGAGCTTATTTAACAGTGTATTAGAAGTTTGTAAGTTTACTGATTTAGGAATATATAGAGAATATGTATTCTATATATGAATGCATACATAGATTATTTGAAGAATGTTTCTTTCCCTTCTAATAACATTTAACATTTACATATGATAAAAAAATACTTGCAGTATTTTAGTATGCAATGTGCTCTGGTATTTGCACAAGTTACTTTGCAATAATATACAGAGGCAGTGCTTAATTTGTGCTGGATCTTGCTGGAACAAGATCTGCCACCTCTTATATTTCAGGCACCTGCGTTCCAGAACTTATTTATGTGGATCCACCTCCTCTTTGAGATTTTTTTTTTTGTAGGACACCAAAAACTATTCATCCAGTGGCATATCTCAGATTTTATGGTTTCAGCTCCTTACTGCAGTCATTAAAGCTGGGATTATTTTATTGTATAGAATGCTACTATGTTAGATGGACACTTGAAGCACTGTTGTGTCTATGCGTTCCAGGACCTTTTCCCCTCACTGCAACTTGCTGGACCACCACACCTTTAGTGTTCCATTACCTGATGTTTTACAAATTAAGCACTGTGCAGAGGTAATCCCCCCACCCTTTTTACTCCCCCTCTCAGAAGCCACTATAAACTAATCTATATATAGATTATGTGGCTTAAGAAATATAAGACTTGCTGTTATTGAGTTCCATAAGTTTGGTGATACATAGCGACGGAGTAACATACAGTCGACATGAGATACTTGATGCAGAAATGTTGTTCAGCACATGTTCAGACAAAATTTGCTGTACGTTGTAACATTGTTTACATTTTTGAATTCATTATTAAATAATTGTTCATTATTCTGTACGTTTGTGTTTTTTTCATATTTTGAATACAGTGTCACATATAATTTATGAATAATACTTTTGGAAAGAGGGCCCTTTGGTATTTTGATATTGTCCAATCTGTGCCTTTTTGAAAAAGGTTTGGGCACCTCTGGTCCAGAGAATGCCACAAAAACATTTCCCAGACCATAATACTGCCACCTACTCGCTGCCTCTGTCCAAAGTAGTCTAGTAATGTGACTATGTGTAACATAGATAAATGAAAATTGCTGCTATGTTGTAAAAACTGCTTGATGTGAACTGCTGCTGCACAATGTGGCTGAATAATTCCTTGAAAAAGAGGTCCAGTTGTAAAGAGGGCAGCCAGTTGAACATCACATCATAGGCCTGATAAGGTTGAGAAAGCAGGCTACTCCTACAGTAATGAAAGACCCACTTCAGGTTGAAGCCTTTAAAAGAAGTGTTGTGTAAAAACAGACATACAAAGTACAAACCGGATTCCAAAAAATTGTGAATAAAAACTAAATGCAATGATGTGGAGGTGCCAACATCTAATATTTTATTCAGAATAGAACACAAATCACAGATCAAAAGTTTACACTGAGAGAATGTATCATTTTAAGGGAAAAATATGCTGTTTCAAAATTTCATGGCGTCAACTTTTTTGGAATCCGGTTTGTAAATCATGTTACTTACTTGGCTGTTATATATGGATCCCCAGAGGGGATTGTTTTAGCTTTAAAATCATTTTAACTTTGTAAGTTAAGAAAATTATTTTCTATGATCAATTATTCATTCTCTAGCTTGTTTAATCAGATGCATGTTTTCTGTAACTTTAATTACATTTACTTACTTTTCCTTCTCTTATTTCCCATTAATCATGCACGTTTTTTCTTTAACAGCTGCCTGAAAGTGATTTATGCGATCCAGAGGCGCGTCATTAGGTTTATTTAGATTTGGGTTTGTATCATGACTATTACATTATACTACCAGCAAACAGCTGGGAAAGTCATCACTGCAGTTACAGCTTCAATAAACTACAACTACAGCCCTCGATGAACTTTAATTTAATTATTATATTTAACAGCGGTGAAGCCACAGCACAGCCGCTTATCACTGTTTCTGCTCCCACGTCTGACTAATGCAGTGCTCAAGCACAATAAAACCAATCTGACAGTTTAGACAATCAGGTCTTGGAGGCAGTACTTGACTGGAGTAGGCCATCCACTTCTCAACCCCGAAGATCGAAGCAGGTTCTTGAAAACATTTGCGAGGCTTTAGGTTTTGATGGATGTATGGTGCATTTTGAAACCTACATTAGGCGACTACACATTCTTTTCATCCCTACATCAAACTTTCAACGTATCCAAAACACTAATGCACTAGTGAACACTAATATTCCCAATCTTGTAAAATTGGGAATATAATAATTTCAGACCATGCCTGTGTGACACTTAACCCCCCATTATAGCAAGCAGCTGTCTAAATGATTGGTTTAAATATGGTTTCTTGTTCTTTTTGTTTTTTTCTTTGAAATGATCTTATATATATATATATATATATATATATACAGCCAGTGTTGAGCTGAATTAACAAAGACTGCATATTCAGCACTATATGCTAATTTATTCATCATAAACTTTAATATCTTACTCTAATAAAGAAAACAAGGGAAATGGTTCATGCATTTGTGTAATGAACTAATTCAGAGCCGGTCCAGACCATCAGCCTTTGATGCTGATATGGTTTAGTCATTATCCTGACCAAATAGATGAGTAGTTTAAACATTTCAAATGATTTATATTTGCAAGAAATGCAAACTTTCTAAAACAAACAAACAAACAAAAACATTGGCTACTGCAGATGTGTAAAAGCTAAATTGAAAGTACTGTTCCTGTAGAAGGTCACATAATTAAAAAAAAAAAAAAAAAGGCTCAGAAACTAGACCAGGGCCACTGAAACCGATCGATACTTATCGAGCGTTCTAGACTGTGTTTGCTATTTTCTGGTTTCGACTCTTGCCTGTTTTTGACATTGGTTCTGCCTAGCGTTTTTCCTTCTGGTTTTTTGATCTCTGCCTGGCTTTCGACTACGAGTTTGGATTGTGGGTTTTCTCCAATAAATCTGCCTGCATTTGCACCCAGCTTCATCGGTATTCCTTACACAGAGTATCTTCACGATATACTGCTTCACAAAATGCAACACAGTCATTTCAGGAGGACAGGAGCAACCACACCTTCCGTTCACCTCATAAATATCAAGTAAATATCAAATTAACTTCTGCTAGAATCCCTGTAAAAATATTTGGCAAGGCTGAAATGAGCTTCTTATTCAAATTTCATCTACTGAAAAACTAAATGCAATTGGTTGATTCCTGTCACTTGATAACTATCATAACAATTAATATGTCAGGTATTTTCTTCATCTCCCTAAGTTCCATCCAATGTATTTCTACTATGATACTAAATTGTGGTTGATAATGTTCTGCTCAGTGATTCAAAAAATCCTCTATTTCTAGAATTTAACAGTAGTTCATAACACTTGCTTGAGTTGAAATACTGTAGGAACATGGTTAATTGTATAACTATATGCTTGTTCTGTCTATTAGAGTACACGTATCATCTATAAGAGCCAAAACACAAGTAAAGCGTCCTTCACAACATATACACACAAATGCTACCCATTAATAATAACAGGTTATACTTGTACTCATGCCACATAGAATTAAGTAAGTGAATGTTGCAAAGGACAACCTTCTACAGGAAGACCATCACTGCTACCTGGTAAAATGATTTGACATCAGATACATTAAAAAGTTCATTTATTTGAGTATGAAAAGAGTATAAAAGGAGAATAAAAAACAGAACAATAAGGATGGGTCATGTGGAAAATATATAACGATACAAATGACAAAAAATGTCATTAAATGTTTACTATTTAAAAGGAACTGGCAAAATAAATGAATATAATATAAACTTATAGTGTGCTGACATCTAATTAGATGCAGTTTGCATTTATTACAATGATAACCAGATTTATATTAGAAAAAGACATATTGCCCACCACTAGTGAACAGCGGTCTGCATTTAGACAGTAAAATCAAATCGTTGACGGTGACCGTCTACCTCCTAATGACCTCATTATTTTTGATGTCCCATATGATGTTAACACCGCCATTGTTGTGGTTCTTCACATCCTTCAGCCGCAGACTGGAATTGACCCACACTTTCTTCTCATATAAAGACTTCAAGCTTTAAGGTATTTTAACCATAAGACTTCTAAACGGACACCTTAATGTCATCTGGAATGGGCAAATCCAGAGTGGGGGACTCTCCAGCCTGCACATGGAACTGAAGGCTTGGGGAGAAAAATGAAAAGTGAGCTCAATAGGTCATTTGCTTGGATTATAAACAGGTCTGAACACTTGCGCTCAAGTCGGAGACTGACATCACAGATGCCTTCACCGTCGCACTTGCATGTGTACCAGTTCTTCTTACTGAAATCAGCTTTGGAGATGGTCAGATGGGACAGATTTTCCTCATGGGACATCTGAAAACCATCCTTTGACCAGCACGACAAGTTGTATATAAAGTTATTGTTACTGTTAGCTGTCCAGCTCAGCATATTGTTGGAATTAAATAAGCAATATACAGGACTTGATGAATTCCCTGCCGAGTTTTATAAACATTTCTAGCCCCACTGTTTAATAGAATGATGTCAGAAATTAAACAAAAAGCAAAGTTACCAACAAATATGGATACTGCAGTCATTTTCCTTCATATTAAACCAAACAAAGATCCCACTTCCAGCTACAGACATTTATCACAAATGAATACAGACACAAAAATAATAAGCAAGGCTCTAGCCAACAGAATAGAAACAGTAATCCATAATCTAATACATCCTGATCAAACTGGTTTCCTCAAAGGTTGACATTTATCCATCAATATGCGCAGATTATTGAACATAACAGATTACACCTGCAGTCTGCAGTTTGGGGCGTGGCCAGAGAGTAATGTAACTTTACGTTTCAGAGTACTTTCTGACTAAATTTAATATAAACGTTAGCTAACCTAAACCTCCTAATCTGTTACCATAACAACATATTATCCAAAAGCCGTTTTTATTCCAGTATATATGGTCATTGTTGCTCTTCATTGCTCTCATCACTGACCGAACAACCTGACGCTCCAGCGAGGCGAGAGCTCGGGTCAGCGAAGCTGCTGACTGCAGGATATTTCTGAACAGGCATCTCAACAAAAAAAAAAAAAAAAAGAAGAAGCAATTTGAGCTCAAAGTGCACCTCCAGCTTTAATTTGGTTTTAAATCAGGTCACAGTGTAGGAATCACTACAATTTCATCCAAGGCCACCAGTTTTTTGACAATTGGCTGTTTAGCTATTTGATGCCAGGTATTTCACTTGCTACCCAGCCAGCACGTCCATGTGGGTTTTATGTGGGTTTGTAGGGTCTTTATAAATATAACCAATACAACACATGGAGTGATTTTGCTATGTGTCGAGATCATGTGTGTAATACTATCTGTTTATGTCAGGAAACGTTCCTGATTGGCTGCAGGATGTCATTCTGTGCGACAATGTTTTAATCTACGATCATTTAACGCAGTAGTAGGTAAAATATACTATAAGTGTTTGTGGTGCAGCACAATTTGAGCATCACTAGTTTTAAACTAACTGGACTTGGCACTCGAACTTGCATTCAGCTGTTGCAACTGACCGCTGGACTATTATAAGGTGAAGGAGAGGAATGTTCTACAATAGTCAAGCCTGTCACCGGACCTTAGTCCAATGGAGCAGGCGCTTCACTTACTGAAGACAAAACTAAAGGTAAAGCACCGCAAGAACAAGCAGAAAATGTAAAGAAACCCAACCGAGCAGGTAAGAAACCCAACGTCTTATGCCTGCAAAGAATTTACAACTGCAGTAAACAAGACCTTTCTTTATCCAGACCCTAAGAATTGTGTGTGGGAAGTGGGGGAGTGGGTGATGCATGAAAATTGTCATTCCTACACAGTAAAGAATGTTCTGTTTGTGAGTTTCAAGCTGTGCGGGTTAAAGTTTTTTCTGGTTTTCATGTGTGGCTGGTTTCGGTGCACTGCTGTGTATTAAAGGTTTTTATTGTACTATCTGTTTAGCTGAGATATTTCTGATTCTACAGGTGTTGTAAAGGTAATGCTGAAGAAAATACAAATCAATCATATGTTGATAGTAATTAAAATCACAGAAGCTTGTTATATGTGGTCTGTTGGGCAACAGGAGTCGTGACCTTTCATTTATTTATTGAGGCCCCTAATTAATCCTGCCTGTGCAGACTTGTAACTAGTTTAGTAATTGTATTATACTTATTTAATTTATTACAGAAACCACATACACATTATATTGTAGAGCAATGCAATCTTTTTTCATCTTTACCACTGTCTTCAAACCTTTTTGAAATAAATTTTAATTTAAAGCGGATATAAACCTCTGGAGTTACTAGTTTTCATTGATGTTGTGCCAAATGCAAGAAAAAACTAAAAACATCACAGAACCAGAAGCGTTTTCCAAGGATGAGTGGATGGGAATTCTATAAGATAGCTATAAAATGTGATGTTCAAGAATGGTGTGAGCCAGACGTCATCACTCTAGCAGCACTAAATGTCCAGTTTTTGGGCTCCGGACTTTGAGATCTACTCAAAAACTTGAGTTTGAGAACTGGCTGGATATTCTGAGCAGGAGTCAGGAACAGGAACAGAGAGCGGCGGCTCCTCCGCGACAGGAGAATCCGTCTCCAACAGTGGATTATTTTCTTCTTCTTCTCCGTCACCACACTGAATCTTCACCTGCGCTATGATTGCCTGGCCATCATCTGTCTCCATCACTGGACTGTGCACGATCACCTGTGGCTCATCCTCTACCTGTTGTTCTTGCTGCTGTAGTTGCTGCATGGTTACTGGAATGTTGCTGTCCATGCATCGCCGGCATTTCCGCAGCCGCTGATTCTTTACCAACAGCACCGTGATCACCAGTATGGCAACCGCCAGCAGGGTTCCAAATACCGCCGCCAACCATGTCCCAACAGATCCATCCTGGTTTGGCGATGCACCTAAAATCAGCAGTCAGAACTTTACTTATCCAGCAATAGCATGTGGTTTCTGGCACATGATATTGGCTAGTACTGCTTTTAGCTGTACTAACATACTTAATTCACGTTTATACAGAACATACAGTGTAAGTAACTGCATAAACAAGGCTATCAGATATTACTGAACATCTCTGCACAGTTTGGCGCGAACGTGTGACAGTTTAGACCTGCAGTAGTTAGCACCATGCAGTGGGGTGTTAGTCTAGCCTGAGATGCCAACTGTGTCCCACAGATATTTGCAAATACATCGTTAAAAGAGTATGTGGACTATTTGGAATGGCGTAGTGGTCTTCATTAAAAGAGAACTGCACACCAACATGAAAGCATCTGTGAGGTTTGGTGGAGCATGTGTCCTGAACAACTTATAGGTCAACAAAACAATTTCCTGGTCTCATTTTGGAGTTTCAAGGTGCAGCAATGTTTGTTTTCCAGAGAGTTCTTGGCAGGACACTATGTCTGTTCAATGTTTTCTGTATAACAGACTCAGAAACAGAGACGCTAACCAGCGTCTAACTGTAGAATAATGAACACAAGTTCTGCATCCGAAATCTCCTACTTAGACAGTACGTATTAGGCTGGACCCAGTGGTCACTGCTTCCGTACACAACCTTGGATGCACTACGTCCTCCATCTTACCAACATCATTTAACACAAGACCACCACTGTAAACGTCCCGCTACACATTAAAAGATCCATTCAGATTTTATTATAGATATTTTTTGTGACACTGACCTGCCTTTTTTTTATCATATATCCTAATTTGTACTTAGACAGTGTCAAGCTGTAATCCCACTGAGGATCCATCATACCAGGGATCCATCCTACCAAAGATCTATCCCACTGAGAATCCATCATACCAGGGATCCATCCTACCAAAGATCTATCCCACTGAGAATCCATCCTACCAAGGATCCATACTACCAAAGATTTATCCCACTGAGGATCCATCATACCAAGGATCCATACTACCTTGACTTTGGAACATGCAGCTGTGGTGCTGACTGATGAGGTTGTGAGTCACTGTCACTAGGGTAACTCTTCTCCCAGTAGCTAGGGAGCAGTGTTAATCCTTAGGGTCAATATTAAGGTGGAGAAAAACAGACACAGTTTAGAGGGAAACGTGAACTTGGTAGACATGTTTGTGCTCCTCAGTCTTGTTGCTTAAGCCCTTCTTGAGAAACATTATGTTCTTTGGCTCACTGACAGTAACATATTTGATTGTTTGAAGACCTTTAAAGCTTTTAGCTTCAGCTGGTGGACAAATGTGGTGGGTGTGTATTCATACTTGTTTGTGTTTCCTTTTTCCTAAGAGTTTTTATTCCTACTGAATTTGGTCTGGATTTCGTTCTAGAATGGTTCCAAATTCAGGTTTTCTGTTTATACGTCTAGTGGTTGTCAACGTTTATCCTGCAGGGGCTTTCAAATGGGAGCTAAAACTAAATGGGTTACAGGTAAACAGTACTCGACAGTACTCGACATTGAGGAAGTCTTGTTGACTTGTTCTTGCTCTATTCTTTATTTTTGTTGTTTTTGCATTTTGGATATGGCGCATTTGTATATCGTTCAAAACTGTTGGTGGGAATATGTTTGGTGGGTGTCTCCTTTTATATGTTGACATTTAAGGTCAAAATAATCTGTAATTAGCGGGAAAGGCAATAACCACCCACCATCACCCCCCACCCCCACACCTTTAAACTCTGCTAACCTCATTCTTTGATTCGAAGTGACCTTAGCGTTACAAGGTCACTTTGAAAATACAATCTACTTCTAGTGTAGAAGATTCCAGAGGCAGCTATGAACTCTTTAAGATTTCTGTGTAACCTCCTTTTTAGCTTCAGTTTTATGGGAATCAACAATTATCGATCATGGGTCTTCTGAGTTATCTTTCTTGTGAGACATGGTTCACATCAGCCAGGTTTAGTGTATTAAAAATCATCTAAAAATTTTACAAGTCGTGTTTCCTGAAGAAGAGTTCTTACGTTCATTCTTTTTACTTCAGCTGCATACTAAAGCCTAGGCTGCTGCCAACTTATGATCAATCACAGATTGAAAGAATATGTCTTATTGAAAGTTTAATATTTAAGTAAACCACGAGTCTTTAATATCCCAGAGTCATAAACATGAACGCTAGTTAATGATCTGGGTTGGATTCCCGGTCCGGGTGGTTCTGTGTGGAGTGTGTATGTTCTCCCCGTGCTCGAATGGGTTTCCTCCCACAGTCCAAACACATGCATGTTAGGATCCTCACTCTAAACTGCCCGTAGGTGTGAGTGTGTGTTGGATGCTTATTCTATGCCAGAGGCTCACTCTTTTTAAATTCACCCTGTACTAGATTTGGGTTCACATGTTATTCGTTGAATGCATGACTTCATAGCGTAATTGTTGTAAATGATAATATCATAGTCCCTTGATATCTACAAGCAGTTCTAGTGCAAAACTAAAAAAGCAAATGTCTTGATACCAAACAGTGTTTTAAGAAAATAAATATTAGTAAAGGTGATATTTTAAGTAGCAAAGTTATAATCTTAGTAATAACACTTAGTAGCTGTGTTCACGCTAGACTAAGAACCGCCTGACGAAAATGAAGTGAATGTTGCAAATCCATACCTCCTACTGGAAGACCCTCTCTGGTACCTGGCTTCGTTCCTGTAGTGGAAAATAATCACATGGTCAAATGATCTGACCAGATTTCAGTTACAATTAGAGGTTCACTATAAGGAAAAAAGTATTAGGACATCTACAGGACAACCTGTTCTAAATTGACAGGCATTAATATGAAATTGGTCTCCCTTTGCAGCTTTAACAGTTTCTATTCTCTGGGAAGCTTCCTCCTTTTGCAGTGTCTGTGGCTACTTATTGGCAGAAGGACATTTGTGAGACCCTGATGTTGGACGAGAGGCTCACAATGTCCATTCTAGTTAATACCAAAGGTGCTGGATGGGATTGAGGTCACACCAAAACTCGCCCAACCAGCCCGTATGGAGATGCACTGCGACAAGAGAAGGTTCCAAACTGTTCCCACAAAGTTGGAAGTATCCAAATTATCTTGGTCTGCCGAAGCATTAAGAATTCCCTTCACTTGGCCCACCCGTGAAAACAACCCCATAGCATCATCATCCCTCCTCCACCAAACTTTACAGTCACAGTGCAGTCAGACAGATAACGTCCTCCTGGTGTTCTCCAAACCAAGACTTGTCCGTAAGACGGCCAGATAGAGATGCGTGATTGGTCACTCCACAGAACACGTGTCCACTGCTCCAGAGTCCAGCGGCGGAGCTTTACTCCATTTACTCAGCACTGAGCTCGTTGATGTGAGGCTTGTGTGCAGCTGCCGTTTGGACATGAAGCTCCACAGTGTTAGTGCTGATGTTAAAGCCAGAGGAGGTCTGAGTGTGTTGGAGACTTTTCCACACTATGCTCAGCACTCGGAGTCCCTGCTCTGTAACTTTACCTGCTCTGACACTTCGTGACTGAGTTACTGTGATATCTAAACGCTTCTACTGTTCAATCAAACTCTCACAGCTGATGGTGGAAAATCTAGAAGGGAAGAAGTTTCAAGAGCCGACTTGGTGGATCCTATTACAGACCACACTGGAGTTCAGTGAGGACTTTAGAACAACCCATTTATTGGCCCATCTTTATAAAGACAGACTGCAAGGTTAGCTGCTTGATTATATACACCTGCGGCAATAAGGCAGAATGAAACAATTGAATCAAGTAGTGTCCCAATACTTTTGCCCACGTAGTGAGTAAAGATTGAAGTAATAGTGTCATTACATTGCCCACCCTTAGTGAACAGTGGTCTGCACAGAGTAAAATCAAATCAAGGCCTACCATTGACAGTGACAGTGTATCTCCCGATGACCTCATCGTTCTTGATGTCTCGTATGATGTAAACACCGCCATCGTCGTTCTTCACCTCGTTCAGCTGCAGACTAGTTGCGACCGATACTCTCTTCTCATACCCAGACTCACACCGAGCTTTGAGACCCTCGATGGTACAGAGTCTGAACGTGTTTGGACCATCAGACTTCTGAACGGACACCTCAACGTCATCTGGGATGGGCAAATCCAGAGTGAGGGACTCTCCAGCCTGGACTTGGACCGGGTAACTGAAGGCTTGGGGAGAAAAAAAGAAACATAAACAAGTTTAACAAATACCCTCAGGTGAGGTCAATAGGTCTTTAGCTTGGATTATAAACAGGTCTGAACACTTACGCTCCAGCCGGAGACTCACGTCACAGATGCCTTTGCCGTTGCACTTGCCTGTGTACCAGCTCTTCTTACTGAAATCAGCTTTGGAGATGGTCAAGGACAGATTTCCCTTCAGGTACTCCTCATGGGACATCTGAAAACCATCCTTCGACCTGCACGACGTCTGGTCACACTGAGCCAGAATGTCGTGCTTTTTGTCAGGTGTGGCCCATGTGACCAAACCTAAGCACCGCTGGAAGCACGGAAGAGTTGCAGCCTCGTGAAGCTTCACCTTTGTCGAGTTGAAACTGAGTACTGATGCTGGAGAAGTAACACCAGTAAAACCTTAAATCAGTCTTAATGTCTTAAATCAGTCTTAATGTCAGTGGGACATAACACAGATGGCAAATTTCTCATTTAAAGTTCATTAATATTATAAGTATAAATATAAGTATAAGAAATATAAAAAATATATAAGATATAATATAAGAAGTCTAAATTATTGTCTCGTACACTCCTAGTCTCAGCTTTGTCACAATGTCGGACACAAGTGGTCTCCGCCTTGTCTCGGTTTTGGACACTCGTGGTCTCAGCCTTGTCTCGGTCTCTGACACTTCTGATCTTGGTTTTGTCACAGTCACAGACACACCTGGTCTTGGCCTTGCCACAGTCTTGGACGCTCCTGGTCTTCGCCTTGTCGCGGTCTCGGAGGCTCCTGGTTTTGGCCTTGTTGCAGTCTTGGATGCTCCTGGTCTCGACTTTGTCACAGTCTTGGCTTTTGTCTTATCTTGGTCTTGAACACTCCTGGTCTGGGCCTTGTCTTGATCTCTGATACTTCTGATCTTGGCCTCGGAGCTGTCTCAGATGCTCCTGGTCTCAGCCTTCTTGTGGTCCTAGACACTACTAGTCTTAGCCTTCTTGCGGTCCTAGATACTCCTTGTCTCAGCCTTCTTGCGTTCCTAGACACTCCTGGTCTCAGCCTTCTTGCAATCCTAGATGCTCCTGGTCTCAGCCTTCTTGGGGTCCTAGATACTCCTTGTCTCAGCCTTCTTCGGGTCCTAGATACTCCTGGTCTCAGCCTTCCTGGGGTCCTAGACACTCCTGGTCTAAGCCTTCTTGCGGTCCTAGACACTCCTGGTCTCAGCCTTCCTGGGGTCCTAGACACTCCTGGTCTCAGCCTTCCTGGGGTCCTAGACACTCCTGGTCTCAGCCTTCTTGCAGTCCTAGATGCTCCTGGTCTCAGCCTTCTTCGGGTCCTAGACACTCCTGGTCTCAGCCTTTTTGCGGTCCTAGACACTCCTGGTCTCAGCCTTCTTGCGGTCCTAGACACTCCTGGTCTCGGCCTTGATACTGTCTCTGGCGCTTCTGGTCTCTGCCTTGTCATGGTCTCAGATGCTGCTGGTCGCAGACTCGACAACTAAAAGTCTCAGTCTTCACTTAGATCTGGATCTATCAGCCTTGACTACAGCACTAGTAGCAGACGCCTTGAAGTCTCATTTATTCGTTTTATGTCTGTACTTTAATTTAGTTTTATAGATAACCCACCAACATATTCCTTTAAATCCTGAAGGACTCACCGAGAGGAATCAGCAGAAGCTGTAATATGAACGCTAGAATCTTCAGGTTCTTCATGTCTGCGTAGAACACAGGTACATTCATAACCATTTACTGCAGAAGACAAAAGTCAAAGTAATATTTTTGTGTTTTGGTCTTAACTGTACTGAGTTCTACACTACACATTCCCTCCCTTTCTTACTTTATACTGTTTTATTTTTTTGACATTTAATTACATCCAGCCTGCTCATCAGACCAGCTAGAGGAGAAGAAAGTGACCTGCTACAGAATGTCAAAATCGTACCATACATCACATCCAAACTCAACATTGTTTGTAAAATGAAATGAATATAATAATAATAGTAATATTGTTGTTAGGGTTAAGGTTATGGTTATCTGATAAAAATGTTTAGATTTAGCTTTTTCCATGAATGTAAGAACAACTAGTTATAAACAGCAACTAGTTGTTCTTACAAAAATAAAAACATTGATAACAATTTATGCTAAGGGTTCAAATATTAAGCCAAGCCAAGCAAGATGTATGCCATTAGGTCATGTTAAAAACTGAGAAAGATCAAGATGATCCTGAGCCACAGTCTGGTCTACTGCGCCATCTAGTGATGATCGTGTGCATGCAACAGTGTTACATTTCAGAAAATAAGAACAACTCACTCCAAGTAGGATTGCTATTAGGGGTGTGTTTAAAAAAATCGATTTTTCGATTCAAATCGATCTTCATTTGAATAATCCGATATCGATTCATATAAACCCGAGATCGATCTTGAAAATTAGCATTCCAGACCCCCCGTGCCCCACCAAGTCTCGAGTCATCAGCCATTGCTTTTCACCCAATCAGGTCTGGCTGGGGGTGCACATTAGTTAAGCATAGCTGGAGCACAAGTGAAGGCGCCCCAGAACTTGAAAGCAGATGTCTGGCCACATTTTGGATTCAGAAACCATGACGACGGTATATAAACATATAAACACTAATGTTTTTAGTAATGGTAGGTTGAGTGTTCCTTTACGTTTACCACATTGGTTCTCTGAAAATCTCTTTTCATATTCAAACAAAACATATTATTGTAACTGAAATATCCCTAAATGAATCCATATTGAATTCAACCGGAAATCGAATTGAATTGGGACCTTGTGAATCGGGATCGAATCGATTCGGGAAATCAGTGGCGATACCCAGCCCTAATTGCTGTGCATGTTATTGCTACCTGATATTGATATTGATATTGATCATATAATAAGACGTTCTATATAGCACATATAAGGCCATTGTGTTTGGACCTTCTATTCGCTTCTATTCAGATTTCTCACCTCAGTACACATATTTATTTTTCTGTGCTGATTAACTCTAACACTCTACCGCTGGAGCATTTGGGGATAATCTGACCTCCGAACTGCCCCTTATCATGGTTAGACAATTACCATTCTTTAAATGCAAACTGCTGCTTTAATATATATATATATATATATATATATATATATATATATATATATATATATATATATATAATTATTCTGTTGTGTGAAAAAAAAATCTATCTTTCTCAGTTCCTCCAAAGACTCAAAAGAGGAATACCAACAATATTAAAAATTCTGCATAATTAAACGTTTAGCATATAAGAGAGGTTTTGGTGTTCACAGTGCTGGTGAATGGAACCAGACGTCCACCTCTAAAAGCTCCCTCACAGAAAGTTATTACAGTAAATGGTTATTTAGTAAATGGTCTGATGTCTGAGACGCTGTTCATGACGGTTTTCATTAGATTTTAAATTATGCATATTTTTTTAATCTATTCATGGTGAAGGGATACATGCAGGACACTGTGAGGCAAAGTAGTCCCCAAAGAAAAGGTATTATTTTTGGGAATATCACTATTTTATCTTCATCAACATTCATATAAACTCAGAAGACACGTGTAGGTTTACTGGTGGGTTTGATAATAAATACTGTGTATATTTCTGTTGTGCACATAGAGCCCCCTGGTTACCATCTCCACCACTGTAAGCACCATCTATGTATTGTATTGTATTCATATGTTCTTGTATATATTCTTTTTTACTATTGGAATTCTTTATTCCTCTTTATATACCTTATTGTTTTTTGTACTGTGTTTTGAACTATCTATCTATCTATCTATCTATCTATCTATCTATCTATCTATCTATCTATCTATTTATCTATCTATCTATCTAAACCATTTCACTCCTAAACACACTCTGAATGAAGTTGCTTACACCTGAGAGACTGAAATTTGAGGTTGTTTTTTTTTTAATCCATGGAGTTCCCCTATGGGCGGCGCCCTGTGTCCACTGATGAAGAACTAGAGGAACACAAACTGTGCAGCAGCAGATGAGCTACTGTCTCTGACTTTACATCTACAAGGTGGACCAGCAAGTAGTAGGAGTGTCTAATAGAGTGGACAGTGAGTGGACACTCTAAACACTGTCTAATCCATTCACACCAGCACAACACACACTCACACCCACCCTCTGCTGCCTGCGTTATGCGCGTGCGTGAGAAGTGAAGTGAGAGCCTCGGATTCTTCTTACCAATAAAACTGTATTTACGTTATTAAATACTTAATCTCGGCTCTTCTGGTGAGCTGTGACTCTTATATTCCACCTCGATCTCCTAAACCGAGCTGTTATCGAGGCGCCCGGAAGTTAAAGAGCTCGCGGAGTTTCTCAAAAGTGAAAGTATCGGATTAAAAAAATTCCTTCATATCTGTCAGATTAAATAAACCACGAAGCAGATTAGACACTGAAGTGCGGTGTGTGCTGAGTTTACCTCTCTCTGCTCCGCTCCAGCTCTCCTGAATCTCCAGCTGTTCTCAGCCAAACGAGGATCTTCTCCAGGAGCCAACGCTTTGTTTTTATTTTTATGGTTGTTTCCGCAAAGTGACCATCAGGAGCGCTCCAACATGGAGAGACATTCACCTCAAAACACCTGACGAATGTGCAAAAGACAATTCACAAATTCCACAAATGAGTTTCACTATTCACAAATGAATATATCCCAGCTTGCCATTTGTACGAATTCTGTTAAACTTATGAATACATATTTTTGATTTTCATAGATGCATTATAATTTATATGTGTAAATGAACACATTTGTCTGTATTTTCATTGCATATTTTTTAAGAGATGAAGTCTCACATTTAATTTTTTTTTATAAAGTGTTGAATCTGCATTTGTGGATCAAATGGATTTTGACACTTTTGTTTCGCGTTTCTGAACAAGATCCACACACAAATGCAGCTCCATTCACAAATGTGGCGAACACGCTATATATATATATAGTTGTAATATAAACATGTATTATTTATGTATATAGTATTATATTATTGTAATATGAACGTGTAGTATTGATACTTATAGTATTATATTATTGTAATATGAACGTTTAGTATTGATACATATAGTATTATATTATTGTAATATGAACGTGTAGTATTGATACATATAGTATTATATTATTGTAATATAAACCTGTAGTATTAAAATATATAGTATTATATTATTGTATATGAACGTTTAGTATTGATACATATAGTACTATATTATTGTAATATGAACGTGTAGCATTGATACATATAGTATTATATTATTGTAATATGAACGTGTAGTATTGATACATATAGTATTATATTATTGTAATATGAACGAGTAGTATTGATATATATAGTATTATATTATTGTAATATGAACCTGTAGTATTGATACATATAGTATTATATTATTGTAATATGAACGTGTAGTATTGATACATATAGTACTATATTATTGTAATATAAACCTGTAGTATTGATACATGTAGTATAATATTATTGTAATATAAACGTATAGTATTGATACATATAGTACTATATTATTGTAATATAAATGTGTAGTATTAAATATATATAGTACTATATTATTGTAATATAAACCTGTAGTATTGATATATATATATATAGTACTATATTATTGTAATATAAACCTATAGTATTGATATATATAGTACTATATTATTGTAATATAAACCTGTAGTATATATATATATATATATATATATATATATATATATATATATATATATATATATATATATATTATTGTAATATAAACCTGTAGTATTGAGATATATATATATATATATATATATATATATATATATATATATATATATATAGTACTATATTATTGTAATATAAACCTGTAGTATTGATACACATAGTCCTATATTATTGTAATATAAACCTGTAGTGTTCAAATCTCTCACAGCACGGACATTTTTTCCTCTTGCACTGCAGCAGCTGTGAGAAGAAAAACACATTTAAACCTGCAGGTTTTTCTCTGTTTTAACCACAAACTCAGTGAGGGGTATCAGTGGTCACGATTCTCCTGCACTCAGAGACTGGTTAACCGCTCTCTTTCAGCTTTATCAGGCCACAACATTTTATCTTCTTGTGATTTATTTGATATTTTACTCCAGTTTTAAAAACAGTTGTGGTGAATGGAACCAGACATCCACCTCTGAAAGCTGGTGGGTTTGATAGTAAATACAATATGCCTATATTTGTGATGATGAAGACTTTTACTGTGTAAAGCACAATCTAACAGAGATCTGCATAGTATGCAGAATGTTCACTGAGCACTGGGTGAGTCTAAATGTCTCAGTATTAAAAGTCGTTTACTGGCAAAACTTGTGGTTTACTTACCGGACGTGACACTCTTCCTGTAAATCTAATGATTGATAGCTTGAAGCAGAGAGTTGTGAAACTCTCATAGCTGAATAATCTGCATTAAGATACAGAAAACCATGAAGGGTCTCCTGTTTCTTATGTTTAGTGTTCATCTGGCATCAGCAGGTAAGTTCACTTCTGTTATAGAAACAGCAGCTCATACGGTGTGATAGTGTTTTTATATCCTGATATTAATTACTGTTTCATCTGTTACCATATAATATACTTATATATAATATATAAAACTTTCCACTGTTAAATAAAACATTCCACTGTTTCCAATGTTAATGAAAAGTTTAAAGATTTCAAACAGTATTAATATAGCAAGTAGTGCTTTTACATATGTCAGTGTGCTACTCATATATATATATTGTTTTGGTTTTAATATTGTGTCTTCAATTTTGTAAACACTGGACATTTGGTTGGGGGGCAGCAGGTTTTTAGATATCGACTTAATTAATGCACTACATTACATACATAATATAATCAACTGTATACAACAACTTGCAGCATTAGTAATTTATGTTTATATAGAATAAAAAATATATATTTGAATATTTGAATGCAGCAGCTGTTGTTAACATTATGAATGAATGGACCAATAGAAATATGGAGAGAGATTAGTCTCAAAACTAATCTCTGAATTCATCAACTGCACACACATCACTAATGAGTTTCAGTATTCACAAAGAAATATATCCCAGTCTGAGTCTCACGACTTACCATCTGTATAAATTTTATAAAAACACTGTACGTACGGTGTTTACTTTCTCTCCAAAATAGTAACTTTACAGAAGAGAGCAATGATTTATTTTAAATAAACAAACATAATGTAAATCACCACTTTGTACATTTTGCCACTGGAATCTTCTTCTGGGCTGTGTCTCAAATCCTAGTGAGCTCCTACATAAGCAGCATTTTAAGTCATAGTATGCGCTCCTGACATGTAGACTGTCCCAATTCTTACATACCTTAAACATGCTTCTACTGAGGAACCTTATTTAGACCTGATTTTAAGAAAGTATTGAACTCTTCCTCAGCCACTAAGACAATCCCATGATGCACCGCAGGCTAATCTACGAGCAGTGAAGTGGTTTTAAAATGTGAGTTATTTTGATTCTCTCTGGAGTTTTAATGTGTTTCTGGTCATATAATCACACAAAACAGTATTTTATTATCAACTCTGTAACGAGTCCTTCAGCATTAACACTTTTATACTCCACACATTAGCATTCATGCTAGCAGATTTTTAAGCCTCAGGCTATTGTTTTGGATGCCGGCTGGTAGCTTAGCAACAAGCTAAACCACTGGTGGCATGCTGCAGTGGGCGGGAACAAGGCGTGACGCAGTCTCTCTCTAACTAGAGCGTCTCAGTAATCTGTTTTATGAGGAGAGATGAGGAGAGAACGCTGCTACTTACACAGCTGCTACCTAGACAGCCTACTTACACACTCACTAGGATTTGAGACAGACCCCTAGTATCTAAATATAGTTTTCAGACTATTTAAAGCTACTTATTAAAATACATACAGATTAAAATGTAAGAATGTCTTGTTTTGGTTCTTTACTGTTTACAAGGAAGACATAAAAGTACTGAGATTAGTTTAAAGTTATATAAGTATAAACACATTTACTTATTAACATGTACCTCAGAGGTCAATAATAGGCGGACCGCGGTCCGGGTCCGGGTCCAGACCCAGACGTTGTCCAATGCGGACCCGAACCGATAAAGTAGTGAGAAAGATTTCATGTTGACAGTGTTTATTTTATGATATACGGTATACAGGCTTTGCGGCGCTGTAAACTTACAGACCAATCGCGTGCATTGTAAAATCAGCGGAGGCTCCTTAGCCAATCAGATCTGTGCAGATTCAGGAGTGCGGCGCGTGCACACTGGCGAATTACAAAGCGAGAAGCCCTGTCGGCGAAAACCTATTTTTAACCAGGAGTGGAGAGACTTATCTGTTTATTCTTCACAGGTAGGTCCAAACTAACAGGTGAAGACGTGAAATTGAGTTAACATGAAGACGCACGCTTGTATGTAGTTTTTCTATAAATAAGCACGTTTTTTCAAAGTCATTCTTTTTATTTGCATCCCTTGTTTTTATTGAAGTGATAAAAAAAACATTTATTAGAAGTAAATACACTGAAATATACTGAACGGTATATGTGATGTGTTGGTGTTTCAGTAGCTGATGGTATGAGATGCTGATACTAGACTACTTCAGTAAACAGGATACACCACTGAATCAGAACACACGTTATAGATGATGACGGTCCGGACCTTGGCCTGAGGAACTCCCCTCTGATGTACCTTATACGTTATGTTGTTTCTCCCGACAGCTACTCACTCTCTGAGGTACCTCTACACTGCAGTGACTCCAGGAATGAACTTCCCAGAGTTCACTGTGGTGGGTCTGCTGGACGGAGAGCAGACTGTGTACTATGATAGTAACATCAGGAAGATGGTCCCCAAGACAGAGTGGATGAAGAAGAATGAAGATGAAGACTACTGGAACAGTGAGACCCAGATTAGTTTGCGTCATGAGGAGATCTTCATAGCTAATGTGGACACAGCAATGCAGCACTTCAACCAGACAGGAGGTGAACATAGTCAGAGCTTCCAGCACGTAAACAGCACATATTCAAATATTAAACAGTATTAATAGAGTAAGTAGAGCTTTTACAATTTATTATTAAATATTAAACAGTATTAATAGAGTAAGTAGAGCTTTTACACTTTATTATTAAATATTAATCAGTATTAATAGAGTAAGTAGAGCTTTTACACTTTATTATTAAATATTAAACAGTATTAATAGATTAAGTAGAGCTTTTACACTTTATTATTAAATATTAAACAGTATTAATAGAGTAAGTAGAGCTTTTACACTTTATTATTAAATATTAATCAGTATTAATAGAGTAAGTAGAGCTTTTACACTTTATTATTAAATATTAAACAGTATTAATAGAGTAAGTAGAGCTTTTACACTGTATTATTAAATATTAATCAGTATTAATAGAGTAAGTAGAGCTTTTACACTTTATTATTAAATATTAAACAGTATTAATAGAGTAAGTAGAGCTTTTACACTTTATTATTAAATATTAAACAGTATTAATAGAGTAAGTAGAGCTTTTACACTGTATTATTAAATATTAATCAGTATTAATAGAGTAAGTAGAGCTTTTACACTTTATTATTAAATATTAAACAGTATTAATAGAGTAAGTAGTGCTTTTACACTTTATTATTAAATATTAAACAGTATTAATAGAGTAAGTAGTGCTTTTACACTTTATTATTAAATATTAAACAGTATTAATAGAGTAAGTCGTGCTTTTACACTTTATTATTAAATATTAATCAGTATTAATAGAGTACGTAGTGCTTTTACACTTTATTATTAAATATTAATCAGTATTACTAGAGTAAGTAGAGCTGTTACACTTTATTATTAAATATTAAACAGCATTAATAGAATAAGTAGAGCTTTTACACTTTATTATTAAATATTAAACAGTATTAATAGAGTAAGTAGAGCTTTTACACTTTATCATTAAATATTAAACAGTATTAATAGAGTAAGTAGTGCTTCTACACTTTATTATTAAATATTAATCAGTATTAATAGAGTAAGTAGAGCATTTACACTTTATTATTAAATATTAAACAGTATTAATAGAGTAAGTAGTGCTTCTACACTTTATTATTAAATATTAAACAGTATTAATAGAGTAAGTAGTGCTTCTACACTTTATTATTAAATATTAATCAGTATTAATAGAGAAAGTAGTGCTTTTCCATACGTCAGTGTGTTTGTTTAACCCTTTCCAAGCTTCTCCTAAACAAACCAGTATTATTATCAGTTCTCATCTAATACCTGCTTTGACTGCTCAGTACTTCATTAAGCTAAATCAAGATTTGCTGCTGAAGGAACTGAACACATTCATACAATGTCTGGGACGTCCAGGAGAAATCTGGATTGTGATGATAGTGGGCCTCAGACGGATAGGACATTCTGTTTCCGGTGTTCTGAAGTGCAGGCATTAAACATTCCTCCATCCACAGTGTCCCATGTGTACTAGAAAGGCATTACCACCCACAGTGGACAGCACAGTGACCGCTTATTAGTGCTTTATGATCATGTCTGGGGGCATCAAGCTGGAACTGTCTATGCGACTATAGAGTCTAGTGACTCTAGCAGAAATCACATACTCATTGAATGTAGGGGGCTCCACACGCATATCTCGCAGGTCAGTGCAGCGTTCTTTAGCTTCCATAGAGCAGAAGAACCACTACATTGTGCCCACCAACCCACTTTAAGTGGGGTGCATGTGTGGTGCAGACACCATAAAACCCTGGACCCGAGTTATCAACAAGGCACTGTGCAGGCTGGTGGTGGTTCCATACTAATGTGGGTTGGGTCCACTGACTGTCTACCTAAACAAGTCATTGACTGGTGCCCACTACATGTCACTGCTTAGTGACCATTTGCAGTCCTTCATGGACTCCATGTAATACCACAATGTTGAGATAGTCCAGCAGGATAATGCACTGTGCCATCGGGCCCAAGTTTTTTCAGAATTGGGTCGAGGAGCATTCTGGAGAGTTCTGTAAAACAGTGTGGCCTGAAATGAACCCAGTCGAACCTTCACACCCCAGACCCTGCACCTACAGATACCACCAAGCTGTGGGTGACTATCCAGTTGCCAGACTCAACATCCCCTCAGACGTCTTCCGTCTACTGGAGTCAATGCTACAATGAGTTGCTGCACGTTGCCGGGCTGGAGGGGGTCCTACATCATACTACTCCCTGTTTTGTTACTTTTGTGTTAGTATGATGTGTTGGTCTTTGTGTAGGTGGTCACACAGTGCAGTGGATGTACGGCTGTGAGCTGGATGATGATGGAACTAAGACAGGATACATGCAGTACGGATATGATGGAGAAGACTACATCAATCTGGATCTGAACACTCTCACCTGGACTGCAGCTAAACCTCAAGCTGTTATTACCAAACTGAAGTGGGAGCGTGAAGCCTGGGCTGGTCAGGTGAAGAACTACCTGGAGAACACCTGCACTGAGTGGTTACAGAAGTATGTGGGTTACGGCAGAGAGACTCTGGAGAGGAAAGGTAAAGTGCTCTCACCTTCATCACTGAAAACCTGCTTCATTGTTTATTAATCATTAGAGACGTCCTGTTCCGGAGTCCTTCTGGAGACTGTGGATTAGATACATAGAGGAGTGAGGGTCAATGTGACAGCAGGGTCTAAACTCTCTCTCTCTCTCTGTCCAGTTCCTCCTGAGGTCTCTGTGTTCCAGAAGAACATTTTTTCTCCAGTGGTGTGTCATGCTACAGGGTTCTTGCCCAAATCAGTGAAGATCTCCTGGCAGATAAACGGAGAGGATCTGGATGTGAACTGGGATCTCAGAGAGACGCTACCCAACCAGGATGGAACCTTCCAGAAGAGGAGTGTTCTGATTGTGTCACCTGAGGAGCTGGGCAGACATGACTACACCTGCATCATTCAGCACAGCAGCCTGGAGAAGGAGATAGTGCTACGTGTGCCTGATAACAGAGTCCTATCAGGTGGGGAGTCTGATTCTGAGGAGCAATAATCTTTAAAAGTTCACTGTGTTCAGAGTTGTGTAAAGATGTACAGAGATGCTCCTCAGGCTTTATTAAGATTCAGGTTTTTGTTATTGGCTCCTTATACTTATGAAGTTATGAAATAACGCCCACTCCCACGCCCAAATCTCTCCATCATTACAAGCTCTATATAAACCACTCCTCTGCCCTTACCTTCTCATGACAAAATACGAACCCCACCACCTCCCCAGCTCCTCCATCTCTTCCAAAATCCCACTCCTTGCCTGGCAAGGGGGGCCTGGCTTCAAATCCCAACAGCCGAAGCCACCCAGAACTCCAACCCCACGTTTCTCAGAGTTCCCCTTCCTTGCCCTGCCTTAGACACATAGAGGAGTGAGGGTCAGTATGGCTGTAGATTAGACACATAGAGGAGTGAAGGTCAGTATGGCTGTAGATTAGACACATAAAGGAGTGAGGGTCAGTATGGCTGTAGATTAGACACATAGAGGAGTGAGGGTCAGTATGACTGTAGATTAGACACATAGAGGAGTGAGGGTCAGTATGACTGTGGATTAGACACATAGAGGAGTGAGGGTCAGTGTGACTGTGGATTAGACACATAGAGCAGTGAGGGTCAGTATGACTGGATTAGACACATAGAGGAGTGAGGGTCAGTATGACTGTGGAGTAGACACATAGAGGATTGAGGTTCAGTATGACTGTGGATTAGACACATAGAGGAGTGAGGGTCAGTATGACTGTGGATTAGACACAGAGGAATGAGGGTCAGTATGACTGTGGATTAGACACATAGAGGAGTGAGGGTCAGTATGACTGTGGATTAGACACAGAGGAATGAGGGTCAGTATGACTGTGAATTAGACACATAGAGGAGTGAGGGTCAGTATGGCTGTGGATTAGACACATAAAGGAGTGTGGGTCAGTATGACTGGATTAGACACATTGAGGAGTGAGGGTCTGTATGACTGTGGATTAGACACATAGAGGAATGAGGGTCAGTATGACTATGGATTAGACACATAGAGGAGTGAGGGTCAGTATGGCTGTGGATTAGACACATAAAGGAGTGAGGGTCAGTATGACTGGATTAGACACATAGAGCAGTGAGGGTCTGTATGACTGTGGATTAGACACATAGAGGAGTGAGGATCAGTATGACTGTGGATTAGACACATAGAGGAGTGAGGGTCAGTACGACTGTGGACTAGACACATAGAGGAGTGAGGGTCAGTATGACTGGATTAGACACATAGAGGAGTGAGGGTCTGTATGACTGTGGATTAGACACATAGAGGAGTGAGGATCAGTATGACTGTGGATTAGACACATAGAGGAGTGAGGGTCAGTATGACTGTGGACTAGACACATAGAGGAGTGAGGGTCAGTATGACTGTGGATTAGACACATAGAGGAGTGAAGGTCAGTATGGAGGGTCTAATCTCTCTCTCTCTCCAGTTCCTCCTGAGGTGTCTCTGTTCCAGAAGGACTCTTCTTCTCCAGTGGTGTGTCATGCTACAGGGTTCTTCCCCAAATCAGTGATGATCTCCTGGCAGAAGAACGGAGAGGATCTGGATGAGGACGTGGATCTCAGTGAGACGCTACCCAACCAGGATGGAACCTTCCAGAAGAGGAGTATTCTCACTGTCTCACCTGAGGAGCTGGACAGAAATCAGTACACCTGCGTCATTCAGCACAGCAGCCTGGAGAAGGAGATAGTGCTACATGTGTCTGATCCCAGAGTCCTATCAGGTGGGGAGTCTGAGGATCAATAATATTTATGTGTTGTGTTGGTGAAATGATACAGAGTAAAAATTCATTGGATGGAACATTTTTTTTTATAAATTCATGGCCACAACCATTTGGTTTTGTGTTATTGGCTTATAGTTATTATATTTAATACAGATGAAGCCACAGCGCAGCTGCTTATCACTGTTTCTGGCCCGCGTCCAGCTGCAGTGTTAGTCATGAGACTCATTCATTTTAAACACTTTATTATATTACTGCTGTTATTACTGCTATTATTACTGCTGTTATTACTGCTATTATTACTGCTATTATTACTGCTGTTATTACTGCTATTATTACTGCTATTATTACTGCTATTATTACTGCTGTTATTACTGCTATTATTACTGCTGTTATTACTGCTATTATTACTGCTATTATTACTGCTATTATTACTGCTGTTATTACTGCTATTATTACTGCTGTCACTGCTATTATTACTGCTATTATTACTGCTATTATTACTGCTATTATTACTGCTGTCACTGCTATTATTACTGCTATTATTACTGCTATTATTACTGCTATTATTACTGCTATTATTACTGCTATTATTACTGCTGTCACTGCTATTATTACTGCTATTATTACTGCTATTATTACTGCTGTTATTACTGCTATTATTACTGCTATTATTACTGCTGTTATTACTGCTATTATTACTGCTGTTATTACTGCTATTATTACTGCTATTATTACTGCTATTATTACTGCTGTCACTGCTATTATTACTGCTATTATTACTGCTGTTATTGCTGCTATTATTACTGCTATTATTACTGCTATTATTACTGCTGTCACTGCTATTATTACTGCTATTATTGCTGCTATTATTACTGCTATTATTACTGCTATTATTACTGCTCTCACTGCTGTTATTACTGCTACTATTGCTGCTATTATTACTGCTATTATTACTGCTATTATTACTGCTATTATTACTGCTATTATTACTGCTGTTATTACTGCTATTATTGCTGCTATTATTACTGCTGTTATTACTGCTGTCACTGCTGTTATTACTGCTACTATTGCTGCTATTATTACTGCTGTTATTACTGCTGTCACTGCTATTATTACTGCTATTATTGCTGCTATTATTACTGCTGTCACTGCTGTTATTACTGCTACTATTGCTGCTATTATAACTGCTATTATTACTGCTATTATTACTGCTATTATTACTGCTGTCACTGCTGTTATTACTGCTACTATTGCTGCTATTATAACTGCTATTATTACTGCTATTATTACTGCTATTATTACTGCTATTATTACTGCTGTTATTACTGCTATTATTACTGCTATTATTACTGCTGTTATTACTGCTATTATTACTGCTGTTATTACTGCTATTATTACTGCTATTATTACTGCTGTTATTACTGCTATTATTACTGCTGTCACTGCTATTATTACTGCTATTATTACTGCTATTATTACTGCTGTTATTACTGCTATTATTACTGCTGTCACTGCTATTATTACTGCTGTTATTACTGCTATTATTACTGATGTTACTGCTATTGTTACTGCTGTCACTGCTATTGTTACTGATGTTACTGCTATTATTACTGATGTTACTATCGTTACTGCTGTTAGTGTTATGAGTATATTGTAGCTTTTCATGTAGAGTGAAACATCACAGTCAGTAAACAGCACATAGATTCATCACTGCAGTTACAGCTCCACTACAACCTCAATTACCGGGAGAAACAGAGACCTAAGTTATACATTTTATCCACCGTTCATGATTTTATTTACGTAGTTATCGTTATATTGTTACATATTACTCTATTCTTTACATCAAATATGTATTTATCTAGTAATAATGACCTCCTGGTGTTAAATTACCTTGTTTTGTGAAATACACTGTACAACTAGCAGTGAAATGCTGGCTAACATGAAATTATATATATATATATATATATATATATCCAAAAATGCAACTTGGAGAGAAAAATGGAGAGACCTAAAACTTTCAATATAGGTAAATGGAACCAGAGTTTTTCCCAAGCTATTTTGGAGCATTTCTATTGGTCCATTAGTCATGACATATTCACGCAATGTATACAGCCATTGGTGTGTTCAAATAATGTAAAAAATTAAAAATCGACAAAAATGGAGATACAAGGTTTTTATTGGACAGCGACAATATAATGTGTGTGTTCTTTACTCTCTATGTAAATCAATGGAACCAGATTTATTTACAAGCCAGTTTGGAACATTTTTATTGGTCCATTCATCTTCTGGGGTTCCATAAAGTAGAAACAGGACACTGACCCAGCTTTAATGTGTTTCAGGCTCCAGCCTATATAGGATCCTCTTTATTGAGGTTGCAGCTGCTCTTCTCATCTTTTCACTGTGTGTGCTGGTCAGAGACTGCAGTAAGTAGATCTTCAGCAGATTATCAGACTTTACTAAGAGTGTAAACATGCACTGCTGTGAAAAAGTGAAGAGTGTTACTCTCCTCTCACACGAGACAAACACAACTTCACTAAACACCAAATACGGTTTTAAACGGGATCTGTTTCCGTTTCTCTCTCCCACAGAAACCCCTTTTCTCAGCCGCCTCCTTGGAATTCCAGCCCTCTTCTTCTCTGTGACAAGGTGACATCATCTCGTAACACTGTCCTTATTGCCCGCCTATAGGGCCAGGACTTGTAGCAGGATGCTGCTAGCAGCACTCTGGTGATTGACCAGTCAGAGCAGAGCGGGCGAGCTGACCAATCAGAGCACACTGGGCTCATCAGGAGGCGGGGCTTAAAGACACAGGAGCTCTAACAGAGCCATTCCAGACAGCAGGGTGAATTCAGACATACAGTATGAGAAGCAGATTGAGTGGTCAGCTCCGTGGAGTTCTCTGGAATTAAACATTTTAGAATTAGCGCTAATGACACTGATATATTACTGAACAACATCTGTCATATAACATCTGTCATGAGATGTTTATGTTAGTGATATGCAGCGGAGCTCAAGTAAAGCGTGGTGCTGCGTCCACATGCTGGCATTAACAAAACGTTGGCCAACACTTTAATTTTTGGTTATTACTAAAATATTAATCAAATAATAATTAACACAATTATAAATACAGATATATCATTTGTAGGCAAGCTTATAAACGTGCTGTAAGTGTTGTTTTAAGATGTATTGAATGTATTCAATCATTTATTTCTATATGTTCCCTTATATAGAGTCCCTACTTTAATAAACTCACTAAAGTTTGAAGACCCACGCTGAATGATTACATGCAGTTTGGTGACTGTCGGGTAAATAAAGAACAAGGTTTTGGGTTTTGCTGAAAATGAATGGGACTCTATTGGAGGAATGAGGGAAGAATAAAGGAAAAATAGAGGAATAGTGGTCAGTATGTCTGTAGTGTAGAGTTTGAGGACCTACCCTGACCATACTAACCACTACACCACCATACTAACCACTACACCACCATACTAACCACTACACCACCATACTAACCACTACACCACCGTACTAACCACTACACCACCATACTAACCACTACACCACCGTACTAATTACTACACCAACGTACTAACCACTACACCACCGTACTAACCACTACACCACCGTACTGACCACTACACCACCATACTAACCACTAAACCACCATACTAACCACTACACCACCATACTAACTACTACACCACCACACTAACCACTACACCACCATGCTAACCACTACACCACCATACTAACCACTACACCACCATACTAACCACTACACCACCATACTAACTACTACACCACCATACTGACCACTACACCACCATACTAACCACTACACCACCGTACTAATTACTACACCAACGTACTAACCACTACACCACCGTACTAACCACTACACCACCGTACTGACCACTACACCACCGTACTAACCACTACACCACCATACTAACTACTACACCACCGTACTAACCACTACACCACCGTACTAACCACTACACCACCGTACTGACCACTACACCACCATACTAACTACTACACCACCGTACTAACCACTACACCACCATGCTAACCACTACACCACCATACTAACCACTACACCACCGTACTAACCACTACACCACCATACTAACTACTACACCACCATACTGACCACTACACCACCATACTAACCACTACACCACCGTACTAATTACTACACCAACGTACTAACCACTACACCACCGTACTAACCACTACACCACCGTACTGACCACTACACCACCATACTAACCACTACTCCACCGTACTAACAACTACACCACCGTACTAACCACTACACCACCGTACTAACCACTACATCACCGTACTAACCACTACACCACCGTACTGACCACTACACCACCATACTGACAACTACACCACCGTACTAACCATTACACCACCATACTAACCACTACACCACCGTACTAACCACTACACCACCATACTAACCACTACACCACCGTACTGACCACTACACCACCATACTGACCACTACACCACCGTACAGACCACTACACCACCGTACTGACCACTACACCACCGTACTGACCACTACACCACTGTACTAACCACTACACCACCATACTAACCACTACACCACCGTACTGACAACTACACCACCGTACTAACCATTACACCACCATACTAACCACTACACCACCGTACTAACCACTACACCACCATACTGACCACTACACCACCGTACAAACCACTACACCACCGTACTGACCACTACACCACCGTACTGACCACTACACCACCGTACTAACCACTACACCACCATACTAACCACTACACCACCGTACTGATTACTACACCAACGTACTAACCACTACACCACCGTACTAACCACTACACCACCATACTAACCACTACACCACCGTACTAACCACTACACCACCGTACTAACCACTACACCACCATACTAACCACTACACCACCATACTAACCACTACACCACCCTACTAACCACTACACCACCGTACTGACCACTACACCACCGTACTAACCACTACACCACCGTACTAACCACTACACCACCGTACTAATTACTACACCAACGTACTAACCACTACACCACCGTACTAACCACTACACCACCGTACTAATTACACAACCAACGTACTAACCACTACACCACACCATATATAAGTATATGTGTGCGTCAGCATGAATTTTGATATTTTTTTGATGTTTTGTACACCTGTGTTTACAGAAGAGATGAAGAGAGGAAAACTATAGAAGAACGAAGAAGGTCCAGATCTTCTGTTGAAGCTTAATCATCTACTTAAAAGTATTTCTGCGTTGATTTGCTGCTGTGTTTGATCCACTCACACTAGCACCACACACACTAACACACCACCACCACGTCAGTGTCACTGCAGTGCTGAGAATGATCCACCTCCCTAATAGTTCCTGCTCTGTGGTGGTCCTGTGGGGGTCCTGATCATTAAAGAACAGAGTAATAAAGTATACAGAGAATCAGATGAACTACAGTCTTTAAGTGTAGTCTGTTTTCCATTCCTAACCTGAAACCTGCTAAGACTATGGCTCATATTCACAATCAGTGGTAATCTAGTACCTCCACGTGACTTTTTTCACAATCTCGATCTTGTTGTAAGTCAGAGCATGATGGCTTGATTCCTCAGATCCTGTTTATGATAGTAGTTAAGTCCTAACCAATGGGGGAGCTTGCTTGGCTAAATCCACCTAGATAAGAGCTGACCAACAAAACTTTGGTCCCCAGGATCAGAGCTTTGCAGCCCTGAACTAAAATATTCACTGATTCAGTCATTTTTGAGAATATTTGTAGTCAGACATCTCATACGTCATTATAGATTTGACATATTCACGTGTAATCGTCTTAAAATTCTTTTTAAAAACTTTGGCGTGCGGCTGTAGCCAAAGATTCCAAACGTTTATTCATTGTGTTCAGTAACTGCACAAGGGCTTATAAGCTTTCCATGTCAACCACAAATACATCACAATGGAGAAAGAACAAACACACCCGGACGCTAAACTGTTGGTAATGTTTAAGTATTTATTGAGTTTAATTAAGAACATATTGGTAAAACAAACTACTGATACAGATCACTAATACAGAGCAAGCAGATATAATATAGCTTCACCATACAATGAGGCATCCAGCTGTTACACACTGTCTGTTTCATATTCCATTTATACTTATATGTTTTTCACCAAAATCTCTATCTACTGCTCTAATATCAGACTGAATAACCTGAACTTCACCTGTTTAGATCAAACTCACATATAATAGAAGATAACCTAAAATTGGAAGGCCAATATTTTAGGGTTATTTTAATATTATTATTATTATTATTATAACAGGATTATTATTACATGGTTTCATGTTTAACTCAACTTGAGGACACTAACCCAAACATCAAAGGTTCTTAGAAGATCCTACCAGGTACTTTCTTCTCTGGGGTCCCCACTTACAGATGGCTGTAGCATCACAAGTAAATGTCTGGTGGTCCCAGCTAAGAGTCGAAAATCCTACATCGTTTACATTATTTCAAGAGTTAACTCAACTTGAGGACACCAACCCAAACGTCAAAGCTTTTCCTAACAGCTTAGGTAAACTACAAAAACGCTTGAGACCCTTTCCATCCCACATTCCCACCAGGTACTTTCTCCTCTGGGGTCCCCACTTACAGATGGCTGTAGCATCACAAAAAAATGTTTGGTGGTCCCAGCTACAAGTCACCGAAAACCCTATATTGTTTATGTTATTTCATGAGTTAACTCAACTCAAGGACACCAACCCAAATGCCAAAGCTTCTCACAACAGCTTAGGTAAACTAAAAAAACAACTGAGTCTCTTTCCATCCCACAATCCCACCAGTCTCTTCCAGGGTACCCACTTACAGATGGCTGTAGCATCACAAGAAAATGTTTGGTGGTCCCAGATAGTGGGGAAGCTATGAAAATCCTATATCGCTTAACTAATAGCACTAAAAATGTGAGAACTATTGAGTACCTTAAAAGTTTGTGTTGGGTAAACATTTATGAGGTAATTAAAACAGATGAATACGACTCAATATGACTACTGACTTGAAAAACACTACAGTGCTAACAGTGAGTGCTGACTGTTGGGGTCAAAGCAGGTCTAATCTTAATCGCTGGATGAGGCATCTCATAGATCTCAGAGAAGCACCTGTCTAATCAATCTGAATTCTGATCGTCGTCAGGGACACAGAAGTGATTATTCTTTTCACAACGCTGACACCTATTATTATCACACTGATACAGAGGAACTCGATCATCTACCATCTCCAAGGCTGCTCTCACAACCTCTTTATCCTTTTCTACATCTTTTCTGTAGAGCTGGGTGAAAACGAACGCCCTGGGCCCTTGCAGGGAGGTTAGAACCTTAAGATAGTTATAAATACACTTCTGAAGTAATGGCCCAGCGTTTCCAGTTTTGTTCTGTTTCTTATCGTGCTGTAGTTTTCTTACTTTATCTTCCTTTTCATTGAGGCACATGTCACAACAGGGAGAGTTGTAGGTGTAAAAGATCACACAGTCATCAGACTGTCCTTTCGCTTCCTCTAGCAGCTTCTCTATGACTGTCGGATTATGTTCTATCAACAAACGATACTCTGAATGTCTGGCTTTATCAGGTCTGGCAGCGACGACCATTTGTCCTTCATGAAACATGGATCTATTCTTCTTTTTGTTCTTTATTTCCTCCACTTCCTTTTTAAGACATTTGAAACCCTGTTCTTGGAAACCCTGTAGACACTGCCCCTTCGCAATCCTGATGGCCATGGCATACTGCAAGTCGTCTTCAGAAAATGTTCCAGGCTCTGGTACAGATGACGTTCCAGATGTGCTACACAGAAATAATGAAGTACTAATGTAAGAGTTAGTGCACTCATCATGGGTTCCTCTCTAGTTTCTCAAACATTTCTATTATTATTGTCCCCACTTAACTACCACAACATTAACCTATTACAAATATTAACTACAAAAAATTGGTCAAACACATGAAGAAAGGAGAAAATTCCAACCATTTCATGCTTTTCCTTATATCTTCAATTAAACAATGAAGCATGTTTTATTCATTGACCACTCATCATTAATTTCTTAAACTTTAGATAATAACTACCATGCTTTTGAGGCTGTTCAGGACACTGAATCTCACAGATATATTAATGGCGCTTGAAATAAACATTCTCATTGAAGTTTCTTTGTTGTTGTGTAGATCAAACAGTCACTACTTACGGCTCATTGATCAAACTGACTATATGCTTCAGTGCACCCAGGTCTACATGTCCCTGGCATTTAACCTCCCAGATTCCACAGAGCAGAGAGACGAGGAGCACTGCAGTCGGCACGCCTGGCCACACCTGGACACAGTTTCAAACATTCATTAGAAACAAAAAGAGGATTAGAGATTATTTTCAACATAATAATTTCTATTACAGATGACTGACCCCCTGATAAACAATGGAATTGTAGCCTAATCGTAATCTGTTTATTAAAACAGATGTAAATAAGTATCATAAACACAATACAAAGTAACATGAATATCTTATTTTGAACAAAGTTTAGTTCCACTTTTCCCCAACCAGATACTTTCTTCTCTGGGGTCCCCACTTACAGATGGCTGTAGCATCACAAGAAAATGTGGTGGTCCCAGCAACGAGTCTATAATCCTACACTGTTTACATTATTTCAAGCTCAACTTGAGGTCACCAACCCAAACGTCAAAGCTTCTCCTAACAGCTTATTTAAACAAAAAACGACTGAGACTCTTTCCATCCCACAATCCCACCTGGTACCTTCTCTTCTGAGGTTCCCACTTACAGATGGCAATAGCCTCACAAAAAAAATTCCCCTGGACAAAAAGCAGTAGAAAACAACTTTTGTTTAGGCCTTATTTTATTTACTCTGACGGTCTAACTAAATGCTGCCGACCACAAAGTGACGATACAATGTCAGTGGTCTATAAAAGTGGTCTGCCTGCTCATTCAATATTCTTAGGCAGGAGGGCAGCCAGTCATGTCTGAATCTAATGTTTATCTAAAACTCTGTTTGGCTGTTTCTGATATCTTCTGACATCTGAGTCTGCGCAGATGCAGTTAGAAAAGGACAGTGCTGACCTCAGCACTGTGGCAGCGCAGGCAGCGAAGGCACTGAGGCAGCCAGTTATCGAGGCAGCCAGTGACCGTGCAAACGCCGTTCTGACGCGCATGCGGAAACATGCACAAGCAGCCAAACCGAAACTGAAAGTTTTAATACAGCAGGTTTTCTTTACAGTTACTCGCTTTACCAACTGTGCTCAGTGTCCTCTGGTCTAAGTTATAATGTAAAGGAGATTTAATTCACTGCATCGCTGCGTTAGTCTTGATCAACACAACCAGTCCAGACGGTTTACTTCAGACATTCACAACACAAACCCCTGCTCGTTTTAAACCCCAGAACACGAACCAGCGCTTCTTTCTCTCCAAACTTAATAGAATACGGAACTGGACTAATATAACTGATATGAGGGGCTGTTTGTACCGCATTTATGCACAAATTCCTCGTTACTATAAACACACAAGCCGCCTCGGCGCTGCTACCCTGTCTGCGCGGTTAGCACCGTTAGCTGGATTGTCACGTCTTAATGCTGTAAAACTCAGTAATATTTCCCCTAAAACAACAAAAATAACACGCTGTTCGCGCTGAAATATGGAGCGGCTCAGTTAATTCAGGTGAAAACTGACATTTTAGAGGAGAAGAGATGGTAGAAGCCATTGCTAGCCTTTAGCCTAGCTCGAATAGCCTAGCGTTCGCCGCGTTTCTGCTTTCCGCCACACCGTTTCTGACGCGCTCTCTCTCGGCCAGCGGCGCCACGCGGGCCCGAGGTCCCGAGGCCTGTTTCGTGATGCAGCCTGAAGCTGAGCAGCGCCTCCAACAGTCCGTCATCCATCATTAACTCAGTTATCCGCTATAAAGCGGGTCAGACGGTGAACGACGAGTCTAACAAAGTTACTACAAACAATAAACGGACTACATATTTTATATATATTTCCCGAAGCAGCCGCAGCCGCCATCTTGGTCAGATTCCGTTAGTTCCCCATCCAGTGCAGTGATTTCTTCTGTCCGAACAATATCAGATTTACATCTAATTTATGTTTATTATTTAAAAACAAGCAGACACCGAACTGACGTTTTCATAAAGAGCTGCTTACCATGATGAGTTGAGATGTTTGCACAACGTGTTGAATCTTTCTTGGCTGGGATTTGCAGGAGGACCAGGAAGACCAGTAACACTTCCAGGCAGTCCAGCCAGTTCTGTTCACTTTCGTTTTATTTACTGTAAGATGACGTCTCAGATTACAGGTCATTATAAATCTAAAATTATGTTACAGCTTGTTTTTTTATTTTATTTTTATTTTACTGTTGTTTAACGACAACAATGGTTTCACTTATTAACTGTAGCATCAGCTGTATAGTTTTATCACATAATGAGGAATTCAACAGTCAGCTGTTTTATATTTTTTATATTTTTAAGTGTTCGCAAATACTGGAGTACTTATTTTTAATAAAATGTTTGTGCTGAATTCAGAGAATTCAGAAGATTTTGGTTGTGAATTAGCGATACATGGTCATTACGTTTGGCTTCTCATTAGCTCCTATTAGAGGCAAGTTTTATAGGTTTCTGATGGTCTGTTGATCATCTACAACGGACCACTCAAAATAGTGTTACCTGAATGTTTGCTACAAATAATACTAAAAGCAACTTAACACCTCCTATAAACAGATATCCTGCTAAAGTTGGTAGGTTTACTTGCAAATTAGTTGTAAACTTTTGGATATAATCGTCATCTTTAATGTTCTCAAGTAGCCTACGTTAATTCAGATGCCTGTCCATTACTTCGGCCAAATTGAACGACTGTAGTTTTATTGAAAGCTGTAGCTCCTTCCAAAGATGTTGCTTCAGGTATACGGCAGGAAAGATGATGGCGTTTTATTAAACACTTGAACCTGTCTCGACCTAAAAGAACATTAGCCAACTGTACCCAACTGTTTTCACTTCCTTCACCTGCTTCTTTATTATGGACCTCTGAAGGGTTGACCTGTCAATTTTTCTCTCTTCTGCCAAAAAAATCTTATGGATTTTCCACTAATGACATCAGTGACTGCTCTCTCCATCTCTGCAAGGGGTGTTGACCCCCAGTTTGTTTTCCTTTTGCAGACTGTAGACTCTCAGCAGAACATTCAGTAACATACCTGAACACTGTATTACACTAATAAAGACTGTAGACTCTCAGCAGAACGTTCAGTTACATACCTGAACACTGTATTACACTAATAAAGCCTGTAGACTCTCAGCAGATCATTCAGTAACTTACCTGAACACTGTATTACACTAATAAAGACTGTAGACTCTCAGCAGAACGTTCAGTAACATACCTGAACACTGTATTACACTAATAAAGCCTGTAGACTCTCAGCAGAACGTTCAGTAACATACCTGAACACTGTATTACACTAATAAAGCCTGTAGACTCTCAGCAGAACGTTCAGTAACATACCTGAACACTGTATTACACTAATAAAGCCTGTAGACTCTCAGCAGAATGTTCAGTAACATACCTGAACAAGGTATTACACTAATAAAGCCTGTAGACTCTCAGCAGAACGTTCAGTAACATACCTGAACACTGTATTACACTAATAAAGAATAAAGAGTTGTAGCATATATTAATATTTTTTTATTATTTTTTTATTTCTCACTTAGGTGCGGGTGTGGGGAAAGATAGTTGGGGTGATTTGGGGGAGGTTGGGGTAGTTTCAGAAAGTTGGGGTGATTTTAGGGAGTTAGGTTGAATTAAGGAGGTTGGGGTAGTTTAAGGAAGTTGGGGTGATATTAGGAGGTTGGGGTGGTTTGGACGAGGTTGTGGTGATTATAGGAGGTTGGGGTGATTTAGATGAGGTTGTGGTGATATTAGGAGGTTGGGGTGATTTAGACGAGGTTGGGGTGATTATAGGAGGATGTGCCGTTGACATTTTGATGTTCATCTGTCATCGTGCTGCCACCAGTCCGGTCTCCTCCGTCCTCGACCTCCTCCTCGTCTCCCTCTTCCTCCGAAGCTGCCTTTCTCTCCTTGTGGAGGAGCACACTCATCATAAGGACGATGGCGGGGTCCTGTTGGTTTTGATGTCTCCGTCTGATGTCTGTGTCTATGGTGTCTCTGGTTCCACTGATCAGTGGCCTCCTCTCTGTGTGGGTATCTGAGGCCATGGCTTCTCTGCCTCCCCTGATCAGTGGCCCCCTCCTTCATTTGATGTTTGGGCACTCCAGGATGGGTTGTCTGTCCTGGCTGCCGCTGCGTCCACTTGACTCTGGACCGTTGTCTGCCCTGATCAGCGGCCTCCGTCGGTTTTGGTGTTTCGGTCCGATGTCTGTGTCCATGGTGTCTCTGGGTCCACAGATCAGTGGCCTCCTCTCTGGGTGGGTATCTGGGACAGTGGCTTCTCTGCCTTCCATGATCAGTAGCCTCCTCCTTCATTTGGTGTCTCGGGACTCTAGGACGAGTACTTGGTCCTGGGTTCCACTGCGTCCACTCTACTCTGGACTGTTGTCTGTGTCCATGTAGGCTCTGAGTTTGTGGACGAGGAGGCTTCACCCCAGGACAGCCGTGGTTCCTTCTGTCTCTGTGAGCTACACAAGCAGTTACACTCATGTTAGTATCAATGTGTAGTTACTGAAGAAGAAGAACTTTTGGTCTCCTGAAGAATGTGGTAATGGATGCTTCTATGTAAAACAGATGTGTGGGCATGAAGAACCTTGTAGAAGCTCCACTACCAGGGAAAGTTTATCTCTAGAGCCGTATCTCCAACCCAAGATCTGAAGAAATACCTTTATTTGTAAGAGTGTGTGTTCATGTAAACAGAATCTGAGATCTGTTTTCTTTACTCACCCCGAGACGCCTGATGCAGCTGAGGCGGCTGAGGCCGCTGAGGCAGCTGAGGTGGCTCAACATTAAATGCCCTCCTCTCCAAATTTTTAGTGGATTCAGCTGGAGCTCCAGCTTCCTCCACCTTCTCGGTCTGGTCTCGTGCTGAAACATGAAGAAACATCAACAGCTGTCCAGATCCATCACTGTGGTTGGACCTGACTATGGTGTTTGTGTTGCTCACATACAAACTGAACTCAGAGTCACCTCGTAAAATGACCCCGAGCAGAATCAGAATGAGTTCAGATGAATATTAATAACTAACTAATAAATCCTGATGAAACATTAGCAGTTCTTCAGACGTCCACAGTTATTATGATGATCAAGCTACAAGGGTTCTTCTACTCACCCAGACATCCACAGTAATAGGTTCTGGCGGTGTCCAGCAGGGACGCCAGAACCTCTACGATGTCCTGGTAGTCTGGCGCCGAGGACATCAAGCAAAGGAAGTCGTGAACTAATTTAATAGAAATAAATATTAGCACTTGTTCAGCTGAGTCTTCATCACAAAACCTAGTAAAGATGATGATACTGATATTGAAGACTTGAGGATCAGCTGATCTGATGTTACTACTTCTTAAGATCTAAAGATGATCAGCTCTTTCTGCTCATATCAGTCTGAGACCACCAGCTGTTACACACATCTTTAGTTTCTGGTGCTCATTTGCTTTACTCACTGAGATGCTGGTCCCTCCCCGTGACAAGCTCCTCCAGGAGAGTGTCCAAGGCCTTGGTGACGATGGCCGCCTTGGAGTTGTTGTTGTTGCTCACTAGTTCATTTAGAAAGAATGAATGAAGACAGGTTCACATTAACATTAAACATGATTCCTACTTTTACCTGAATGTTATTCTGATGACTCACCTGGAGGTTCTCCGTTCACCTTACGGAGGAAGATCAGGGCGTTGGCAGCCAACTGAACCATCAGCCCCGTCAGCATCTCGTCCACTGGATTCACATTGATACACACTGTCAGTTTTCCAGCTGCATCGTTTTCACTAGTCATATATTTGTACTGAGTGTTTCCGGTACTTACCAAGGTGTGTGTAAGTCATATCGAGGTGGGGGCAGAAGATCCTGTGCAGGGTCTCGGACTCTGCATCCACCTCCACCTCGGCCTGTTGCTCAGTTCCTGGTACTGAAAGAATCAGCAGATGTTCAGTCATGTTATGGTGGGTTCTGACTATCAAGTCACATCACCAAATGGTGCCTGAGTGGTCATCGTCAACTGATATAGTTCTATCTGCTGGAATGGACCAATGCCAGCCTAGTTTAGTCTGCTGCCCTGGTGACAGAGAAGGTACTGGTTTCTGTTACTCACCCAGAGCTGTGCTGTTGGGGCCTCGGATGCTGTTAAGATGTTTCGTTACGAGCGATCCAACATCAGCATACCCAGGAACTGTCTGCATGACCCTCAAAACCTTGTTAACTGATTTAACAGAAATAAACATCAGCAGATGTTCAGCTGCTACATCATCACACCTGGTGAAGATGCTGATCCTGATATTAAAGCTCTGAGTAACAGCAGATGTGATCATTCTTTATGTGGACCCCACATGGGTCAAAGATGGGCTGCCGAATGGGCTGCCCTGGTTGGGGCCCCACAAAGATTTGTCCATAGCCTTCAAATGGGCCCTGTGTGTATTTGTCAATGTGAACCAATAATGATACGGACTGCAAGATGGGCCCATGTGAACAATCAACCATGTGAACAGTCCCATAACTGAGCCCCCACAGAAGCCTAAGTGTTGCTCACAACTGTAACCCAAATGGGGCAAAAACGTTATAACTCAGCAGGGCCCATGTATCACCAATCATAAAGCCCCTACAAGCCCACGTGAAGCCCATACAGGCCAGATAAGAACTATACGGGCCCCAAATGGACATGCTAGCTGTGAAGTCTTTAGTATTATCTTTAATATTTAGTGTTTATGTGCTTTACTCACTCAGGTGCTGGTCAGGTGAGGACGTGAGTCTCTGCAGCAGGACGTAGACAACCTCGCAGGCGGCCTCGATCACGGCGATGGTGTTGTTTGCTGATGCATGTAGAAGATATTCAGTGAGAGTGAGATGTTGAGAGATATTAAAATATTAATGTTTCTGATTTTGTCTGAATGTAGTTTTTGTTGTAAGTCCTTCTTTTACTCACCCGGAGGGAACTCGAGGTTCTTCAGGTCAGATTCCTTGAGGTTCTCCTGGAGGTATCTAAACGACTCTGCTGCAGAGATGACCCTCACCACGGTCATCATCTTCTCGTCATCTTTCACATTAATAAACACTGTCAGTCGTCCAGCTGTGTTATTTTCATACTTGATATATTTCCACAGGTCATTTCCGTTACTTACCGAAGGACTCGACAGTGTCATGCACCTGGGAGGACCACAGGGTCTCAGAAACTAGAGTTTCTACCCCTGTGTCCTCCACCCCCTCCACAACCGGAGCTCCTGAGTCAGATTCTAAGAAGATCAGCAGATGTTCAGTAACGTTATGGTTAGTTCTGATGGTCCTTGTCAAGTCAGAAAATGATGACATCACCAAATCTTAACTAGGGCCTGATGGAGTTCAGGTGGTCTACATTAACTTGTTCATTTATTACATCAACAAGACTGGACCGCGTGCTGGAGTGGACCAACAGCAGCCGGTTTGTTCTGGTAATGTTCTCCAATGCTGTACAATTCAGAGTTAGCATGATGCTAATAGTTTGTTCTGCTCACCCAGAGATGTGCTGGAGGTTGGAGGTTCCTCCAGCAGCGTTTCTGTCCTGGTCTCCTCCTCAGTGTGCTCACAGGTCTGGGCTTCTGTTTGAACATCAATAAATATCAACATCTGTCCAGCTGGGTCGTTATCACAATATCCAACGTTTGATTCTTTTACTCACCCAGATGCTGGTCCACCACTTCTCCTCCAGCAACGTCCCTCTGCAGGATCTCCAGGAGCTCACGGGTCCCAGGAGCTCTCTGTTCTCCTGCTTTATTATTCATATCAGAATGAATAATATCAGCATTTGTTCTGTTAATGTAGAGATAGAATGATGTTCATCATGATAACAGGTTCTCCTACTCACCCAGAGGGGTGCTAGAGGGTGGTCCAGCATCTACAGACTCCAGCAGCTCAGTAGCCATCTCGGTGTTGACGCCTGTTTTATTTAGAATTTAATCATTTAGACAGATTGGAGTTCATAATCAGTTAAATTCCTGTTTTTATTAAACAATAAACAATATTAATAAATAAAATACATACAGCACAACTAACACAGAGTAACCTTCACCCTACACTTAACCCTACCTAACATTAACATTAACCCTAAACTTAACCCTACCTAACATTAACATTAATCCTAAACTTAACACTACCTAACACTAACATTAACCCTACACTTAAACCTACCTAACATTAACATTAACCCTAAACTTAACCCTATCTAACATTAACAGTAAACTTAACCCTACCTAACATTACAATTAACCCTAAACTTAACTGTACCTAACATTAACCTTAAACAATAAACCTAAACTTAACTCAAGCTAACATTAACATCAACCGTAAACTTAACCCTACCTAACATTAACATTAACCCTACACTTAACCCTACCTAACATTAACATTAACCCTACACTTAACCCTACCTAACATTAACATTAACCCTACACTTAACCCTACCTAACATTAACATTAACCCTAAACTTAACCCTACATAACATTAACATTAACCCTAAACTTAACCCTACATAACATTAACATTACCATTAACATTAACCCTAAACTGACCTTAAGCCCCGCCTCCCACTGAGCCCAGTGTGCTCTGATTGGGCAGCTGCATGAGCACTTGAAATTGGTAGCAGCATCTGCTATAATTTTCACCCCTACACTAAAGACCTTTAAGCCCCGCCTCCACTCTGTTGTGATTGGCCAACCACCAGAGTGCTTGAAATTGGTAGAAGTCCCACCCCTACACTAAAGGAGAGTGTATCCAGCGCTGTACTCTGATTTATTCAGTATGTACTGAGAATCACTGACTTGTTCAGTAACTACTGTTAATTATAGTGACGTCGACTCATCTACTCACTCAGAAGCTGCTCAGTCTCTGTGCTGATGTCCACCGGCTCTGTCTCGGCTTCCTCCATCAGCACAATCACCTTCTCCTGTAGTGGAGTCTCCCTCTCCTCCTCTTTCCTCTGGAAACTCCACTCTCTCTCTCTCCTCCTCCTCTTTCCTCTCTCTTTCTTCTCTATCTGTGCTCCCTCTGTTCTCCTGTGCTCCTCCTCTCTCTCACTCTCTGATTCTCCTCCTCTGCAGCACCAGAAGTTCACCCAGCTCATTTTGGATTCTCTCTTCTTCGACGCTTCAGCACAGACTGATCTGACGCTGAGACTCACGCGGAACTCCGTACATCTTCACCTCTATGATGTCACACGGCCTCTACAGTGACATCACAGCGGAATGTTGAACACTCTGTGGAGGTGTCTGTTGGTAGATGAATATGAGGCTACAGTTAATGGGCTTCATGTAGTGAATCGTAGCGACGCTGCTGTGTTTACTCCTCACTTCTCAGATTTGAGCAGTTCATGTGAATCAGACGGACAACCTGCTGTAGCTTCATTTCATCTCCTCACAGAACACCGTCCATTGAGACTCTCTGAGAAACATTAAAGGAGCCATAGAATTCCTTCATCCAGCAGTTTCAGTTCAGTGTTCAGAATCAGTATCCATCCATGTACACCAACCTGTCACTTTAATAGGTACACCTCCTTTAGGTATATCTCCACTCACTGTCCATTATATCAGCTCCACTGACCCTACAGGAGCACTTCAAACTCTTTTAGCCTGTTCTTTAATGATCAGGACCCCCACAGGACCACCACAGAGCAGATACTATTAGGGAGGTGGGTCATTCTCAGCACTGCAGTGACACTGACATGGTGGTGGTGTGTTAGTGTGTGTTGTGCTGGTGTGAGTGAATCAGACACAGCAGTGCTGCTGGAGTGTTTAAACACTGTGTCCACTCACTGTCCACTCCTATTATTAGACACTATTAGACACTCCTACTACTTGCTGGTCCACCTTGTAGATGTAAAGTCAGAGACAGTAGCTCATCTGCTGCTGCACAGTTTGTGTTCCTCTAGTCCTTCATCAGTGGACACAGGACGCCGCCAACAGGACACTGCTGTCTGGATAGTTTTGGTTGGTGGACAATTCTCAGTCCAGCAGTGACACTAAGGTCTTTATAACTCCAGCGGCACCGCACTGTCTGATCCACTCACACCAGTACAACACACACTAACACACCAATAACCATGTCAGTGTCACTGCAGTGCTGATAATGACCCATCACGAAAATACACAGTAAAGTCACATTATTATGCTAATATCCAAAGTGACCGCCGTGTGCAGCAGGGTCCTGGTAGGTGGTCACAGGTATCTGGAGGTATCATACTGACTGCAGTGCGTCCCACAGCTGCTGGAGGGAGCGTGGAGGAGGATCCATAGAGCAAACACCACCGTCCAGGTGGTCCCACAGATGCTCAGTTGGGTTCAAGTCTGGGGAATTAGGGGTCCAGGGTAGTACTTGGAGGTCTTGGTCAGCTCTTCCAGCCAGTGTGGGACATTTCTAGTTGTGTGACGTGTCGCAGTGTCTTGCTGGAAGATCCCATCCACCCCAGAGAAGACAATCAGCATGTATGCTGTACGTGATCTGCAAGGACTGATTCAGACCCAGATCGGTTAAGAGTGTCTTCCACATGGATGAGTGGGTCCAGAGAATGCATTCTCCAAACCAGAACGCTGTGGCGTATGCACTGCCACTGTCCAGAGTAGGAAATGGTAATAATAATTTGCCTCAACTGTGTAATGCCTGCTCTGTGGTGGTCCTGTGGGGGTCCTGACCATTGAAGAACACCATAACAGCATATATAGGGAATCAGATGAACTACAGTCTGTAAGTGTAGCTCCTATATGGTCAGTGGACCTGATAAACTGGACAGTGAGTGTAGATATGTGAAGTGGTGGGTGTGTGTGTGTTCTGGTAGCTACATCTAAATGTATCATTTGATTAATTAGCACAGCTGCTCCAAATTAGTCCCTAATTAATGTCTGATATCAAAACAAGTCATTGGTGATGTTCAGTTATTAAGCGAATCTTAAAACGGGTATAAAAGTGATTTTACAGAGAAGAACAGAAGAAGATGCTGAAAGCTGTATCTGAAAACACCTCAACACTGAAAACCTCCCAAGTTAATCCAACGTGATCATCACACAGTAGACAAGTTCCACTGCAGAACAGTGAAGGTGCTCAGATTCAGAAATGTAGAGCTCTGGAACTCAGAAGAATCAAAAGACAAGCTGCAGTAACTCCAACGTCATCCAGCGAGAACATAGTTAAAGCTTTGGATTTGAAGAAATGAAGAAAACGACTTACCGTAAAGGTTGAACTGCAAACATTGTATCAAAGGTCGTATCTTCAGTGCTGTCCCATGAAAAGATATAATAACCTATTTACAACAATGTGAGTGGTGGAGTCTGTGAGATACTGTATATACATGTAAACTTTCATATGCGATGATATTTGAGAGGATTTCAAAGTACTTACATGTTCAAGATGTAAAGAATCTGTTCAGACCAGCTGCTCATCAGTCAAACCAGCATTGAGCAGTGTTCTGGTCTGGTGCTTGTTCAGTGTTCAACACTGACACCTGCTGGTTTGTGATGGTTAGCATATTAGTCTCCCATGTAGGTGACCAGCATCGCAGCAAGAAAGTGTTCAAAGCCAACAAATGCTGGTCCTCCAGCAGAGCTGATACAGAAGTTTTGAAAACAAACAATTACAACATATATATCCCCCAGTGAGCAAGCCAGAGGCAACAGTGGCAGGAACACCTCCCTCAGACTGGAGGAAGAAACCTTGGGAGGAACCAGACTCACAAGGGGAGACCCGTCCTCCTCTGGTCAAACAGTATTTACAGTTTAATAAATACCAAAGAAAAGAGTCTTTGTTTGAAATCTGGATAGCAAAGCTTTAGAAGCTGCACAGGTAGAGGCAGTGTATGACTGAGGCAGTCTCTGATTGAGGCAGTCTCGGACTGAGGCAGTCTCGGACTCTTGAGTCTTTATGCAAAGTGGGCGTGAGCTGAAACAGTCCCATCCTATCTCAATGCTGGTGCATCTGGATGGTACAGTGATGTAATTGAGGGTGTAGCAGTAGACACAGATGGACAGGAGAGCTGGCTGGTGATGGTGGGGTGATGGCCCGATGATCAGTCCTCCAACAGCGTTCAGCAGACGGGAGGACAGTCATTTCCTCAGGAAGAGTAAAGAGAGAGAGTTAGTTGGGCTCGGGAGTGAGACTGTAGAGAATATGAATATTCAGAATTTTAGAGTGCGGCTGGCGACTCCGGCAGATCTAACTATAACAGCCTAAACTAAAAGGAGAGAACCAGAAGGTAACAGACATGAGACCACCCTGAGACACTGGTGTCCCCCCACTCCACCGTCAACAAACCTGTGTGATTGCGTGAAGTGGTGGGCCAACAGCACCAACATCTCAGTTTACCATAAACCTCTGTGTTCAAGAACCCCCAGATCTCCTGCCTTCATCTAAAAGAGAAGATTAATTACCAAAAGCTACTAAACAAGTATGTTTTCAGTCTAGACTTAAATATTCAGACTGTGTCAGAGTCCTGAACATTAACTGGGAGATTATTTCACAATTTGGGGGCTTTGTAGGAAAAAGCTCTTCCCCCCATTGAAGTCTTCTGAATTTTAGGAACTATTAGAAAACCAGCATCCTGTGATCTGAGTGAACGTGGCGGTTCATAAAAGGAGATTAGATCTTGTAGATACTCCGGTGTGAGACCGTGCAGGGTTTTATACGTCAGTAATAGAATTTTATAGTCGATACGGAATTTAACAGGAAGCCAGTGTAGCTGATAAAACTGGACTGATGTGATGGAATTTCCTGGTTTTAGTTAGTACTCTAGCTGCAACGTTCTGAACTAACTGGAGTTTATTCAGGTTCCTGCTGGAGCATCCTGACAATAATGCATTACAGTAATCTAGCCTTGAGGTTATAAAGACATACACTAACTTTTCAGCATTAGACACAGATAACACATTTCTTAACTTTGAAATGTTTCGTAGGTGAAGAAACGCTGTTCTTGTAATGTTACCTATGTGTTGATTAAACGTCAGATCTGAGTCAATTGTTACACCAAGATTTATAATTACTGAACCAGGAACTACAGAGAAGTCAGCAAGATTTAACATTAAATCTGAACATTTAGTCCGAGCAGCCTTTGGGCCGAGAAGGAGAACTTCCGTTTTATCAGGGTTTAAAAGAAGGAAATTCTGCAGCATCCCAAGTCTAATATCTCTTACACAATCTTCTATTTTATCATCTGGATTTATCATCTGGTTTGGCTGATATGTACAGCTGTGTGTCATCAGCATAACAGTGGAAACTAATTCCATGTCTATTTATAACTGAGCCTAATGGTAGCATATATAGTGTAAATAACAGAGGACCTAAAACAGAACCTTGTGGAACTCCATATTTCACTCTTGTATAATTAGATGACACATCATTTATCTTTACAAACTGGAAACGGTCAGTAAGATAGGATGTGAACCAGGATAACGCTGTTCCTGTGATTCCAACCATATTTTCTAGTCTGTCTGAGAAAATATCTGATCTATAGTGTAAAAGCTGCACTTAGATCTAGTAGAACCAGCAGAGATACATGGCCCTGATCAGAGGCAAGAAGAAGATCATTTGTTATCTTAACTAAAGCTGTCTCTGTGCTGTGGTGGGGCCTTAAACCAGATTGGAATTGTTCATATATGCTGTTCTTATGTAGATAGGATAGTTTTTGAGCTACAGCCTTTTCTAAAATCTTAGAGATAAATGGTAAATTGGAAATGGACAGTTCTCTGGGGTCGAGATTTGGTTTCTTTATCAGTTATAACTGCAAGCTTGAATGATTTTGGTACATGACCCAGACTAAGAGAAGAGTTGATGATAGTTAAGATAGGTTGAATAATAGCTGGTAATACTTGTTTCAATAAGTTTGTTGGAATCATATCGAGTGTGCATGTAGCAGAATTTGAGGAAGAGATAAGTTTTTCTAGTTCTGTCTGCTGAAGTAGACAAAATGTTTCTAGTCTTTCTTCTAAAATCACATTTCGTGCTGTCTCAGCCAAACGAGATGAAAGATAGGTTACTTGTGTTGGTAGAACTTTTTGTCTAATATTCTCGATTTTGCTATTGAAAAAGTCTATGAAATCATTGCTGCTGTAGTTGGTGGGTATTTGAGGTTCAGTTCCAGGTTTATAGGAATGTGTAGGCCCTATTACATTCTGAGTGAGACCTACAGAGTCTAAGATAGATGAGAAAGCCTTTTTTAATTGATCTGCTGAGTTTTCAAAGTGAATATTAAAATCTCCTGCAGTTATTAGTTTCTCAGTGCTCACTGCTAGGTCTGCAACAAAGTCTCTAAATTCTTTTAAGAATTCAGAATAAGGTCCTGGTGGTCTATAAATGCTGACTAGGGTGAGTACACTTCTATTAGTGGTCGGATTGGTGATGTTTATGAAAAGAATTTCAAAAGAATTAAAAAGTGAGATTGTGTTTCTGACTCTGTCTAATGAATATTTATGAATGACACATATACCCCCTCCTTTACCGGACAGTCTGGGGCTGTGTACATACTTATAGCCTATGGGAGTGGTTTCATTTAATGCCAAATATTCCTCAGGTTTAACCCATGTTTCTACGAGACATAATACATCAAATTTATGATACGTTATTGTATCATTTACAATGACAGCCTTAGAGTTCAGTGATCTTATATTAAACAAAACAAACCTTAATTCAGAAACACTGCAGCTAGACACTGGATCTAATATTCTTATATTAACTAAGTTATTTAAGCAAACTGTTTGAGATTAAGTTTGTGTTTAATTCGGGGAAGTGAAACAGTCTCAATATAGGTTGTACCTAGGTGCGTCTCAATGCAGCGAGAGGACGGTCGGTTTAGCCTGTTTGTCTGCTGCCTGGTCTCGGCTCTGGACAGTCAGCAACTATCTACCCTGCTCTGCCGAATAACTTACAGACTATGGGCTATGCTGCACGACAGCAGACTGTTATATATATAGACATATATAGACATGTCTGTTATATATATATATAGTCCTATATAATTGTTATATAAACCTGTAGTATTAACACACATATATATATATATATATATATATATATGTTGTATTGTTGTATATTATTATTATTATATATTATTGTATTATAAGCCTGTAGTATTGATATATATAGTCTACATTATTGTAATATAATCCTGTAGTATTGATATATATATAGACCTATATTATTGTAATATAAACCTGTAGTATTGATATATATAGTACTATATTATTGTAATATAAACCTGTAGTATCGATATATATATAGACCTATATTATTGTAATATAAGCCAGTAGTATTAATATATATTGTACTACATTATTGTAATATAAACCTGTAGTACTGATATATATAGACCTATATTATTGTAATATAAGCTAGTAGTATTGATATATATAGTACTATATTATTGTAATATAAACCTGTAGTATTGATATTTATATAGTACTATATTATTGTAATATAAGCCAGTAGTATTGATATATATAGTACTACATATTGTAATATAAACCTGTAGTATTGATATATATAGACCAATATTATTGTAATATAAACCTGTAGTATTGACATATATATAGTACTATATTATTGTAATATAAATCTGCAGTATTGATATATACAGTACTATATTATTGTAATATAAACCTGTAGTATTGACATATATATAGTACTATATTATTGTAATATAAACCTGTAGTATTGACATATATATAGTACTATATTATTGTAATATAAACCTGCAGTATTGATATATCTAGTCCTATATTATTGTAATATAAACTTGTAGTATTGATATATGTAGTCCTACATTACTGTAATATAAACCTGTAGTATTGATATATATAGTACTTTATTATTGTAATATAAACCTGTATTATTGATATATCTAGTCCTATATCATTGTAATATAAACCTGTAGTATTGATATATATAGACCTATATTATTGTAATATAAACCTGTAGTATTGATATATATATATATATATAGTACTATATTATTGTAATATAAACCTGTAGTATTGATATAAGTAGTACTATATTATTGTAATATAAACCTGTAGTATTGATATAAGTAGTACTATATTATTGTAATATAAACCTGTAGTATTGATGTATATAGTACTATATTATTGTAATATAAACCTGTAGTATTGATGTATATAGTACTATATTATTGTAAGGTAAACCTGTAGTATTGATTATATATATATATATATATATATATATATATATATATATATATATATATATATATATATATATATATATATATATAGCTAGTAGTTTGATGGTCGAGTAAAGCTAAACCGAAAAAAGTTTTTCTTGTAAGCTAATGAAAAAAAATATAGCTACATTTATCACAAACTGGAATTAGCTTTACCTCTGAACTTCGTTTTAGATAAGGTTTCTTCATCTGTGAACATAAAATACGTAAGATGACGTTTGTTTGCAAGTTAGCTATAATGCTCCTATTAGCTCAAAAATATATCAGTGTTCAGTCAACAGTGTTCTTTGGATAATAATTCTCACCCTATTTCTTAAATATAAATATATTAAAATGTAGAGTTAAATTGAGTGATGGACCTTCATACATAACTATTAACCAAACTCTGCTTACCATTCCTACTGTCTCCGTTTCCCATCGGTTCCTGTGAATTTGCACCTTTTCGCTCCCTCGCATACATTGGTAGACATGCGCAGATGGGTTCGCTTTCTTTTCTTTCTTTCGTTTTTTTTTTTATTTAAGGAGTGAAAATAGCCTCGCTGTGTGGCAAATGCTACAAATGCTACCGGGTGCAAATAGACACTCCGTTGATATATATATAGTACTATATTGAATGCATGCTTGTCTTTACTGACTTGTTTTTCATGATGCCAAAACTAATGAAGCAAGCCACACCGAATACGTCGACAGACGTTAAGAAAATACTGAGAGGAGTTGAACTAACCTTTCACTGTAGATTCACATCTTTCACACTTAGCAGGGACTTTTTTTGTAGAGGCTGCAACTTTTTTTATCAGTGTTTTAACCACAAACTCAGTGAGGGGTATCAGTGGTCACGGTTCTCACGTACCCAGAGAGTGTTTAACTGCTTTTCTGTCAGTTTATCAGGCTACAACATTTCATCTTTTTGTGCTTCATCTGATATTTTACTGCATTAAGAGTTTTAAAAACCTGTAGATGATTCTGGAAATCAGTTCCAGCAGGTAAGCCAACTAAGAACACAAGCCACACTGCATTTATAAACCTGCTGATTCTGTTAGCTTTTTATTAGTGTAGCAGTGAACTTGTTTATATTCAACACTAGCCACCTGTGTCTAATCAAGAACAAGTAATTCCACCAAGTTCTGTATAAGTTAGCACTTAAACTAAGTGAAATACTCAGAGAAACTTTATGTTCACAGTGGTGGTGAATGGAACCAGACATCCACCTCTAAAAGCTCCCTGACAAAAATGTATTAATCAGTTATAAATAAGCTGCCTGACATCTGAGACATTGTTTATGATAGTTTAGAAGCGATTTTGACCCTAAACTTAATTTATAGTGGAGGAATAGGTGCAAGGCAAAACACTTTCCAAAATCAACATTCCAAACAAAATCAACATTCCAAACCTACCCACGTTTAGGTTTGCTTGTGGGTTTGTTTGTAAATAAAATGTCTGGATTTGTGTTGATGATTCAGATAATCAGTACTTTTACTGTTCAATACAGAGATCTGCGTAGTATGGAGAGTGTTTACTGAGCACTGGGTTGAGTCTAAAAATCACTCCTATAGCGTCAGTTTTTATGCTCAGTATTAAAAGTCATATACTGGGAAGATCTTGTGGTTTACTTATCTAATAAAGAGGGCAGGACATGACACTCTTCCTGTAACTCTACCACACTCTTATGATCGACAGCTTGAAGCAGAGAGTTGTGAAACTCTCATAGCTGAATAATCTGCATTAAGATACAGAAAACCATGAAGGGTCTCCTGTTCCTTATGTTTAGTGTTCATCTGGCATCAGCAGGTAAGTTCACTTCTGTTATAGAAACAGCAGCTCATACGTTATGATAGTGTTTTTATATCCTGATATGAATTATTATCTTGGCAAAATTATTATATTTAAAAAGCTATTTTATTCCAGACAGGATGGTTTTATTTGCTCAACAAAACACTTTTCAATTTTGTGAAGATTGGACATGTAATATATTACAATACATACTAATGCTGCAAGTTGTATACAGTTATTTATATAAATTATACAGTATATATATATATACATATATATATATATAAATATATATATATATATATATATATATATATATATATATATATATATATATATATATAGTGACCTACTTATATATACTTACAATATATACTTATATACTTAGTTATACTTATACTATAAGTATACTATATATACTTATATACTAATATATACTTACCTATTGATTTTGGTTTTAATAGTAAGTCTTCAATTTTGTGGAAACTGGACGTTTGGTTGGAGGACAGTGGAGTTTTAGATATCTTTGTACATTGTATACTTATCCTGCAAGTTGTTGTAAGCCGTTGATTATATATTATGCAATTTATATATATTGAACAGCTAACTATTACTATTAGCTATTGATTTGTAATCACCCCAGAGATCAGCTAGGTAAGGTCACAAGGCCCCAGATTTCAAAAAAGAATAAATAAACATGAAGGTATATACACTGATCAGTCATAACATTAAAACCACCCTTCTTACATCTAAACAGTGGATCAGACACAGCAGTGCTGCTGCTGGAGTGTTTAAACACTGTGTCCACTCACTGTCCACTCTATTAGACACTCCTACTATTTGCTGGTCCACCTTGTAGATGTAAAGTCAGAGACTGTAGCTCATCTGCTGCTGCACAGTTTGTGTTCCTCTAGTTCTTCATCAGTGGACCAGGACGCCGCCCACAGGACACTGCTGTCTGGATAGTTTTGGTTAGTGGACGATTCTCAGTCCAGCAGCGACATTGAGGTGTTTAAAAGCTCCAGCAGCAGCAGCACTGCTGTGTCTGATCCACTCACACCAGAACAACACACATTAACACACCACCACGTCAGTGTTACTGCAGTGCTGAGAATGAGCCACCTCCCTATTAGTACCTGCTCTGTGGTGGTCCTGTGGGGGTCCTGATCATTAAAGAACAGAGTAATAAAGTATACAGAGAATCAGATGAACTACAGTCTGTAAGTGGAGCTCCTGTATGGTCAGTGGAGCTGATACAGTGGACAGTGAGTGGAGGTCCTGTATGGTCAGTGGAGCTGATACAGTGGACAGTGAGTGGAGGTCCTGTATGGTCAGTGGAGCTGATACAGTGGACAGTGAGTGGAGGTCCTGTATTGGTCAGTGGAGCTGATACAGTGGACAGTGAGTGGAGGTCCTGTATGGTCAGTGGAGCTGATACAGTGGACAGTGAGTGGAGGTCCTGTATGGTCAGTGGAGCTGATACAGTGGACAGTGAGTGGAGGTCCTGTATGGTCAGTGGAGCTGATACAGTGGACAGTGAATGGAGGACCTGTATGGTCAATGGAGCTGATACAGTGGACAATGAGTGGAGATACAAGGAGCTGGTTTTAATGATACAGATTAAAAATGTAAGAATGTCTTGTTTTGGTTCTTTACTGTTTACAAGGAAGACATTAAAGTACTGAGATCAGTTTAAAGTTACATAACTCTTTACAAACAGTCATAAATCTCAAAATGCCTAGAAAGTATAAACACTTTTACTTATTAATATGAATCTTATACGTTATGTTGTTTCTCTCCCGACAGCTACTCACTCTCTGAGGTACCTCTACACTGCAGTGACTCCAGGAATGAACTTCCCAGAGTTCACTGTGGTGGGTCTGCTGGACGGAGAGCAGACTGTGTACTATGATAGTAACATCAGGAAGATGATCCCCAAGACGGAGTGGATGAAGAAGAATGAAGATGAAGACTACTGGAACAGTGAGACCCCAGATTAGTCAGCGTCACGAGGAGAACTTCAAAGCTAATGTGGTAACAGCAATGCAGCGCTTCAACCAGACAGGAGGTGAACATAGTCAGAGCTTCCAGCACGTAAACAGCACATATTCAAATATTAAACAGTATTAATAGAGTAAGTAGAGCTTTTACACTTTATTATTAAATATTAATCAGTATTAATAGAGTAAGTAGAGCTTTTACACTTTATTATTGAATATTAACAGTATTAATAGAGTAAGTAGTGCTTTTACACTTTATTATTAAATATTAATCAGTATTAATAGAGTAAGTAGTGCTTTTACACTTTATTATTAAATATTAAACAGTATTAATAGAGTAAGTAGTGCTTTTAACACTTTATTATTAAATATTAATCAGTATTAATAGAGTAAGTAGTGCTTTTACACTTTATTATTAAATATTAATCAATATTAATAGAGTAAGTAGTGCTTTTACACTTTATTATTTAAATATTAATCAATATTAATAGAGTAAGTAGTGCTTTTACACTTTATTATTAAATATTAAACAGTATAATAGAGTAAGTAGTGCTTTTTACACTTTATTATTAAATATTAATCAATATTAATAGAGTAAGTAGTGCTTTTACACTTTATTATTAAATATTAAACAGTATTAATAGAGTAAGTAGTGCTTTTACACTTTATTATAAATATTAAACAGTATTAATTGAGTAAGTAGTGCTTTTACACTTTATTATTAAATATTAATCAGTATTAATAGAGTAAGTAGTGCTTTTACACTTTATTATTAAAATATTAATCAGTATTAATAGTGTAAGTAGTGCTTTTACATTACATCAGTGTGTTTATTTAACCCTTTCCAAGCTTCTACTTTTGGAACTGTGGTACTAGGTGGTATTACAGCCCCTCCCACCTAATTAAGTAATGTGTTATGGAGAGGATGTGTTAGCTTGGGTTCGGTTAATAAAGTATTGGCTCGTCAAAAGTAGCCTCAAGTTGTCTTACAAGTAATTTACCCACACACCTGTAAAGAACCAAGAACACAACATGGTGTCAGAACAGGTCCGGAAGAGGTTTTAGCGTGGTTGGTGCCGAAATTAGCTTGCCGGCTAACAAGCATGAGCAGGTCTGAGATGGAACGAGCTTCAGACGGTGCAAGCCTTTAGGATGAGACTATTTATTTATTTATTTATTTTATTTGGATCCCTGTTAGCTCTATAGAAATTGCTGCTATTCTTCCTGGGGTCCATAAAAACATAAAACATACATATACATTGAACATATACAAAAGAAACAAGAACATATTCTATATATATTCCAAATGTATCGACAGAATATACATTATCCATATACATCATCCATGTACATCAAAGAAAAAAGGAAAGAAAACATACTCCTATGTATATTTCAGATACATACAAAATGAAAATAAATAAATAATAAAAATAGATAAGCAAGAAAAAAAGAAACATGTAAGAAGTAGAAAAGTAAAAATGTCATTATGATCCCAATAAACTCACTATTGCCCTTGAACAAATTTCCCATCTACTTTTAACTTTTATTTATTTAGTTTTATCGTTCAGGATCAGTTAGGTAGTGTTTTTTAGTAGTTTTTTAAACAAAATTTTATTATCATTGTTGAGCAGTGAGTCAGGTAAGCAGGTCCACTCTTTTAATAGCTCTATAAATCACTGTTCTGCAATATAGTTAGTTTTAGCTCTCGGTAATTTAAAATATTTTTAGTTGAGTATCTTGTCGTATTGGTTTCTCTCTCTTTTATTTGTTCTAACTGATCATAAAAGGCTCGTTGGATATTTTAACTCATGTGTATTCATTATGAGTCCCCCAAGGTTTGTCTTAAACCTGTCTTTCCACCTTTAGCCACTCTAGTTGCTTTTGCATTTTGTTGATGCTGGTCCTGTACGGGCATCATAATATCATTCTTGCTGCCTTATTCTGTACTGTCTGTAGTTTTATTCTGTGTTTATTTGCTGAATTCGACCACACTGCTGCGGAGTAGTCTAGATTAGATAGTACTAATGACTGTGTTACTAATTTTAAAGCTTTCGGTGGAAAAAATCCTGAACATCTTCTTATTACAGAAAAACCTCTCCCCATTTTTATTGCTATATTTTCAATATGTTTCCGCCATGATAATCTTTTGTCAATTATAACACCCAATAATTTTGCTTCTTTTATTTGTTCAATTTTTCCTTTGTCAATATTTAATGTTAACTTTAGTTTCCCTTCTGGTAATGATTTTGACCCAATTATAATAGTTTTTGTTTTTAAAATGTTTAGTATGAGCTGATTTTCTTTAATCCAGTTTGTTATTGACATTAATTCTCTCTCTAAAATATCAGATAGACCATTTACTGTGGCAGCGGATGCATACAGAGTGGTATCGTCAGCATACATTTGCAGCCTGGCTTTATTTACTACTAACGGCAGATCATTCATGTACATTGAGAATAATAATGGGCCTAGACAACTTCCTTGTGGGACTCCAAGATCCACCCCCTTACTTTCTCATAGACTTCCATTGTAAAAAAACTCTTGGACTTCTGTCTGAGAGATAACGTTGAAACCATGCGATAACTGTAGAATCCATCCCATAACAAGCTAACTTTTCCAGCAATAAATCATGACTCAGTACGTCGAGTATCCTTTTCTATAAGCGTGCTGAGAGTTAGAGATTAGATTGTTCTCTGATAAGTAATTCTCGATTCTAGATGTCATTACTTTCTCTAACAATTTCCCTAAAATTGGCAGTAAACATACAGGTCTACTGTTGGGACCATTCAGTGATATTTTACTGTCTTTAGGTAGAGGGATCACTTTTGCTTCCTTCCACAATTTTGGGTAAATACCCTTCTTTAGAATTAAATTGAAAATGTGGCAAAGCAGTTTAGTAATATGTTTTACAGCAAGTTTTAGAATTTTTCCATCTAAATGATCGATTCCTGATGTACTTTCATTTTGTATTGTGTTTATAAGTTTTTCAACCTCTTCCTCGGTTACATGACAGCTATGAAATTGCTCATTTTACTCTGAAGGATATTTGTTTTGTTTATAAAGTAATTGTTAAAATAGTCAGCAATTGTTTGCGGTTTTGTTAAAAATGATCCCTCTAGTTCAATAGAAAGTGGCAACATATTTCCTTTCCTACCCAATATACCATTTACAGTCTTCCATAGTTCCTTTCCATTATTTATTGATTTCCCAAACCTATTTTTACAACACTCTTTTTTCTTCTTTCGATTAATCTTACACACATTTTCTTAATCTACAATATATCTTCCATTGTTCGGTATTGCCATATTTTACTCCCTCTTTTTTCCTCGTCCCTTTGGACCATGATGTTTTTTAATTCCTCATCCATCCATGGAGCCTTTATGGTCTTTACTGTGGATTTTTTTAAGGGTGCTATACTGAAGCTTTTTCTACGACTGGCATAAATAATTTTATACATGTATCCAAAGCACAATCTGGGTTTTCTTGTTTATATATCTCAGTCCAACTTATCAATGTTATATCTTCAATTAATTTATCTAATATGAACTTTCTGTAAGATCACTTTATAATTACTTGTGGTGCGGCTTTTGGAACTTTGGTTTTCCTAGTTATAGCCACCATGTTATGATCACTGCAGCCACAGATCTACTGCATTTGTGTTAATATGGTCAATACATGTAGATGTTATTGTTCCTGTCTTATTTCTAACAGTTCTTGTTGGTTCAGTTACAACTTGTTTTAGTGCCACACGTATCCAGTGTATGTAACCATTTCTTTTTAAGTGTGCAAGCTGTTGACAACCAATCAATATTTATAATCACCTAAAAATATATATTTCTCTTTTCCTATCTGAATCTATATCCATCATTTCCACCATCATTTCTAATATTTACTGTTCAGCGGCTAGGTGGTCTATAGCAGCATCCCACCAGTACTGGCTGCACATGAGGTAGCTTGAATTTGCAAACCACACGGGCTTCTAGTTCCGTAAAGGACAAGTCAGTTCTAAAGCTTTACCACAATATGTGTCTGAATGTAAATTGCAATTCCACCTCCATAACAGTTCCTATCCTATTATATTCCTGTATTGCTATTGCCCCATTATCAAAGGTAGAATCCAGGTGTGTTTCTGATCCTGCCAAAACATGGAGTTTATATTCTTCCAACATTTCTTGTATTTCATGGACTTCCTTAAACTACATATGCTCAGGTGTGCTATGCTTAGCACTCCCTTTGGTAGTTTATTTACCGACAGCATTTATGTTTATATTCATATCATTTTTTTCACACCATCGTGTTTTCCATAATGCAGTTAACTTTTAACGTGTGCATACACTTGGACTCCACACCTCTTGTTCTCTGCACCTCCTTTATATTCTTTTCTTTGTTTGAGGGTGGGTGGACTACCAATCTGTCTGAATCTCAGATATGCTACCTCACCCCTTATCTCTCGCAGCCCTAATGGCTGGTATAATTGCTTTTTCTCTTCTGATGAATAGCCTTCAGTATAGTCTCACTAATAAATATAGTACTCCCCTTTAGATTTTTGGAATTTGCTAAGGCTTGTATCTTAGAAATTTCACCACTACCGGACGTGGGTCTAGAGACTCATTGTTCACAGTTTTTCCAGTACGATGAGCATGTTCAGTTTCAACTTTTGTGCTCTCCATGTTCAGTTTGTATGATCAGTTTCTTTACCTCTTCCTCTGTTTCTGCCCACTTTTCATTTGGAGTTTCTGGAATCCCATCCACTACAATCTTGTTCCTCCTAGACTGACCCTCCAAATAATCCATCTTACCAGTCATCGTCAACAGGGATTCGCACATAGTCTGTTGTAATTCTTCCTCATTCATCAGATCAATGTCCTTTTGCGAGAACTGTAAGCTAGCCTTTAGCTCACATGTCTCCCTCACTACCTCGTCAAACCCTTTTGTTCATAGGACTCCATTATAAGTTGAACAAATCCTTTAAAATTACTTCCTGCTGTTGTGAGAGTTGAACATAAAAGTCTTTTTGCTGTTGTGAAAGGTCTTTTACTTGCTGTAGGGAAACACTTTCCTCACCTGCCATTCCTGCTCGTTTTGGGAGATGGTGTCCGCGGCTCCCTCGCTCAGGCCTCGGTACAGAGCGCAGACGGATGTCCGCGGCTTTTGTTTACTGTACTGAGTTAGAATGTGTGTTGGTGTTTGTGCAGCGTGCTCACACAGTGCAGTGGATGTACGGCTGTGAGCTGGATGATGATGGAACTAAGACAGGATGCATGCAGTACGGGATATGATGAGAAGACTACATCAATCTGGATCTGAACTCTCTCAACTGGACTGCAGCTAAACCTCAAGCTGTTATTACCAAACTGAAGTGGGAGCGTGAAGCCGTGGGCCTGGTCAGGTGAAGAACTCACCTGGAGAACACCTGCAACTGACGTGGTTACAGAAGTATGTGGGTTACGGCAGAGAGACTCTAGGAGGAAAGGTAAAGTGCTCTCACCTTCATCACTGAAAGCCTGCTGCATTGTATATTAATTATTAGAGACGTCCTGTTCCGGAGTCCTTCAGAATTGACTATGGACTGATATGAGGACATTAAAAGGTGTTAGTATGACTGTGGATTAGACACATAGAGGAGTGAGGGTCAGTATGCTGTGGATTAGACACATAGAGGAGTGAGGGTCAGTATGACTGTAGATTAGACACATAGAGGAGTGAGGGTCAGTATGACTGTAGATTAGACACATAGAGGAGTGAAGGTCAGTGTGACTGTGGATCAGACACATAGAGGATTGAGGGTCATGTTGGCTGTGGGTTAGACACATAGAGGAGTGAGGGTCAGTATGACTGTGGATCAGGACACATAGAGGGGCGAGGGGTCAGTATGACTGTAGATTAGACACATAGATGAGTGAGGGTCAGTATGAACTGTGGATTAGACACAATAGAGGAGTGAGGGTCAGTATGATCTGTGGATTAGGACACATAGAGAGTGAGGGTCAGTATGGCTGTGGATTAGACACAAGAGGAGTGAGGGTCAGTATGACTGTGGATTAGCCACATAGAGGAGTGAGGGTCAGTATGGCTGTGGATTAGACACATAGAGGAGTGAGGGTCAGTATGACTGTGGATTAGACACATAGAGAGTGAGGGTCAGTATGACTGTGGATTAGACACATAGAGGAGTGAGGGTCAGTATGACTGTGGATTAGACACATAGAGGAGTGAGGGTCAGTATGACTGTGGATTAGACACATAATAGGAGTGAGGGTCAGTATGACTGGATTAGACCACATAGAGGAGTGAGGGTCAGTATGACTGTGGATTAGACACATAGAGGAGTGAGGGTCAGTATGGAGGGTCTAATCTCTCTCTCTCTCCAGTTCCTCCTGAGGCGTTTCTGTTCCAGAAGGACTCTTCTTCTCCAGTGGTGTGTCATGCTACAGGGTTCGTCCCCAACTCAGTGATGATCTCCTGGCAGAAGAACGGAGAGGACCTGTATGAGGACGTGGATCTCAGAGAGACGCTACCCAACCCGGATGGAACCTTCCAGAAGAGGAGTATTCTGGACTGTCCCACCTGAGGATCTGGACAGAAATCAGTACACCTGCGTCATTCAACACAGCGGTCTGGAGAAGGAGATGGTTCTTACAGATGTCTGGTCGCAGAGTCCTATCAGGTGGAGAGTCTGATTCTGAGGAGCAATAATATTTAAAAGTCTATGTGTTGTGTTGGTGAAGTGATACAGAGACCCGGAGGAACATTGGAGTAAAAATTAATTTGATGGAACATATTTATAAATTCATGGCCACAATGTATTCACACGTTTAGAAGTGCTCACGTTCTGTTCAGACAGTCTTAAGAAGAATAAGAACAGTGTCTGACGCGTTTCACTGTGTTCAGAATTGTGTACAGATGAAGCCACAGCACAGCTGCTTATCACTGTTTCTGCCCCGTGTCCAGCTACAGTGTTAGAGATCATCACACAATTACCTAGAGGAACGTTTAGTGTCCTCAACTTACACACAGAATCACTAGCGTTATGACTGGCGTTATTCATTTCAACCACTTAATTTCCCAGTTTTCATTATGCAGTTACTCTATTACGGATATTATTACTGTTGTACTGCTGTTACTGCTGTTAATGTTATGAGTATATTGTAGCTGCAGTGTTAGGGACATCACACAATTACAGGGAGAAACAGAGACAGAAACTGTCATGTGACCTGCATTATTGGTTTTTATCCACCATTTGTTCTTTTATTTCCATAGTTATTCCATATCATTACATTGTTAAGATGCTATTGTTACTGCTACTGTTAGTGGTGTTACTGCTGTTAGTGGTGTACTGCTGTTACAGCTGTTTCTGCTGTTAGTGCTGTTACTGCCGTTAGTGCTGTTACTGCTGTTAGTGGTGGTTACTGCTGTTTCTGCTGTTAGTGCTGTTACTGCCGCTTAGTGGGTGTTACTGCTGTTAGTGGTGTTACTACAGTTACTGCTGTTACTGCTGTTAGTGCTGTTTGTGCTGGTTAGTTCTGTTACTGCAGCTTACTCGAATGCTTGGTGGTGTTACTGCTGTTACTGCTGTTAGTTCTGTTTCTGCTGTTAGTCGTGGTACTGCTGTTAGTGGTGTTACTGCTGTTAGTGGTGTTACTGCTTTTACTGCTTTTAGTGCTGTTTACTGCTGTTACTGCTGTTAGTGAGTGTTACTGCTGTTACTGCTGTTAGTGCTGTTACTGCTGTTAGTGCTGTTTACTCGCTGTTAGTGCTGTAAGTAAGTTATTATATTTATTACAGATGAAGCCACAGCGAAGCTGCTTATCACTGTTTCCACCCCACGTCTAGCTGTAGTGTTAGAGGCCATTCACACAATTACAATTATTGCTTTTATCCACTGTTCATGATTTTATTTACATATTAATTGTGACATTGTTACATATGACTCTATTCATCACAGGGTAAATCTCATTATTGGACCTCATGATGTCACATCAACTTAGAAATGTACAGATATTTACATATTACATATTAAATACATATTTTCTGTCACAAATGTACATATTTACTCACTAGTGAAATAGTGAAACTGCAGCTTTCATGTCAAGTTCAGGAGTTCATATAACGAGTGGTTATGTAATGTTTGGTTAGACATCAGTAAGGAGAAATTTTAATGGAGTAAATAATTCACACATCTTTCACGCCCCTGCCCTGTTCTCTGTGTACGTCCTTTTGTTTATGCTCCTCGCCATGTCTTTCTGGACGCAGGGATGAACAGATGAACTGTATTTGATCACTGCCCAAAGAAAAACAAGTATCTTCAAAGCGTTACTTTACTTTTAATTGCAAGTCAATGGAACCAGAATGTTTTCCAAGCCCTTTTGTAGCATTTCTATTGGTCCATTAGTCATGAAATTTTCAATCAGTGTAAACAGCAGCTTTCAGGCCCGAATGATGTAGAAAAATAAAAATGGACAAAATGATTTGCTGTGAATAATAAAAGAGCAGTAAAAGTGTGGAGTGTAACTATTAGGGGTGTAAGAAAATATCGAATATCAAGATATTATGTTTAGTGATACTGTATCGATTCTCAAAAACACAGTATCTATACACAGATTCTGGCAGACAGTGAATCAGTGTGTGTTGTGTTTAAACCTCTGACCACTAGATGGCAGTGTTCCAATCCATTTTCAGCTCCACAACATGGGCAAACCTGTTTACACAGTGGTGTGTTTTAATAGTAGGATTTGAGAAATCGCCATATATCGCTTTGCTTGCAGTATCACAGTATATTGACTCGTGAGCTGTGTATCACGATACGTACTGTATCGCCAGGTTCTTGCCCATACACAGCCCTAATAACTATATAATAAAAAGTAAAAACTGATTAAAATTAATAATGCAGGTCACGAGTGTTTCTGTGTGTGTTTTTTCCAGTAATGTGCTGGTCTCTAACACTGCAAGCCAAACACGGGAGCAGAAACAGTGATAAGCAGCTGTATGTATAAGTATAAGGAGACAATTAACTAAACAAATCTTAATAAAGCCTGAGGAGCGTCTCTGTACATCATTAAACAAGTCTGAACATTAAACCCGTCAGGCACCTTTCAGGGAGCTGCTAGGCTGTTTGTACAGTTTGTGTACACAGATAAACAGAAATCATGCACACGATTAAGAGAAAAAGTGAGAATTGATTGTGAATTGTGGGAACCAATTAAGAAAGGTAATCACCATTTAAAATAAATGAACAAATAATAGATAAATAAGTAAATAGAAAACTAATTAATTTAAAATTTTAGCTCTCGTGAAGTAGAAGAGTGAAGCAGAAACAGGACACTGACCCAGCTTTAATGTGTTCAGGGTGAAAGCCCCAGTCTGTATAGGATCCTCCTCATCACAGCTGCAGCTGCTCTTCTCGTCTTTTTCACTGTGTGTGCTGGTCAGAGACTGCAGTAAGTAGATCTTCAGTAGATTATCAGAACTTTACTGTGTACACATGCTCTGCTGTCAAAAAGTGAAAAGTGTTACTCTCCTCTCAATTCAGTTCTGATACTAATATTAGAATATTAATATTTCATAACTACCCCTGAGTGTGGTGTAGTAGTTAGTAAGCGTGGTGTAGTGGTTAGTATGGTGGTGTAGTGGTTAGTACGGTGGTGTAGTGGTTAGTACGGTGGTGTAGTGGTGTAGTATGGTGGTGTAGTGGTTAGTATGGTGGTGTAGTGGTTAGTGGTGGTTTAGTGGTTAGTATGGTGGTGTAGTGGTTAGTACGGTGGTGTAGTGGTTAGTACGGTGGTGTAGTGGTTAGTACGGTAGTGTAGTGGTTAGTATGGTGGTGTAGTGGTTAGTACGGTGGTGTAGTGGTTAATATGGTGGTGTAGTGGTTAGTATGGTGGTGTAGTGGTTAGTACGGTGGTGTAGTGGTTAGTATGGTGGTGTAGTGGTTAGCACGGTGGTGTAGTGGTTAGCATGGTGGTGTAGTGGTCAGTATGGTGGTGTAGTGGTCAGTATGGTGGTGTAGTGGTTAGTACGGTGGTGTAGTGGTTAGTACGGTGGTGTAGTGGTTAGTATGGTGGTGTAATGGTTAGTACGGTGGTGTAGTGGTTAGTACGGTGGTGTAGTGGTTAGTACAGTGGTGTAGTGGTTAGTATGGTGGTGTAGTGGTTAGTATGGTGGTGTAGTGGTTAGTATGGTGGTGTAGTGGTCAGTATGGTGGTGTAGTGGTTAGTATGGTGGTGTAGTGGTTAGTACGGTGGTGTAGTGGTTAGTACGATGGTGTAGTGGTTAGTATGGTGGTGTAGTGGTTAGTATGCTTTATATATATATATATTTATATATATATATATATATATAGTGTGTGTGTCACCATGAACTTTGATAAGCCCACTGTTGTTTGTACGTTTGTGTTTACAGACGAGATGAAGAGAGGAAAACTATAGAAGAATGAAGAAGGTTCAGATCTTCTGCTGAAGCTTAATCATCTACTTGAAAGTATTACTGTGTTGATTTGAAATTGTTATTGTTCCATAAACATCAGTTCTTTAAATGAAGTGTGTAAATAAAGTCATTAATCGTTTCTTCCTCTCTGAGCGTTCCTGATATTGATACTGAATCAGGTTTATAGTAAGCAATGCTGTCCTGATGTTGAGTATTGAGTCTTTGATAGTGGACTTATGGGCCACATACAGAGTGGACGCTATGTCACTGATGCTAAAGCTCCATCCTGGTTTTATGGCTGTGGTCATCCTCCACTCAGCCGAATGTCTTTCATATCACAATTGTAACTGTTACCTGTTGGGGCAGTCGTAGGCTGAGGGTTAGGGATCCGGTCTTGTGACTGGAAGGTTGCCAGTTCGATGCCCTGGACCAACAGCACACGACTGAATTGCCCTTGAGCAAGGCACCTAACTGCTCCCTGGGCTGCCCAGCGGGCAAGTGTGCTCACTCCCCCTAGTGTGTGTTTACTGCCCCCTAGTGTGTGTTCACTGCCCCCTAGTGTGTGTTCACTGCCCCCTAGTGTCTGCCCCCTAGTGTGTGTGTTTGGGTGTTTCACTGCATGGATGGGTTAAATGCTGAGGTCAAATTCCACTCTGGGCAAACACAAGAGGCAAATAGCGGCTAATTCGAAGGGGTCGGCCAGCAAAGGAGGTCATCAGTAGGGGGATCGCACCTGTGTGCTTTTGTACCGCTTCTTGGGCAGCACTTCGCACCTCAGTGGAGCAGTGGTACTACACCGGGTTACGATCACCCAACTCAGGGGTGGGAAATCAAATCCCACATCACGTTTCTACACACATAAACTCTTCCTTTGTTTAAAATCAAACTTCATATCGATATATTAATTGATACGTATCTCAACTATGTGTATAATGACATTTCATACATATAGCTAGTATATATACAGAGATTTGATATACAGTACTGTGTGACAGTTTTAGGCACTATAGTATTACAGACAGTATTAATAGAGTAAGTAGAGCTTTTACACTTTATTATTAAATATTAATCAGTATTAATAGTGTAAGTAGTACTTTTACACTTTATTATTAAATATTAAACAGTATTAATAGAGTAAGTAGTGTTTTCCATACATCAGTGTGTTTATATAACCCTTTCCAAGCTTCTCCTAAACAACCCAGTATTATTATCATTTCTCATCTAATACCTGCTTTGACTGCTCAGTACTTCATTAAACTAAATCAAGATTTGCTGCTGAAGGAACTAAATACATTCATACAATGTCTGGGGCGTCCAGGAGAAATCTGGAACTACACTTTGTTCTTCAAACTGGAGCTCAAGATATGATCTACTTCTCTCACAATAAGATACTCATGTTACTTTGTATTGTATGTCTGATTATTTACATCTGTTCTAATCAGATCTGCTGTTCTTACTGGTGAACATATACGTATTGATCAGATACACACTTTTAAGCCATCTCCAGTGTGTCAGCTCCACTGACCATACAGGAGCTCCACTTACAGACTGTAGTTCATCTGATTCTCTGTATACTTCATTACTCTGTTCTTTAATGATCAGGACCCCCACAGGACCACCACAAAGCAACTGCTATTTGGGTGGTGGGACGATTCTCAGTCCAGCGGTGACACTGAGGTGTTTAAACACTCCAGCAGCAGCACTGCTGGGTCTGATCCACTCACACCAGTACAAGGAGGTGCTTTTAATGTTATAGCTGATCAGTATATATATATATATATATATAATATATATATATATATATATATATATATATATATATATATATATATATATAATCTGAGCCTCACCCAAGAATTTCAATGCATGTATATACCGATATTATGTGCAAATGACAAAAAAATCTTGAACTTCTAAGTGTAAATAAATGAACACAACCTCTTTAGTGACACACTTCATTCAAACTACACAGTTATTAATGCTTCAGTATTTATTGAGTATAATGAATAACATAATGGCAAAGCATGAACTACTGATATAGATCACTAATACAGAGCAAGCAGAGGTAATACAGCTTCATCAAACAGCTGGAGGAATCCAGCTGTTTCACATTTTTATATTTCCTTTATTTTAATGTGGTTTGTGTGTTAAAGGGAGTTTTTTCAATCTAATCTATATCTGTAGCATCACTGGGGTTAAAACTCATGATCTCTCATGATGTTAAGACTCAGATGGTTGCACCACTTAAGAGGCCCTGAAGTTACTTAGGGTTCTGTATCCTCTAATGTTTAAAACACTAATAAAACATATTTGTTGTTTCAACTTTAACCATTTAACGCCAAGTGAATCACATTTGACCTGTAAATCATCACTGTTGTATTTTATTTTTCTTAAAAAGCCTGATGTTCACCTGAACTTTGCTCAAACCCACACGTTGTTCTACATTTTAGGGGAGAATCATAGACTGTAGTAGATACAGCATATGTAAAACTCTGTACTATATGGAAAGATGTTCTTTTCTAAGTTAGAAACGACTAAACATTTCAAATAATCTCAGAATATAGAGGGTTAAAACATGGTGTTCTGAATGCTTTAATTTGTTAAAATCACAATATTACTCAAATTACTACTAGTAATCTATTATTATTTTATTTATACTTATTAGTTATTATTATTACTTATTAAAGGTCTAATTAACAAGTTTAAATTTTTGGCCAATTGTTTCATGGTTCAGGCTTTAAAGGGTAAAAAAAAAAGTAACATGTGGTGCAACTAACTAATCATTAACCATGTCATCAGGAGGTTGTGAGTTTGAAACCCAGTTGGAGCCCAAGAGGAGAACATGTCTGGTGGGATTGTGTGATGGTCCCAGCTAGTGGAGAAACTACTAAATTAATAAAATTCGGTATTATTTACCCAACAGAATAAAAAATATACGAACTGGAAGGTTACTGTAATTTTAAATGTCTTTCAGCTTAAATCGGAGAGTCTTGTATCTAGGAAACACATCACATATAATATGGAGGACATATTTATGATGCCATTGTCTGAATTCCTATTGGCATGAAAAAAGCTACAATGCTAACTGAGCAAGTACAACCCAAATTCCAAAAAGTTGGGACGCTGTTTAAAATGTAAATAAATATAAAAAAAACTGAATGCAATGATTCGGAAATCTCATAGACCCACATTTTATTTACAATAGAACTTAAAACACGTCAGATGCTGAAAGTGAGAAAATTTAACATATGATGAAAATTATTAACTTATTAAAAACTTGGATGGCAGCCACACTTCAAAAAAACTTGTGTCTAAAAATTGTGGAACAACTCCAGGAAACATTTTCCTCAACAGACAGTGATTCTGAGCTCATGTAGTGATTTCCAGAACAGAATCAGGCCTGCCGGCTGGAAGCCCGGATATTAGTACTGACCGTCAGCCTTGTCCCTTGCACACGGGTGATTTTCCAGATACTCTGAATTTTTGTAGAGTTGTATATTTGTGTAGTTTGGTATAGTTGATAGTATGTTCTGTGGACATGAATATCACAATCATCCAGCAGGGACCCTGCTTGTCCCTTGCGCACAGGTGATTTTTGATTATGTTATATACTGTAGATGATGGGATATCCAAAGTCTTCGCCAACTTTACATTGAGGAAAATATTTCCTGGAATTGTTTCACAATATTTAGACACAGTTTTCCTTTTTTTTTTTTTTTTTAGATGCGTCGCTGCGATAGTTCTAAATTAACTTTTAACATCTGATATGTATTCTATGTTTTATTATAAAGAAAATGTGGGTCTATGAGATTTCCGAATCATTGCATTCAGTTTTTTTTTTTATATTTATTTACATTTTACACAGCATCCCAACTTTTTGGAATGGGGGTTGTATAAGCTTTAAGGTCAAAGCCGGTCTGGTTAATAGATGTCTGGACGGGGCGTTTAATAGAGATCAGATGAGCACTGGTCTATCCAGCCAGATCTGCACCTGCATCTGTAACTGTGCAGTAACTATTCCCCTGATCACAGAGCCTACACCTATTATTGTTATCACACTGATACAGAGGAAGTTTCTCCGTTATTTTCCCGAGGCATTCTGAAAGCTCCTCCTTGTTCATGTCCTCCCTGTAGATCCGAGTGAAGACGAAAGCCTTCGGTCCACTGACTCTATTGAAAATATCAAGAGCGGGATATATACACTTGTACTTTCCTTTTGGTGTCAGTCCTTTTTTCTGCCGATTCTCATCCATCTGTTTTGCTTTCTCATCCTTACCTAGGCATGTTTTCAAACAGGGGGAGTTGTAGGTGTAAAAGATCACACAGTCCTCATCATTTCTACTCCCAGTGGTCTCCAGCAATTTCTCAATGACCTTCACTTCTCCTTCCATTAACAGCCGGTACTCGGAATGCACATTGCTCGTATATCTGGCAGCAACGATCAGGTTTCCTTTGTACACATCTTTTACCTTACTGTCCAGCTTGTTCTTAAAGTCACTCACTTCCCTTTTAAGAGATTCTAAATTGTTTACGTTAAAGTTTTGTAGACACTGATTTTTTGCGATCCTGACTGCCATAGCGTACTGCATCTCATCTGTATGACCTGATTGAGATACCGCTCCAGATGCTACTGGAGATGATGATCGAGATCCTGGTGGAGATGCTGTTTGAGATGCACTGCAAAGAAATAATGAAGGGTTAAAGTCAGCATTGTGCACTCACCATGGAATTCACTCTGGTTTACAATACTTCAACCTACACCTAGAAGTAGGTAGCCACACTGCTTCTAACTGGTTCAGTGGTCAGAGACTACCGGCCCCACTTATGCTAGACACCCTACAAATGGAACTAGGTAGTCACACTGTATGCCTCCTCCCAGTGGTCAAAAACAACAGGCTCTAATCAGGCTAGACACCCTACACCTGGAACTAGGAAGCCACACTATGTCTCCCCACAGTGGTCAGAGACTACAGGCCCCAATCTGGCCCATCAGCCTACACCTGGAAGTAGGTAGCCACAATGTGTCTCCCTTCCAGTTGTTGGAGAATACTGACCCTAATCAGGCCCAACACACTACACCTTGAAGTATATAGACGCACTACGCCTTCCCCCAGTTGTTGGAGAATACTGACCCTGATCAGGCACAACACCCTACATCCAGAAGTACATAGCCACACTGCGTCTACTACTAGGTTTTGAAGACTACCTGCTCATTCAGACCAGCAGTATCATGCTCAACCCAGCATCTCGAGCTTGTCAGTTCCATCCCACTCTTGGTTTGTCTTTATTGACATTTGTTTAATTCTGAGTTGCTCTATACTTGGGTCAGACTTCGAGTATCCCCATTTGGTAACTCACTCGGTTTACACTGGCTCCTGACACTAAGGCTTCCCAGTTTAAATACATCTCTGGTTAACGAACATGTTACATTTTCACATTTTCAATTAGATGAATAAATGTATGAAACAATGATGCACTGACCTTTAATTCATACATTATTTATCATTAATATCTTAAGCCTTTGGATATTCACACCACTGAACCTCACAGACACTCTCATTCTTATCGAGATGTTTTTCTTGTTTATGATGTTTGGGAGAAACATTCTTATTTAAGTAGAAGCTTCTTTGTTGTTGTGTAGATCAGGCAGTCACTACTTACTGGACATTGATCACCTTGGCTATACTATTCAGCGCCTTCAGGTCTACGTTGTCCAGGCCTTCAACGTCCCAGATTTCAGAAGAGAGCAGAAAGAGGAGGAGCACTGCCCTTGGCACACCTGTCCACACCTGCACACAGTTTCAAATGTGACTACAGCCGGACAACCAGCACTCTGAAATACTGCTGGACAGTTTGATAAGCAATGGCAAAACATAAATGGTGTTGATTTTCGTAGACCATCTCTCTGTCTACTTAAAAAACATGATGTATTTACATGTAATCTCTGCTTCAGAAGAATCTGTAGGTACAAACTAATTAGCTAGCTATCAAATTCATGTTATTTAAAAATGCTTTTTGCTGTGTCAGAAAACTAATTCAACATATTTAAAATATTGTGACACATGAAAACTGCATTTACACTGCTCCGTCGTGTCAACCGACCTGAACGCACTTCCCCTCTTCAGCTGGCCGCATGTTAACAAAGGTGCTCCTTGCGTCATCCAATTATATCACGTGCTTGCGTTTCCAGGGGTTACGGGGCAGAGTTGGTTAACACTTGTGGTTTTATCAAAAGCTATATTTCTTGTATGCATCTACACTTTAGCTTACAAATGTTTGACTGAGTTTCATAACATTATCTAGTGAGCAGCATATCAGCTCATGTTTAGACAAAATTCTTAGTGCGTTGTAACATATTTACTGCTGCAATTATCGACCGAAATCAAGGAATATATATAGCAATATTAATTTTGGCCATATCATCCAGCACTAGATCAATGTAATTAAAAATGGGATTTTTTTGTATGCAGTCAACTTAAAAATATATGTTCATGTTGGCAGTTATTACGTTTATGTTATCTAAAAACACTTCTTAATATGTCTGAACAGCTAATTCACCATACTTGACATGACAGTGCCGCCCTCTGGCAGCGCAGGCAGCGAAAGCACAGAGGCAGTCAGTGATCGTGCAAACAGCCCACTGGTGCCCATGCGCACATGCAGATACATACAGAAGCAGCCAAACCGAAACTAAAAGTTTTAATACAGCAGGTTTTCTTTACAGTCACTCGCTTTACCAACTGTGCTCAGTCTCCTCTGGTCTAAGTTATAATGTAAAGGAGATTTAAATCACTGCATCGCTGCGTTAGTCTTGATCAACACAACCAGTCCAGACAGTTTACTTCAGACATTCACAACTCAAACCCCTGCTCGTTTTAAACCCCAGAACACGAACCAGCGCTTCTTTCTCTCCAGACTTCAGTCCTTATCCACAGAATACGGGACTGGACTAATATAACTGATATGAGGGGCTGTTTGTACCGCATTTATACACAAATTCCTCGTTACTATAAACACACAAGCCGCCTCGGCACTGCTACCCTGTCTGCGCGGTTAGCTGTTAGCACCGTTACCTGGATAGTCGCGTCTTAATGCTATAAAACTCAGTAATATTTCCCCTAAAACAACAACAATACCGCGCAGTTCGCGCTGAAATATGGAGCGTCTCAATTAATTCTGGAGAAAACTGACATTTTAGAGGAGAGGAAATGGTAGAAACCATTGCTAGCCTTTAGCCTAGCTCGAATAGCCTAGCGTTCGCCGCGTTTCTTCTTTCCGCCACACCGTTTCCGACGCGCTCTCTCTCGGCCAGCGGCGCCACGCGGGCCCGAGGTCCCGAGGCCTGTTTCGTGATGCAGCCTGAAGCCGAGCAGCGCCTCCAACAGTCCGTCATCCATCATTAACTCAGTTATCCGCTATAAAGCGGGTCAGACGGTGAACGACGAGTCTAACAAAGTGTCTACTGCACATCTTCTGTTTCGGAAAGCGGACTACAGACAATACAAGGACTATATTATTTTATATATATTTCCCGAAGCAGTCACCGCCGCCATCTTGGTCAGATTCCGTTAGTTCCCCATCCAGTGCAGTGATTTCTTCTGTCCGGAGAATATCAGATTCACATCTAATTTATGTTTATATACTCCAGAAGAAGCGCAGAGGATATTTAAAACAGACACACACCGAACTGATGTCTTCATAAAGAGTTGCTTACCAGATTCCGTTAGTTCCCCACCCAGTTCTGTTTTCTTCTGTCTGAAGAACTTTAGATGTACATCTGATCTCTGTCTGAACAATTTACAAGAAGTCTAGAGAATGTTTAAAACCAAGCGGAGGTTTGCATAAAGAGTCTCTTACCATGATGAGCTGAGATGTTTGCACAACGTGTTGAATCTTCTTAGCTTGGCTGGGATTTGCAGGAGGACCAGGAAGAACAGTAACACTTCACAACAAGTCCAGACAGTTCTGTTCACTTTCGTTTCATTTACTGCAAGATGACGTCTCAGATTACAGGTCATGAATCTAAACTCATGTTAGATCTTGATTTTTTATATTTTATTTTTATTTTACTGTTGTTTAGCAACAACAACCGTTTTGACTTATTAACTGTAGCATCAGCTGTATAGTTTTATCATATAATGAGAAATTCTATTGTCAGCTGTTTTTTTATTTCTTTTATTTTACAGTGGTATGTGTGTTAAAGGGACTTTTTAACTTGCTCTTAATTCACTGTATTTATAGACTGGAGTACTTATTAATATAAAGGTTTGTGCTGAATTCAGTCCGTGACCATTCAGAATGGTTTGATTGTGATACTGTTGGTTTCCCATCCAGTACAGTGATTTTGTTTGTCTGAAGAAGATTTACAATTAATCTCTGCCTAAACACTTTAGAAGTAGCCCAAGTAATGTTTAAAACCAAGCAGAACCCGAACAGAGGTAATGAGGAATTCAACTGTCAGCAGTTTTGTATTCCTTTTATTTTAATGTGGTATGTGTGTTAAAGGGACTTTTGAACCTACTCTTAATTTGCTGCATTCATAGACTGAAGTGATAATTTCTAATAAATGTTTTGTGCTGCATTCAGTCTGGAAGATGTTTTGCTTCTCATTGGCTTCTATTACAAGTGTGTTTAGCAGGTTTTAGTTTTTTTGCAATGTACAATACTGCATTTTATGAGTTAACTCAACTTAATTTGTTGATTTTCATTTTTCTATCTCGTTTGAACACGATAGTTGTTCTTTATGTCCTGCCAAAACTTCATGAAGATTGGACCAATAGAAAAGTTCCAAAATCACTTGGAATTTTCACGTTTTATACTATTGAAAGTACAAAAAAACGCTTTTGTCCTCTCCTCTAACTGTCATGGCCAAGGCTGCCCTGTCAGCCACCAGCAGAGGGCTCAGTCAGCGCGAGGGGGAAAAACTCCAATTCCCAGACTCCTTAGTGGCAATCATTGCTGACTAGGCACACCTATGCAGCCCCTTACTTAAGTCAGCCACAAACACCAGTGTGCATGGCACCTTTTGTAGAGGGTGGTTGGTAAGAGGTGGGCATGCAGGAAAAGAAACATGACAACAAAAAGAAAAATCAGCAAACAAAGAAGAAAGAAAAAATAATCTGTAGAAAACAGAAAAGGTCTGAAATATAATCATACTGGCAGGCTTTTTGACATTTTTAATATATATTTCATTATATCTGAAATATAAAAAATATAAAACGGAAGAGTAAAAAAAATGAAAATATAAAGAGAAACATTGAACCTAAGATCTAAAAGAGGAGAAAAATAATAAATGAGACAGTTTAAGTTTAAGGAGGGTTTTTTGTTTGGGGTTTTGTTTCTTGGGGGCTTATATTGATCCTTTTTGTTTATGCGTGCCATACCTTGGCATTTTCTTTGTTTGCAATTTCCTGCCTTTTTTCCACACTGCTTGAGGCGTTTAAACTGCCTTCTCTCCTTAGTGATGGCCAGATGAAGCCTCATAAAGCCTTGAAGCTTTTCATCCATCTGGTTCAAAAAAAAAAAGTTTTTTGAAGCTTCATGTGCAAACAACCCCCTGCTGGTCAAAACCTTTACTGTAATTTTAACTATTTGTGATAGCTTCTTGCAACTTTGTCAGTATGTGAATAATCACTGCCAAGGATAGACATAAAACATCTTACTTTGTTTTCTGTGGTTTATTCACGTGTTTATCTAATCTGTGTTTGACTGATGTGTGGCTAATGCTAATAGAGGTCAGTATGACTTCAGTCAGTAAATAAATCCAATAGGACGTGAGATGTTTGTGTTAAAACTGTTTCAGTGCTTTCTAGAGATAGGACAGTGATTGTGGGGTGATGGTGATGTTATTCATTTTTATTAAGAAGCAATAAATCAACAATAAATAAACCAATAATTAAATCACTTTCTGAACCAATGAGGCTTCGGACGTTGTGTCATTTGCCCATTACTACCTCTCCTGCCTCTTGGTGGTTTGGGGGTAGCGTGCTGTGGTCTGTGGTCACCCAAGGTGGTGGTTTGATTCCCGACTAGGGTGACTAAAACAAAAGCCCCATCTTTTCCCCAATAACCCTTACAACTCAAATATAAACTAAATATATTTGAAAAAATAAATAAACAAATGAACAAACTCTGCACTTTGGTCTGTAACTTACCTCGTGATAGTAAAGTTACTGATTTGGAAATACATGTTTTTCTTTGGACAGCAACGATTTATTTTACATTGTTTTTAAAATAAATACTAAACATTTTCACTTTGTGCCTGAAGTGTTAGTTCTTTAAAAAACTGAGTAGAAAAAGCTGAAGTTACACAATAGGCCTGATAGATCAGGGCCCATGTTTATTTGGTAACTAAAACATAAAGCCAAACTTGAAAGATGATCATGTAAAAGTAAATTGTTGATATGTATAATAAAAAAATCAATACCAATTTACTGGGGGTGCATCAGGTGAGAGCCTTGTTTGGTCAGGCCAACCATTACGCGCAGGTTCCACATTAGTGGTAGAGGTAGTGGCTAGTGAAGTCGAGGAACTCAGCAGTGCTCACGATATTTGAACAGTTGTTTTACTCATTTCGGTGTGGGGCTCATAAAAACCCAATGTAAACATCACTCAAAAATTAGTGAGCAGCACTTCAAGACAGAAATCACATAAAACTAGCAGAATTAATGAAGCAGACGAGATACAGCTGAAGTAAACAGTAGTGCCTCCAAAATCACCTACTAAGTCAGTAGGTACTAGTTTGGACCCAATATGTACTAGTAAACATTTTCTATACGCAAGTGTTTAGTATCCACACAACCTCGGATGCACAACGTCCCCCATCTGACCAACATCCTTTAACACAAGACCACCCCTGTACACGTCCCGCTATTCATTAAAAGCTCCATTCAGACATTAATGTCGTACATTCCATGACAGAGGCACACACACTCAGACATTTTATACCTCAGAAGTAGCTTTAATCTCTGGAGCAGCAGTTTCACCAGCAGTACTATATACACCAGTGTTAATTTCGTTGACAAAATATTTTCGTCATAGTTTTCGTCAACAAACCTTTTTTCATGATGAAAACAAGACGATAACAAAATAAAATCTACAGAAAGGATAAAAACTATGACGAAATTGATTGACACTTTAGTCAACGAATAAAAACGAGACAAACAAGTTTGGCAGGGACGACATCCAATCAGAACTGATTTAGTTTTGTGAAAGGCGGGGACAAGTTAGGAAAACATCCAATCATAACTACTTGGGCGTGTATGGAGAGGAGGGATAAGCCGAATAGCCGTCAATCAAACGCACACGTACGGAAATTTGGTCTAACCCGGGAAGACCATACGAGCCTGTGAACTGTCGCTACTCACGATGGAACTAAATTATCTAGACAGTGTCAGCAGAGAGAAAGAGAGTTTAGAGTTTGTGTTTAGAGAAAATCACCACCACGCTGGACATCAGCCCCCCAGCACCAGCGTTAGCTAGCTTTACCGCTGCTAACGTTAGCTTAGCTTTGCGTAATCCTAGTCCTGCACACTGCCCCTACAGTTTAGAGCATGTCCTGCTGTAAACGCTGTATTAACTCAGTAAGGGTAATGGTCAGATTAGTTGGATTAGGTCAGATTAGTTGGATCAGGTATGTGGGAAGCAGGTGAAACGTTATATGTGCAGAGCCAGAGTCGGGAGACTAGCTAGCGAACTCCAACCAGCTGCGTTTGATGATCGTGTCCCAAATCTCTCCGTACACACTAGAAAGTGCCGAAACAGATTAGCTAGTTTTATTTACAATGAATTAGTGCACTTAATATGCAGAGTGTGTCTCTAGTAAACACTGTGATCTAGAGATGTGGCAGTTTTTCATTCATTGATTTACTGTTATGCTAAAATTTTTTGAATTAAAAATATTTTCATAGTAAAAAGTGATAAATGCAATTAATGTAGATTAGTTAATACAGAGCATGTAATTTAATTAGATCGACAGCACTAGTATCAATTATTAAATAAATAAGAGATAATAAATAAAAAGGTGATACAAGGATAAAATAACAGTTTTCTCTTATTCACTTTGCAGTTACGGAAGAGCTCAGATGTTTGTTAAATCTGTTTATATGTGTATTGGTCTTTCAAACATGAATAATATTCCATAACTGGTTAATAAATGTTTAATTTAATGTAAGTATATATAATGATTTAAATAATTGAAGGGAACTGAAGAAAAAGCATTACATTTTACACCCTTTATATTTTAGTCGACTGCATCGACTGTAGATTTAGTCGACTATATTCTTATGATAATTAGTCGACTAAAACTAGACTAAAACTAAAAACTATTTAGATGACTAAATTATGACTAAAACTAAGTGACATTTTAGTCAAAAGACTAAGACTAAGTCAAAATTTGCTGTCAAAATTAACACTGATATACACACGCTGACGTTCCACTTTCCATCATTTAATTTCCTCCGCTTTTAATTTATCTGCAGCTCCAGGTGAATCATGGAATAGCACAGTGTGCTGCAGTCACATGTCTCCCGATTCAAGAGGTCCTCGGGTAATGTCTGTGTACTGCTCAAGGAATATCCGGACACACTGGCCACCTGGCTTACTGATTTCACCTACTGAATAGTATAGAGGTAGAAGATTTTGAACACACCAGTGCCAATCCCAGCATCATTGGGTGAAGGAGGGGTACACCATGGACAGGTCACCGGTCCATCGCATGGCCAACACACACTCACACACACACTCACAACTACGGTCAGTTTAGAGTGAGGATCAACCTAACATGCATGTGTTTGGACTGTGGGAGGAAACCGGAGTACCCGGAGGAAACCACTACACAACCATACTAACCACTACACCACCGTACTAACCACTACACCACCGTACTGACCACTACACCACCGTACTGACCACTACACCACCGTACTAACCACTACACCACCATACTAACCACTACACCACCGTACTAACCATACACCACCATACTAACCACTACACCGCCGTACTAACCACTACACCACCGTACTGACCACTACACCATAGTACTAACACTACACCGCCGTACTAACCACTACATCACCGTATACTAACCACTACACCACCGTACTAACTACACCGCCGTACTAACCACTACACCACCGTACTGACCACTACACCCAGTACTAACACTAACCGCCGTACTAACCATACACACCGTATAACACTACACCACGCTAAACACTCATCACCGTACTAACACCACACCACCTACTAACCACTCACACCTACTAACCATCTCCACTGTACTAACCACTACACCGCCATAGTAACCACTACACCACATACTAACCACTACACCACCGTACTAACCACTACACCACCATACTAACCACTACACCACCGTACTAACCACTACACCACCATACTAACCACTACACCACCATACTAACCACTACACTACCATACTAACCACTACACCACCATACTAACCACTACACCACCATACTAACCACTACGCCTTTAAGAGAAAAGCAATTTAATCAAAATGTATCCAGTTACTATTTATGCGAAACACAGTTTTATGGAGTACTTTCAGTAATTGTAACCGGAATACTTTTTTACAGTGTTTTAAAAGTGTATAACACCAGCTTTGGTAAGACACTCTTTCTCAGTCCGCATCATCCTGCACTGAATTTGCTTTATTATATACAGTTTCATGCAAAGGTTTGTGCACCCTTCTGAAATTCCGTGTTGTTGATTTTTTTAAAAAATATAATCCTGCATGATTTAATACACAATTACTACTTATTTGCAGAATTTAAAATAATAAAGCTATGTGCAAATGTTATAGCACTTTTTACAGTAGATTTTTTCCATCTTAACAAATTTACACTTAAACTCAACACTGTAATGTAAAGGTGGGATATTCAAACTTTTGCGCGTGGTTTTAGTCACATGATTCACATGTTTATACATGGAACTTGGTAACTGCACACGGTCTTATGTGTTGTCAAGACAACCGCAAATGCAGCACAATACAGAAAGAAGAAACACACTCAGATGCTAAACAGTTATTAATGCTTCAGTATTTATTGAGTATAATTAATTACAAATAGGCAAAACAAACTACTGATATAGATCACTAATACAGAGCAAGCAGAGATAATATAGCTTCATCATACAATGAGGAATCCAGCTGTTACACACTGTCTGTTTCATATTCCATTCAAACTACTGATATAGATCACTAATACAGAGATAATATAGCTTCATCATACAATGAGGAGTCCAGCTGTTTCACACTGTCTGTTTCATATTCCATTCAAACTACTGATATAGATCACTAATACAGAGATAATATAGCTTCATCATACAATGAGGAGTCCAGCTGTTACACACTGTCTGTTTCATATTCCATTCAAACTACTGATATAGATCACTAATACAGAGATAATATAGCTTCATCATACAATGAGGAGTCCAGCTGTTTCACACTGTCTGTTTCATATTCCATTCAAACTACTGATATAGATCACTAATACAGAGATAATATAGCTTCATCATACAATGAGGAGTCCAGCTGTTTCACACTGTCTGTTTCATATTCCATTCAAACTACTGATATAGATCACTAATACAGAGATAATATAGCTTCATCATACAATGAGGAGTCCAGCTGTTTCACACTGTCTGTTTCATATTCCATTTCAAACTACTGATATAGATCACTAATACAGAGATAATATAGCTTCATCATACAATGAGGAGTCCAGCTGTTACACACTGTCTGTTTCATATTCCATTCAAACTACTGATATAGATCACTAATACAGAGATAATATAGCTTCATCATACAATGAGGAGTCCAGCTGTTTCACACTGTCTGTTTCATATTCCATTCAAACTACTGATATAGATCACTAATACAGAGATAATATAGCTTCATCATACAATGAGGAGTCCAGCTGTTTCACACTGTCCTGTTTCATATTCCCTTCAAACTACTGATATAGTCACTAATACAGAGATAATATAGCTTCATCATACAATGAGGAGTCCAGCCTGTTTCACAGTGTCGACGTTTTATGTTTTATTTATTATAAGTGTGGTATGTGATAAAAAGAACTCAACTTTAAAATTAGGAGGTAACTCACAACACGCATTTCCCTGAGTTAACTCAACTTGATTGACTGAGTGATTGAGAAGCTAACGAAAACAACTGCTGTATAATAAACTTCCTCTGAAAGAAATATCTCTGTAATATACTATAATTGTCTGTGTTGTATTTCAGAACGACTACAAAACGTAAGCGGTTATAGTCAGATGAACTCTAGCATTCTCAAATTGAGTAATGTGAGAACTCAAGTTACGCTCAGCTGATGTTTTTCTCCCTCTGTGTGGTAGTTCAGGAAACGTGTTCACGGACATGACGTGATGCAGTAGCTGGAGACAGCCGTGTCCGAGAAATTAGATCTGGCTGTTGAAATCTAAACAGCGAGAAGTTTTAAAGGAATTTTGGTATTAATTTGCTTGCCGTAGCCCTTCCTAGTGGTGACAGGATAGAGAAGCTGATGTCGGATAGTGGTGCAGATGCTGTACAGTCCTGGGGAGCCGCTGCCTCCAATGAAATGACCTGTTGTTGTTGATCCTTTAGTGAAAATAAGCCAACACCATTCTCTCTATCTGCCCTAGTGTTGGACGGGCGACCTGTCCAGGGTGTTTCCTGCCTTCTACCCGCAAGCGTTGGGATAGACTCCAGCACCCATTATGAATCTAGTGGGATAAGCAACTTAGACGATGGATGAAAGGAGAATTCTCCATAATGTCCGACTGCAATGCACAACAGTTACTGTTTATGGAATTACTGTTATGAAACCTAAAATATGGCCTGTGCAAAAAGTTACAGTGCATTATTATTTGTTATGTTTTATTTTTATTTTTCATATTATAAATATAAATTGAGCAGAAACATGCATGCAGAGCACGTGTTGACTTATTTTCACTCACAAGATCTACATCACGTCATTTGACCAGGGAGTTCTTACTTTCACATACAGCCGGAATGTGTTTGAGCTTGAGTCGCAAAAGCCATCTCATAATATGGAGCTAATTTATGATATTATTGTCTGAAATTGCTGAAAGCTGCCTGTTGGCTTGAAAAACACTAAAATGCTAACAGTGAGTGCTGATTGTTGGGTTCAAAGCAGGTCTAATCATCATCGCTGGAGGAAGCACTTCATAGTGATCAGATAGGCCTGACTTTTTCAGCCATGCATCAAGGTCATCAAGGGACCACAGAAATGATTATTCTCTTCGCAACGCCGACACCACTTATTATTATGACCACTGATACAGAGGAATCTTTAGATCTATCTTCTTGAAAGCTTTTCTCACATCCTCTTTATTCTTTTTCATATCTTTTATGTAGAGCTGGGTGAAAACGAAAGCCCTTGGTCCTTCCAGGGAGGTTAGACTTAAAGATAGTTATAAATACACTTCTGAAACTAATGGCCCAGCTTTTCCAGTTTTGTACTGTGTTTTCTTCTTTTATCTTTCTCTTCATCAGGCACGTGTCACAACAGGGAGAGTTGTAGGTGTAAAAGATCACACAGTCGTCATCACGTCTTCCGTGTGTTTTCTGCTAGCAGACTGTCTATGACTGGCTCAGTATGTTCTATTAGCAGACGCTGTTCTGAATGTGTTTTATCAGGTCTGGCAGCGACAATTGTTTGTCCTTTATAAAACATACTTCCTCTTTTATTCTATTCTTTACATCATTTACTTCCTTTTTAAGAAAAAAAAAATCCTTTTCCTCTGATTTATGTAGACATCGCTCTTTTGCCATCCTGATTGCCATTGAATACTGAACATTTGACATAAATGCGGGTACAGATGCTGGTCGAGGTTTTGAACAGATGCTGATCGAGACGCTGGGATAGATGGATGAACTAGATCTTCGTACAGATGGAAGGTTTGTTGGCCCTGCACAGAAATAATGAAGGAGTAAAGTGAGTGTTAGTGCACTCATCTTGGCTTCCACTCTCATGAGAAGGCTGTTTATGTGAAACAAAACATTTATTACAAATATTTCTTTGTAAATGTAAAAAAAACAAATAACACATGAGTCATGACCAATCAGCACAATTAACTATTATGCTGTTAGACTTTCTAGACCTATCATACACAGTTTTAATGTTGATCATTTTAATTATAGTCATAATCACAATTACTCAAATGCTTCAGTTACCAGACAGTCTTACAACTGCATTAACACTGAAATGTCTCATAGGTTTCTTGGTATTAACCAGGTAAATGTAAGGTAAAACTTGGCTAACATGGTTAGTAGAATGCAGCCCTAATTTAATTACACTAAATGTCCTATCAGGATCTATGATCTAGTTTAAAAGGCACATGTTAAAATAGGTTATACAATTAAGCAGGAGATTAATAGCCAAAAGTACTGTTTAGAAATATGTGGTAGCAATATAGTTACTAGTTAGTACAAGTACAAAGACCAATTTCGTTCCTATCACATGAACCTTATCCCTGCTTTAGCTTGCAAGTGCAAAATTAATGATAATAAGCTTTTAAAAATGAGTTACTTTCACTAGTGTTCAGTTACAACCACTTTAATCATTCTATTTTAAATGACAATGCTGATAGTACTAAACAAAATAGTCTTCAACATTTTTTCTAGCTTCGTACTAGATCAGATCATCATCATTGAAGAGAATATCCAGATGTGTTATAATGCCATTTACCAGGAACTTAAACAATAAACAGGATGTTGTAATTAGCTTTTTGAGATTAGTTGTCTTAAATAGCACATACCTGTCTATTACCTACAAACAAATCTGAATCTGAACTGTAAGAAAGCAGGGTATCTATGGGTCTACTGGATGTTTACCATGCAGCTTTGACAGGCCTGTCCAATCATATCCACACAGAGCTGGCGTGGCTGCAGGTGTTTGCATAGAGAGCATTTAAAAACAGGCAGAAAGCAGGAGAACAAAAAAACTCTTACCATGATGGGCTGAGATGTTTGCAGACGTGCTGAATCTTCTCGGCTTGGCTGGAATGTACAGGAGGATGAAAAAGACACCCGTATTTATCTGGCCTTATCCACTCATCACGCAAGCAAATCCCTCTCATTTCCATTTACTCCAAGGTCCAACGTTATTACACTGTGAAACAGAACAATTCCCTGTTTTTACTGATTCATTTGTTAAACATATTCATGTAAATCTTTCACTATTTGCCTTACATACTGACATACAGACCGAAGAGTCTTTTACCAAGAAATCGTCCCAGCATTCTCAGCAGTTTTGGTTATTTTTCAATAGTTCGGTGGTCATAATGTTTTTTTTGTGTTATACAATATTCTCATTCAACAAATAATGATAAGTGATAAGTCCTGAGTAACTTTGCTGAGTAAATCGACATTATTCGGGGCAATTACGCTGATTAAAAACAACTTAGAGCAAGCTGAACTTGAAAGAACAGAGTTACCACCAGCTGAGTTAAAGCTGCTTGTAATGATTGACAATTCTAGCTTCCAACTTTGTGGGAACAGTTTGTGGAAGAGCTTGACCTACACTTGGTCCCTGGCCTCAAACCCCATCCAACACCTTTGGGATGAACTAAACTGGAGATTGTGAGCTTCTTGTCCAACATCAGCATCTCACAAAAGCCCCTTCTAGGCAAAAATTCCCACCTACATTCCAAATCTTGTAGGAAGCTTTCCAGAAGAGGGGAAACAGTTAAGGCTGCAAAGTGGGGACCAACTCTATTGAAAGCTCCTGTAAGGGTAACATGTAGGTGTTTCAATACTTTTGTCCATGCTTGATTGTAAATTTTTACGCAATTTATTAGTTACTCTCAGTATGGAACTATAATCAGAGAGCATTAAAAACCTGTACTCGAGCTGAAAATGAAACACATGTTACTGTATCTCTAAATATTAATACAGTGATGTGAATACTGAAGTCATGTGGTGAAACATTGCATTGGCAAATGCTTTTAAATTCCTTTGTAAATGTGCAATGTGACCAATTCTATTAAAAATATATACATATAGTTTCTATGGTTAAGTGCAGCATCTGCATACATCTGTAAACGCACATCAAAGTAAGTACCATCCATCCATCTACACATTATCTACTGCTTTTCCTGGGATCTGGGTCGTGGGGGTAGCAGTCTAAGCGGAGAAACCCAGACTTCCCTCTCCCTAGCCACCTCCTCTAGCTCCTTTGGGGGGATACCATGGCGTTTCCAGGCCTGCTGAGAGATGTAATCCCTCCAGCATGTCCTAGGTCTTCCCAGGGGTCTCTTCCCGGTTGACATTGTCCGGAACACCTCCACTGGGAGGTGTTCAGGAGCCTTCCTAACCAGATGCCTGAACCACCTCAACTAGTTCATCTTGACATGGAGGAGTTGCGGCTTGACTCTGAGCCTCCCCCGTATAATTGAGCTCCTCACCCTATCTCTGAGGGTGAGACCCGACTCCCTCATGGAGAAAACTCATTCCGGCAGCTTGTATCCACAGTCTCGTTCTTTGGTCACTACCAGAGCTTGTGTCCACAGGTGAGAGTAGAAATGTAGATTGACTGGTAAATTGCAAAAGGCAAAGCAAAGTAAATACTATAAAGAATAAGAATAAGAAAGCTCTATATTATTGTTACTCTAACTTGTTATTCTATTTATTCTATTGGTTAAATACTTGATAACACTCTGTGTGCTTGTCTGGTCTACATGTGTGGCTCTCAGCAAGACAAATTCCTTGTATGTTAAACATACTTGGTGAAATAAAGTGATTAGATTATTAAGTTATTCTGATTCTAAGAGGTGCCACTATGCAAAGAAACCTTCCCAGACATCATGAGTACTGCCTCATTTCAAGCACTGGTCTTAACCAAACCTGTGTGTAGATAATGTAGCTAATACTTACATTGACCCATAAAATCTCTGACCAATTAAAACCCCACTGGACTGAATGCTCTTGCACCAAAATTTGTTACTGCTGCCCTTTATATGAGGAACCAGACCACAACCAGTACAGGATAGAGCTGCATTTCAAGTTCAGTAACCTTAATTCAGTAGCTTAGCTTAGCTTACTTTAACTTCTCCACCAACATCACATTTCCTCTCCTCACTATGCCAGAAAGACTGGACTTTCTGTCATGAGCGTAGGAATGTTACGAAGGACATAATGAAAGTGTTTGTGTAGCCAAGAGTCCCAGCAAGTATTCGCCCATTCAAAGCCATTTAAACATGTTTCTCCAAAACAGAAACCTTACAGGAGAAACCAAAAACAGTCTTTACTTTCAATGTAAGTCAATGGAACCAGAATTGTTTCCAAGCAATTCTGGAACATTTCTATCGGTCCATTCATCATCACTGGGTCCACACTGCTTTCAATGATGTAGAAAACTTCACAAAAGAAAAAAATCAGCAAAAATGGAGATACATGTTTTACTGATCTAATGGTCAATGTAGTCCTTTAGTACACTATCCATGATAATGAAACACAGGAATGATGCTAACTAAAAGATACAGAGAATGTTTTTCAGTTAAAGCTCAAGGACATTCAATTCCACCACTTGTTTAAAACTCCTGCACAACTCAGTGGTTGATTTAAGGTGGAAACAGTAACAGTAACTTAAATTAAACAAAACTTTATAAACTTTATTTTGGAGCATTTCTATTTATCATGAAACTTTCACAGGATATGAAGACCAGCTGTAGAGTTCACGTAAGAAATTGAAAAACAAAAAAATATATATAACTGTTACGCTGTGTTTGCACTCCAGTTGTCTCCTGCTGTCCTAGTGGAGATTCCGTCTATTCCATGGAGTTCTAGCTGTAGATATTAGAACATGGAAATGTAACGTAATGTGGTTTAGGAAAAAGCAGGTAGTTATCAGCACTGAATACAATGGCCATCACAAACTCCTCACCAGTGGAGGTTAATCAGAGGTTTCTGCGAAATGCAAATGAGTCTCCTTCTTCTCCACTGCTACTGTCAGCTGACAGTGTGATCTGCTGCTTTTAGAGAACAGCAATTCACTGAATCTGGAATCCTGGATCTTAGCTGATAGTCATAATGATGTGACTGTGCATGTCTGTAAAAAAAACAATTCATGAACTGGTATACATTTCTCAACTTTACAGACATACACAGTCACATCAGAATGGACCACCAGCTTATAGAGTAACCACTGTGTGCAGCACACACAGCAGCTAGACCGGACTGGGAGACTCAGTAAGGTCCTGGTAGGTGGTCACAGGTATCTGGAGCCATGTTGACTGCAGTGCATCCCACAGCTGCTGGGGGGAGTGTGGAGGAGGGTCCATAGACTCAACACCACCATCCAGGTGGTCCCACAGATGTTCAGTTGGGTTCAAGTCTGGGGAAATTAGGGGTCCAGTGTAGTATTTGAAAGTCTAGGTCAGCTCTTCCAACCAGTGTGGGACATTTCTAGTGTGTGTGACGTGTCTCATTGTCTTGCTGGAAGATTCCATCCACCCCAGAGAAGACCATCAGCATGTATGGCGTACGTGATGTACAAGGATGGATTCAGACCCAAATGGGTTGAGAGTGTCCTTCCACATAGATGAGTGGGTCCAGAGAATGCCATCAAAACATTCCCCAATACATAACGCTTCCACCCTGTTTCGTAGTACCACTTTGTACCTGAAGAGGTGATAGTGAGTCACTGTAGCACCACTTTGTACCTGAAGAGGTGATAGTGAGTCACTGTAATACCACTTTGTACCTGAAGAGGTGATAGTGAGACACTGTAGTGCCACTTTGTACCTGAAGGGGTGATAGTGAGTCACTGTAGTACCACTTTGTACCTGAAGAGGTGATAGTGAGTCACTGTAGTACCACTAGTTGCAAATGTTCGTGATTTCCTGTTTCATTCCACGGAATTTAAAAGTGCAGGCACGATCACAGTTGTTTTTCTTTTATCATTACGTACATTATGTACTACGTGAACATACATTTGTTCTTTGTGCACAGCTCAGGTTAGAAATGACAAAATACAGAAGATAAAAGCAAGCTGAGGATAAGAAGAGAATAAAGTTCTCCATTTGGTGGAGGTGTGATATGTTTTTGTTTGTTTCTCCTGATGTCCTCCATCCTGATGGCTATTGTTCACGTTCTTTCTACTGAAATTGACCAATTCTGGCTTCATGATGCCTTTCAGTGCACTTTAGTTCATGTTTACAGAAACTGTGTATCATAAAGAGTTAGAAATCTCAGAATCAGGTCTATCTAAAATTACTGAACCCCTCCACGCAGACTCAGAAAAGCGTGCGGTGACATGCAGTTCTTTAATGTGCAGCAGATAATGAGGCCATGAGGAGAAAATTAGGTTAAACCTGCAGCTCTTTACTCAGTTTCCAACCACAAACTGTCTTGCGGGGAGTTTCGGTGGTCACGGTTTTCATGAAAACACTGTATCGATAAAAACAGCTGCTTGCTTTTAGCTTTTCGGGTATTGAAGGTGATATTGTTGAATATAAAATAATATAAGAGTTTTTAATCCTGTAGATGAATCTAAAAATCAGTTCTAGCAGGAAAGTCCACAAGAAGGCACATTTGACCAAACAATTCTAATAATACTATTTCCAAACATAAAATGCTTAAGAAATTTAAGGGACTTAGAAACTTAGATCTGTTCACAGTGGTGGTGAATGGAACCAGACGTCCACCAAGAAAATCTCCCTCACGGAAAGTTATGACAGTAGATGGTTATTGATACACTGTCTGATGTCTGAGACACTGTTTATGATAGTTTTGTGATATAAAAATATAGTCTAAAATTTATTTAAATTAGTTTCTTATATTCATGAAGGAGCAATGCAAGCAGGGCGCTGAGTAAGCATACTATTTTCACATTTTTACTATTTCACCAGAATCAACATTCCATATAAATTTAGAGGACACATGTAGGTTCACTGGAGGGTTTGATAGTAAATAAAACTTGTATATTTGTGTGTAGACATGTGACCACCCCTGTAAAACACCATCACACCCACTACCATAAACACCATCACCACCACTGGTAAACATCAGCACCACACCACTGTAAACATAATCACCCTCCACTGCAAATATCCCCCATCACCACTGTCAAACACACATCACCACCACCATAAACACCATCACCACCACTGTAAACATCATCACCATCACCACCACCACTGTAAACATCATCACCACCACTGCAAATATCACCACCACCACTGCAAATATCACCACCACCACTGTAAACATCATCACCACCACTGTAAAAACCATCACCATCACTGCAAATACCACCACCACCACTGCAAATATCACCACCACTGTAAACACCATCACCACCACTGTAAAAACCTTCACCACCACTGTAAACACCATCACCAGCACTGTAAACACCATCACCTCCACTGTAAAAACCTTCACCACCACTGTAAACACCATCACCACCACTGCAAATATCACCACCACCACAGTAAACACCATCACCACCACTGTAAACACAATCACCACCACTGTAAACACAATCACCACCACTGTAAAAAACCATCACCATCACTGTAAACACCATCACCTCCACTGTAAAAACCTTCACCACCACTGTAAACACCATCACCACCACTGCAAATATCACCACCACCACAGTAAACACCATCACCACCACTGTAAACACCATCACCACCACTGTAAACACAATCACCACCACTGTAAAAACCATCACCATCACTGTAAACACCATCACCTCCACTGTAAAAACATTCACCACCACTGTAAACACCATCACCACCACTGTAAACACCATCACCACCACTGTAAACACTATCACCACCACTGTAAACACCATCACCACCACTGTAAAAACCATCACCATCACTGTAAACACCATCACCTCCACTGTAAAAACCTTCACCACCACTGTAAACACCATCACCACCACTGCAAATATCACCACCACCACCACAGTAAACACCATCACCACCACTGTAAACACAATCACCACCACTGTAAAAACCATCACCATCACTGTAAACACCATCACCACCACTGTAAAAACCATCACCATCACTGTAAACACCATCACCTCCACTGTAAAAACCTTCACCACCACTGTAAACACCATCACCACCACTGCAAATATCAACACCACCACAGTAAACACCATCACCACCACTGTAAACACAATCACCACCACTGTAAAAACCATCACCATCACTGTAAACACCATCACCTCCACTGTAAAAACATCACCACCCACTGTAAACACCATCACCCACCACCACCGTATACACCATCACCAGCACTGCCAAATATCACCACCGTATACCCACATCACTTTATTATTATTATTATTATTATTATTATTATTATTATTAAATAATGACAGTCATGTGCTCGGTTTAAATGTCTTGTGTTTAAGTATAAATAAGTTACACCTTCTCTACAGAGACCAATTAGTTTAGTATATCAATGTTGTTTATTTACCTCATTTTGACACACGGGAAGAGCAAAAAGTTAGCACATTTTAAATTTTAATGTGATTTTTATCAGCAAGTAAATAGAATAAGTGCACTAACATTTCAGTGAGTCCTTTAGATCAGCAAAATATCAGCAACAAGCAGGTTTACAGCACCAACATTAAGACTTCACAGGTCTCAGAGTCTTTTGGTCCTTAATCAGATCTCTCAGTTCCTCTTTTCAGTGTTTAGGGTAATTTACAGAGCTCCATGATTTACCATCCTAACTGTTCACGTATTTTGTACTGTATGAATAAGGAGGACGGAAATGACCCCCTCTTCCTGTACCATTTCAAATCTAACACATGCTAATCAGTAGCTGCTTGAAGCAGAGAGCTGTGAAACTCTCTCATAGCTGAATAATCTGCATTAAGCTACAAAAAAACCCATGAAACCATGAAAAACCATGTTAATATAATAAATATTAATATATATATATAATATAAATGATTATATCATCTATTACTATATACTCAATGTAGTAAAAGAAATTATATTACATAAAACATGTATATCATAGTTAGCTGTGCTGTTGAAACCTGTTTGAAACCTGTTGAAATCTGTTTGCCGTTTTTTAGTTGTGGACATTATTTAGAAGTTGAAGTTTGGACTGGTGTGCATTTATTTAATAAACCAACAGAACTGGTCTAAAATTACTTGGAAAAATATCTGGTTCCATTGACTTATATAGAAAGTAAAGTATGTTTTATCTTTCTCCTGTTATCATTTGTAGGTTTGAGGGTTTGATCCAGAGGAGTTACATGCCTGTACATCTAAGAAGATTCTACTAAACCGCTATATATCTGGACAAGGAGGGTTTATTAGTGGAGATAATGAAAACATTAGAATAAATAACATAAATGCACACACATTCATAAAATAATTATCCACTTTATGTATGCTAATTTGTTTGTTTACTCACTTCCTCCTAGACTCTTACTCTGTAGTCAGTAATTCATTAAATTAAGTTGGTTAAGCTGCTCAGAACAATAATAAGTTTATAAGATAAACTTAGTTTTTCAGGCTAGCTCAAAGGAAATCAATTGCTACTAATAATTTTCATTGTTTAGTCTCAACTATAGTCTCATTGTTGAGATAAACAGACACACACACATATACATATACACATGTGTGTGTGTAAACAGCTGTTGTTTTTAAATCATTAGAAAAATGTAGAAACATGTTTTACAAAATATAAACTAATGATAACCATGATGAGAACTGTAAATAATACTGGGGTTGAAAGTTTGAAAGGGGTTATATAAACACACTGATGTATGTAAAAGCACTACATGCTGCAAAATAAAGCGGGTTTTGCTGAGTAAATAAACGCTTACTGTCTAGAAAAAGCTACTGTCTAGCTTTTTTAAACCTACAAATGTTCCAAGGTGACTACAACTGTCGTTCAAAGACAAACACACATCTCCACAATAGTAACTTTTAAAATTGTAATGATGCTCCCACCTTCATTCTTCACTGAGTTGTTGGGGTCAAACACACAACCTTACTTTCTCCAAACATATCTGTCTGAGAGAGAAATCCACTCACAGGGATATTTAAATATTTCAGTGTTAAATTGAGCAAACCTATTAAATAATTAAGTCTGGGTGGTGTTTAAATATTTCAAATTTTTTAAACCCTTTAAACTTATAAGTACATACTTTTAAATACAAACACTATCAGTCAAAAGTTTGGACACACCTACTCATGTTGTTCTTATGTGTACTATATTAATAGTAATACTATTAGTGAATAAGTGTGAGAGATCAGAACTATAGAATAAGAGGTATGGAATTATTCCTGGAGCAGAATTAAACATCAGGTTGTGTCTTTTGAAAATGAGCTCATTTGCTCTGATGCCAGGTTTACATACTTTGAACATTCTGACCAGCCGCTTCATGAGGAGCCACATGCGCTGCTTCCTCTAACAGGACTGAAGAAGATAGTGTAGATACTGAGATCTTGTTCTGATAAACAGGTTTAAAAATATACATTCTCATTTTTACATTTAAACAACACTCAAAATGTTTGATGTCTCAACATATTCAGATCTAAATGTCTTTATAACTATAAACAGAACAGTTAGGTGTCTCCAAACTTCTGATTGGTAGTGTGTCATTTTTATTTGAACTATTTAGGACACATGACAGCTCCGCACTGTTGAAAAGGTTGTCTTACATGAGAAAAGTTAGTATTCAGCCAGCTGAAAATTGGAGTTAATTAAATTTTAAATAGCAAGTTCATAGAACAACAGCATGTATCGTATGTACAGTAGTATAATAATTTAAAAAATGTACTAGTATAAGTCTAATTAGAGTTTAACAGGAAGACATTTAAGAGAGTAAACTTAGTCATATCAACTCTCTATTACTCTTTTAAAACAAGAAAAATTACCAACTAATCACAAACGGACTGTGCAGTGTTTAGAATTACACTAAAACATACTCCCGAAAATACTTCATGGGTTAACAAGCCATTGAACTAGTTTTATTCAACCTAAAACGTAGTTTGCACTTTCAGTTATTTATTTTTTAAGTTTAAGTTTAAGTAAAAATGAATTCTATTTCTAGTTTTAGATTGCACCAATAAAGCACTTTTAGAGTGTTGGGCAAACCAGAACAAAATACATCTTTATATTATTTATATCTATGAATTTAAATTTTCATTGTTGTTTCTTCTGACAGTCAACCACTCTCTGCAGTACCTCTACACTGCAGTGACTCCAGGAATGAAACTCCCAGAGTTCACTGTGGTGGGTCTGCTGGACGGAGAGCAGATTGTGTACTATGATAGTAACATTCACGAAGATGATCCCCAAGATCAGTGGATGGAGAAGAATGAAGATGAAGACTACGGGAACAGTGAGACCCAGATTAGTGAGTGTCATGAGGAGATCTTCAGAGCTATGCAGTGAACACACACTAGGGGGTCAGAAGTAAGCACCACGTGCCAGCCCTATCCACGGCGCCCGTGTGAGCAGTTGGGGGTTAGGTGCCTTGCTCAAGGGCACCTCAGTCTGCCTGGTGGGATCCTGGCCTGAAGGATAGGCCAGCCCTATCCTATGTATGGAGATATATATATATTATATATATAATTACTTTCTCTATATTGCTTTATTTTGCCACTCGTTACACTGATCAATCTTAATTCCTCCCCAAAACAAGTTAAATGCTTTTACATGGTCGTCAAATCTCTTGGTGGACATTTTTAATGATTTTGGTGAATTGTCATATTTTGTTCCACCTAAAATACGATGCATGTCCTATTGGGGTGTATAAAGTCATTTCACCTTCAGAATAATAACAATGAATTCTTGTGGGAATGAAAAATTGCTTGACTATGTTTGATGGCTAAAAAGCCGCTGGTACAACAGTGGAATGTATAGAGCCTGTAGTAAAGTCATGTAGCGTGACTAGGTCCAACAGTGCAGATATGGTTTAAGTTTTTTTATGGACAACCATTTATTTGGTAAATAATTGAAGATTTAAAAAGTATTAGCAGTCTATTTTGCCCTGGGTAGGCAATTAATAACACCCTAATAATAGAAACATATCATTGTAAGCGAGTTTAGAAATGTGCTACAAATGTATTTCTATGATGTGTTAATAAGCTCTGCTGTATATTAGTTTTTTTTGAAAGCAACAACAAATGTGGTTTTGTGACACATTATTCTAACAATTATTACCAGTCACCCAAACAAGGTAGTAAAAGGAAGATAAGGTCATTTCTCAGACGCAAAAATAATCAAACATGTTATGTGTAATGAAACTGTTTTCTAGGTCAAAATAATAATAACATGCTGATGTCTGTGACTCATGCAGAGCATTTAAAAGCAAGTCCATTGCGCTAAGACTGAACTACCAGAAGACATTCATCAGCTTGTTAACCACTGTTATTAAAGTGTAAGTTTTAATTAGTTCCAATGTAGCTTGTTTAAGCGTATGATTAAGTAGGAGCTTACCAGATTTACAGATTACTTTAAAAAAATGATTTATTTGTTTTATTTTATGATTTATTTATTTATTTATTTATTAATGAATTGAATTTGCAGACCATTTTCATTTTTACTGCTCTGCCCTTCATTAAATGTTTATTAATAATATTTCCAGCTTATAAACTGTTAAAACTTTCAGACAGAGTTCATTTCGTCAACGAAGCTTTTTTTTCATGACGAAAAAGTTCTCCCGCCTCTTCTCTCCGTGTCCTCCGTTCCAATTTGCCTATCCTTTATCTTATTGGTGGATCGAAGTCTTCATCTTCCTTCACCCAATCGGAGACTTCGATCGAACCTGGAGTGGGCGGGGCTTCGAGTTTAAAAGCGGCGCCGAAAACGCTTGCGCGGGAAGCACTCGGCTCACTGGCATTGTGGCATTGCTGTCGCCTCGCTGTCTGTTCGCCTCGCTGTCTGTTCGCCTCGCTGTCTGTTCGCCCTCGCCTCAGTGAAATGTTTGTCCGTGTTTCTCGTTGGTTGTTTAAACTTGTGTTTGGGTGTTAATCGTCTTTTGCTCCCCGGGGGTTTGAACTGTTTTCCTCCCGGGTGGGTTGAACAGTTTAGTATGTGCCGCGCACTTACACTGCCACACGTAGGAACTGTTTGTCCAGGACACACTGGTTTAGAGGCAGGTACCACCCCTGTACTTTTGATAGTTTAGCCTAGAGTAGCCGTTAGCTCCTGGTAAGGGGTTTAAAATACAGCTTATTGTAGTTTCTTTCTACTATTTTCTTTTCCTTGGTACTGTCTGTTTGCTCCCCCAAGTTGGCTCAATTTACCAACACCCACCCCCCATTTGAAAAAAGTCTCTGTGTTTATCTTTGGCGTTACCAATAAAAAAATCTTTTACCACTTCCACCTATATACACTGCACATGTTATTGTCCCCACATCTCCCCTAGACATAGCCTTTTCTAGGAACATAACATCCATGTTCTCTCCGTGTACTCCATGTTCGTCCTGTGTTATCTGTGTTCTCTATCTGTTATCACCATGTTCGGCCTGTGTTTCTCTCCGTGGTTCATCAGTGTTCTTTCTGTGTTATCACCATGTTCTGTCAGTGATCTCTGTGTTATCTCAGTGTTCTGTCAGTGTTCTCTCTGTGTTTCTCCATGTTCTGTCAGTGTTCACTCTGTGTTATCTCAGTGTTCTGTCAGTGTTCTCTCTGTGTTATCTCAGTGTTCTGTGAGTGTTCTCTCTGTGTTATCTCCATGTTCTGTCAGTGTTCACTCTGTGTTATCTCCATGTTCTGTCAGTGTTCTCTCTGTGTTATCTCAGTGTTCTGTGAGTGTTCTCTCTGTGTTATCACCATGTTCTGTCAGTGTTCTCTCTGTGTTATCACCATGTTCTGTCAGTGTTCACTCTGTGTTTTCTCCATGTTCTGTCAGTGTTCACTCTGTGTTTTCTCCATGTTCTGTCAGTCTTCTCTCTGTGTTCTCTCTGTGTTGTCACCGTGTTCTCTCTATGTTGTCACCGTGTTGTCACCGTGTTGTCACCGTGTTGTCTCTGTGTTCTCTCTGTGTTATCTCCGTGGTCTGTCAGTCTTCTCTCGGTGTTGTCACCGTGTTGTCACCGTGTTGTCACCGTGTTGTCTCTGTGTTCTCTCTGTGTTATCTCCGTGGTCTGTCAGTCTTCTCTCGGTGTTATCTCCATGTTCTGTCAGTGTTCTCTCTTTGTTATCTCCGTGGTCTGTCCAGTGGTCTCTCTGTGTTATCTCCGTGTCCTGTCAGTCTTCTCTCGGTGTTATCTCCATGTTCTGTCAGTGTTCTCTCTCTTGTTATCTCTGTGGTCTGTCAGTGTTCTCTCTGTGTTATCCTCCGTGGTCTGTCAGTGGTTCTCTCTGTGTTATCTCCGTTATCTGTCAGTGTTCTCTCTGTGTTTTCTCCGTGGTCTGTCAGTGTTCTCTCTTTGTTATCTCCGTGTTCTCCTTTGTTATCTCCAATGTTCTGTCAGTGTTCACTCTGTGTTATCTCCATGTTCTGTCAGTGTTCACTCTGTTATCTCCGTGGTCTATCAGTCGTTCTCCTCTTTGTTATTCCGTGTTTTCTCCGTGTTCTATCAGTGTTCTCTCTTTGTTATCTCCGTGTTCTGTCAGTGTTCTCTCTGTGTGTTCCTCCCTGTTATCTCTGTTATCAATGTGTTCTCTCTGTGTTATCTCCATGTTCTGTCCCTGCTCTCTCTGTTTTCTCCTTGTTATCTCTGTTATCACCCTGTTCTGTCAGTATTCTGTGTTATCTCTCCCGTGTTCTGTCAGTCTTCTCTCTGTGTTATCTCCGTGTTCTGTCAGTCTTCTCTCGGTGTTATCTCTGTGTTCTCTCCGTGTTCTGTCAGTCTTCTCTGTGTTCTCTCTGTGTTATCTCCGTGTTCTGTCAGTCTTCTCTGTGTTCTCTCTGTGTTATCTCCGTGTTCTGTCAGTCTTCTCTGTGTTCTCTCTGTGTTATCTCCGTGTTCTGTCAGTCTTCTCTATGTTCTCTCTGTGTTATCACCATGTTCTGTCAGTGTTCACTCTGTGTTATCTCCGTGTTCTGTCAGTCTTCTCTCTGTGTTATCTCCGTGTTCTGTCCGTCTCTGTGTTGTCACCGTGTTCTCTCTGTGTTGTCACCGTGTTGTCACCGTGTTGTCTCTGTGTTCTCTCTGTGTTATCTCCGTGGTCTGTCAGTCTTCTCTCGGTGTTATCTCCATGTTCTGTCAGTGTTCTCTCTTTGTTATCTCCGTGGTCTGTCAGTGTTCTCTCTTTGTTATCTCCGTGGTCTATCAGTGTTCTCTCTGTGTTATCTCCGTGGTCTGTCAGTGTTCTCTCTGTGTTATCTCCGTGGTCTGTCAGTGTTCTCTCTGTGTTATCTCCGTGTTCTATCAGTGTTCTCTCTTTGTCATCTCCGTGTTCTCTCTTTGTTATCTCCGTGTTCTGTCAGTGTTCACTCTGTTATCTCCGTGGTCTATCAGTGTTCTCTCTTTGTCATCTCCGTGTTCTCTCCGTGTTATATCAGTGTTCTCTCTGTGTTATCTCCGTGTTCTGTCAGTGTTCACTCTGTGTTATCTCCATGTTCTGTCAGTGTTCACTCTGTGTTATCTCCGTGTTCTGTCAGTCTTCTCTCTGTGTTATCTCCGTGTTCTGTCAGTCTTCTCTCTGTGTTATCTCCATGTTCTGTCAGTCTTCTCTCTGTGTTCACTCTGTGTTATCTCCATGTTCTGTCAGTCTTCTCTCTGTGTTATCTCCATGTTCTGTCAGTGTTCTCTCTGTGTTCTCCCTGTTATCTCTGTTATCAACGTGTTCTCTCTGTGTTATCTCCATGTTCTGTCTGTGCTCTCTTCTGTTTTCTCCTTGTTACTTCTGTTATCACCCCTGTTCTGTCTGTATTCTCCTCTGTGATTATCTCGTGATCAGTCAGTCTTCTCTCTGTGTTATCTCCGTGTTCTGTCAGTCCTGCTCTCTGTGTTATCTCTGTGTTATCTCCCGTGTTCTGTCAGTATTATCTGTGGTTCTCTCCGTGTTCTGTCAGTCTCTCTGTGTTCTCTCCTGTGATATCTCCGTGTTCTGTCAGTCTTCTCTGTGTTCTCTCTGTGTTATCTCCGTGTTCTGTCGATCTTCACTGTTGTTTCTCTCTGTGTTATCTCCCTTGTTCTGTCAGTCTTCCTCTATGTTCTCGTCTGGTGTTATCACCATGTTCTGTCAGATTCACTCTGTGTTTTCTCCCGTGTTCTGTCAGTCTTCTCTCTGTGTTATCTCTGTGTTTGTCAGTCTTCTCTCTGTGTTATCTCCGTGTTCTGTCAGTCTTCTCTCTGTGTTATCTCCGTGTTCTGTCCGTCTTCTCTGTGTTATCTCCGTGTTCTGTCAGTCTTCTCTGTGTTCTCTCTGTGTTATCTCCTTGTTCTGTCAGTCTTCTCTATGTTCTCTCTGTGTTATCACCATGTTCTGTCAGTGTTCACTCTGTGTTATCTCCATGTTCTGTCAGTCTTCTCTCTGTGTTATCTCCATGTTCTGTCAGTCTTCTCTCTGTGTTATCTCCATGTTCTGTCAGTCTTCTCTCTGTGTTATCTCCGTGTTCTGTCAGTCTTCTCTCTGTGTTATCTCCGTGTTCTGTCAGTCTTCTCTGTGTTCTCTCCGTGTTCTGTCAGTCTTCTCTGTGTTCTCTCTGTGTTATCTCCGTGTTCTGTCAGTCTTCTCTGTGTTCTCTCTGTGTTATCTCCGTGTTCTGTCAGTCTTCTCTGTGTTCTCTCTGTGTTATCTCCGTGTTCTGTCAGTCTTCTCTGTGTTCTCTCTGTGTTGTCACCGTGTTGTCTCTGTGTTCTCTCTGTGTTATCTCCGTGGTCTGTCAGTCTTCTCTCGGTGTTATCTCCATGTTCTGTCAGTGTTCTCTCTTTGTTATCTCCGTGGTCTGTCAGTGTTCTCTCTTTGTTATCTCCGTGTTCTCTCTGTGTTATCTCCGTGGTCTGTCAGTGTTCTCTCTGTGTTTTCTCCGTGGTCTATCAGTGTTCTCTCTTTGTTATCTCCGTGTTCTCTCTGTGTTATCTCCATGTTCTGTCAGTGTTCACTCTGTGTTATCTCCATGTTCTGTCAGTGTTCACTCTGTTATCTCCGTGGTCTGTCAGTGTTCTCTCTTTGTTATCTCCGTGTTCTCTCCGTGTTATATCAGTGTTCTCTCTGTGTTATCTCCGTGTTCTGTCAGTGTTCACTCTGTGTTATCTCCGTGTTCGGTCTCAGTCTTCTCTCTGTGTTATCTCCATGTTCTGTCAGTCTTCTCTCTGTGTTATCTCCATGTTCTGTCAGTCTTCTCTCTGTGTTATCTCCGTGTTCTGTCAGTCTTCTCTCTGTGTTATCTCCGTGTTCTGTCAGTGTTCTCTCTGTGTTATCTCCGTGTTCTGTCAGTCTTCTCTCTGTGTTCTCTCTGTGTTATCACCGTGTTCTGTCAGTCTTCTGTGTTCACTCTGTGTTATCACCGTGTTCTGTCAGTCTTCTGTGTTCACTCTGTGTTATCTCCATGTTCTGTCAGTGTTCTCTCTGTATGTTCTCCCTGTTATCTCTGTTATCAATGTGTTCTCTCTGTGTTATCTCCATGTTCTGTCCCTGCTCTCTCTGTTTTCTCCTTGTTATCTCTGTTATCACCATGTTCTGTCAGTATTCTCTGTGTTTTCTCCATGTTCTGTCAGTCTTCTCTCTGTGTTATCTCCATGTTCTGTCAGTCTTCTCTCTGTGTTATCTCCGTGTTCTGTCAGTATTCTCTGTGTTCTCTCCGTGTTCTGTCAGTCTTCTCTGTGTTCTCTCTGTGTTATCTCCGTGTTCTGTCAGTCTTCTCTGTGTTTCTCTCTGTGTTATCTCCTTGTTCTGTCAGTCTTCTCTGTGTTCTCTCTGTTATCTCCTTGTTTCTGTCAGTCTTCTCTATGTTCTCTCTGTGTTATTACCATGTTCTGTCAGTGTTCACTCTGTGTTATCTCCGTGTCTGTTCAGTTTCTTCTGGTTTATCTCCGTGTCTGTCATCATTCTCTCTGTGTTATCTCCGTGTTCTGTCAGTTCTCTCTTTGTTATCTCCGTGTTCTGTCAGTGTTCTTTCTTTGTTATCTCCGTGTTCTGTCCGTCTTCTCCTGTGTTATCTCCGTGTTCTGTCCGTCTTCTCTGTGTTATCTCCGTGTTCTGTCAGTCTTGCTCTCTGTGTTATCTCGTGTTCTGTCAGTCTTCTCTATGTTATCTCCGTGGGTTCTGTCAGTCTTCTCTATGTTATCTCCGTGTTCTGTCAGTCTTCTCTATGTTATCTCCGTGTTCTGTCAG